>MU006095.1:1359770-1481841 GCA_010093705.1 Patellaria atrata CBS 101060
CCATACCCGACGTCCACAGAGACTCCATATGAGCCGTACCCGACGTCCACAGAGACTCCATATGAGCCGTACCCGACGTCCACAGAGACTCCGTATGAGCCTTACCCGAGTTCCACAGAGACTCCGTATGAGCCGTACCCGACTTCCGAGACTCCATATGAGCCATACCCGACTTCCACAGAGACTCTTACCCCCTATCCCACGAGCACTTCCGTCCTCACAACTTATCAAACTGTAACAACATGTCCGATCACCTATACCACAACATCGGATCATTCGACTTACGTCACTACGAAACTCACCACGAGCACGATCGTTGTTACCTCCTGCAAGTCTGGTTGCCATCATCCTCATCCTACGGAGTACCCTCATCATGACACTACTACCAAGACCCATACTCCTCACGTTCCTGATGCTACAACCATAACCTCTTATATCCCAACAACTGTTACCTCTATAATCACAAAATGGGTTCCTTGTTCTACTTCCGTCGGCCATGAGGGTACTTCGACTTACTACTCGACTTGGCTCACCCCAACTGTAACCACCACACTCTATTCTACCAGCATTTCTACCTGCATCACCCTCTATCCGACCACGAAACCTCACTCTTCCGTTCCCCCAGCAGTGACGACCCCAATTGCTTCTCCCCCATATACCACCCATGTCCTTCCACCCGTGGACACCTGTCCTCCTGCCGCAACAGTTACAATCGTCAAGACTGTGACCGTTTCCTCCGGCCCTGCTCCCACGCAACCCCCGGCTAACTGCCCTCATTGCTACGAGACTGTCACAATCACTCTTCCTGGTGATCACACCACTACAATCACCATCCCGCTCCCTCCCAAGACTGTCACCTCAACAATCAGCGGTAGCACCACAAAGAGCCACTCTACAGAGACCCCTTCTACTGAGACCCACTCGACCAAAAGCCACTCCAAGAGCCACTCCTCCAAGCCGCCAATGGGCACCGGTAGCTACTCCCATTCTAGCAGCGAAAGTCACAGCTACAGCTGGAGCCATCCGACCAGCAAGCATACCTCAACTGAGATACCGTACCCGACCGGCCCGACTAGCGAGTCTACATCTATTAAGACGACTCAGACGCCGTATCCCACCGGCAGCGCACCTACCTATGGCGGCTACAACGTCTACGGCTACTAGTTTAATCAATGTGAAGACGTCTTTTCTTCCTTTTTTCTTAGCGAAACGTTCTGTGAGTATTTTCTTTTGGGCATAGCATAGCGCGGTTGGGTTGATTTTCACTGATACGATCCTTTTGACCCATGACAGTGCGGCGTTTATGGGTATATATTGGGCAAAATACTATATAGTGTGCACGTACTTTTGGATGTATATTTGGGTGGTTTTCTGATTTAGAGCACTGGAATTAATATAGCTATAGACACTCCTTATGATGGGTAGGATAGATAATTAGGTATTTTTAATATATGATTACGCTCTTTAAGTCCCTGTTCTTCAACTGCTGCATGAAAGGCGCACAGAAAGGGTGGTTTCTTTATTCTCCTCTATTTTCTTATACTTGAATGTGAGATAGTACACAAAAACAGCCGACTTCCCATTTAGGAAGGCCACGATGTCGCCCGTTTGCCACGCTAAATCTGGCAAGGATTATTTTTAGGTGATCGACCAATCGCTGATTGGTTGCGAGCCACATCACAACGCAGGAATATTGAATCAAACATCCTTCAAGAAATCAAGGCTAGAACTAGAATGAGATTATGACACGGGGTGGATATATTGATTTTCATAGTAAGCGCCGCTATCGTACAGGGTAATCTGGACTGTTGAGGCCTAATACAGTACCTTTGGTTAATGCTAGTGCCTTCTCCGTTCATCCCTATACCTATCGCGATCCCAGTTACGGCTTCTTTCCCTCTTCCTATCATTGTCTCTATAGTGATCCTTGCTTCTATCTCTTCTATCTCCACGATGATGCTTCCTGTCATCCCCATATCTATCGTTTCGATGGTATTTCCTGTCATCATAATTATCGTTTCGAGAGTACCAAGGGCTCCGGCTGCGTGATCTGTGCCTATCACGTGCCTCGTACTCGTGTTCGCGTTCGCGTTCGCGTTCGCGTCTGCCATCCTTTGTTGAATCCTGCCGCTGCCCCTCGTTCCTATCGAACACCATGGCGGGCCTTTGGTCTTCCCGCTCCACTTCTGCGCGGTATTGACGCTTTTTCTCCAAGCCCTCAATTCCGCCAAAGCCACCCCCTCGTCGTTGGCGCTTCTCATTTGTTGCTGTCCGCCAGGAGTCGCTCAGTTTGGCGACGCTCTGCGAGAAGTCGACGTGGATACGGTGATCGTCTATCAGCACGCCTTGCATCTTGAAGTACGCCATTTCGCACTGTTCTTGCTTTTCGAACTCGATGAAGGCGTATTGGAGACTGTCGCCTGTGCGTTTGTCGCGGATGACTTCGCAACTAAGAATCTTCCCGAAGCGGGAGAATATAAGGTCGAGGTCTTCGTCCCGCGTTACGGGGTTCAACTTGCAGACGAATAGAACATTTTCTGGTGGTGCGACTTCCGCGAAGGGTAGATCACCCACCATTTCGAGTGTCAGTGCTTGAGCGCGGGCTTCGCGCTCACGGCGAAGCTTCTCAACAGTTTCTTGGTCTGCATTTTCGTCAAGCTCTTCATCATCGGCGATGCGGACAGTAGCGAGTTGTGCCGCAGATGGGAGAGGGCTGGAAGGTGGTACGACCAAACCCGAAGGGTCATCAAAGGGGTCATCTAGAATGACTGTATGGCGGATGCGAATGTCTTTCAGAGGTCGTCCAGTATCATCGACAAATGCCGTGTTGATGGCTTCAACCGCGTCAAAGCCTTCCACGACCTTTCCAAATATTGCAGCTTTGTCGTCGAGGTATTCGAGTGTGTCTCCTAGCGTGATGATAAACTGACTACCAGCAAGTCTCTCGTCGGAGTCTTTAGATGAAGCTGCTGTAGCCATGCTAACAGTACCACGCTCCGTGTGTTTCAACTTTTTGTGGAACTCGGGCTCGAAGGTCTTCTTCGAAGGCCCGTCAAGGAGGCCCCATATCGAGCTTCCACCATCGCTATCTTTCGAGCCCGGGCCGATTGGGTCTCCTGTCTGGAAGGAAAAGTCTTTCTGAACGAGGTATATTGGAGAGTAGTTGTAGTATTTGACTTTACATAGCTTCAGAAAGCTAAACAAAGGGGCGATGTCTTAGTCTTTGCTCATCAGAATCAATTTAGCATTTCATGAGATAGAAAGGAGAATAAGGAGATATGGAGGCACAGGGTGAACAACATCGTGTATAAGGGTAGCTGTGTGATTGTAGCATGCAGACGTTCAGTGCGTGAGCTGAGGCTAGGTTTGCGGAAAAAGATATGGAAAAAAAATCTAGGATAAGAGGTAGTGGAACTCACTTTTCACAGCAACGAGGCGCGTAATCTACAAGCAGGTCTATCACAATATCTCCCACGCTGGTTTCAAGTAGAACAGACATTATCTGTATGAATCAGGTCTGTGGCGTATCTCGTAGATCAAATAAGTAGTCAGGGCGAGAGTAGAGCATGGTATGAGAAAATAAAAATGTTGACGAACAGTGATGAGACACCTCACAGTACCTGAGAGATGATGATGCCAAGTCCAAATCTAGCTTTATCAGGTTTAGAGGCAAATTGATTTCGTACAGCACGGTATCCTTCATGGAACATCACATCTCATCATACCTTTGTACCTATTTTCCAATAGCACTCCCCACCGCAAATACCTTCTTTTTAATGCCATTCATTTGATGGAACTTTTGCTCTTGGACATCAATTTTTCTTTACTATTCACTCGATGACCGTATCAATGCTTATTCCGAACAGAGAACCGATCGTAGAGTGCATCTATGCATTGTCACTAATCAGCCCACTCACTACCCATCAAATAAGCAGCACAGCCCACTGGCAAACACAATCGGATGCTGGAAGGACTTGCGGACTCGTGCTATTCGATGAACTAAAATCTACCCGCTTCTCCCCCCGCGAAGGGCGACATCGTTGACCAACCACCGGCATCCAGTAATGGAGACTTAGAACGAAGCGAACGGGTAGATGCACTGTGTGGTAATAGCAGTCCCAGTTGACCAGGGGCTAAAGCTGCAACACATACCAAACGAAATTTTACAATATGAACTGCGTCTTTCAAAGCTTCGCAAAGCATGACAGCATGACTACTGCGGTGATAGACCCAGGAATTTGATGAAGCATCACCTGCATCGAAGAGCGAGATTGGTCCCAACTCTACCAAAGCTGCACAACATGGTGAGTGGGTGGTTACCTTACAGTACCTGTACGGGTCCCACCAAGTCTTTTTCTTTGTGTACTTCCCTTCTTCGTTTCTATCATTGTTACATGCGCCCTTGTATATTTCCACATCAATCACCAAAGGAGCATTTCATGCATTATCAACCGTACTATCTTGTCAGATTATCTGTTACGATCCTGGTTGTTGGTGTATGATTACTCTTTTCAAGTTAAAGCATCCTTTATGCTACTTTTAAGCTGAAATTTTTCACGACTATACTCTGTCGTTAGAATTACATTGTTCCAGCGACCTTTCCTTTCTTGGAGATAGTCTCTATAGTCTCTACTCTGGATTCAAAGGTGCGGATTGAAGGATTCCCAAAATCGTCTTACGTTGTCTTATCATCAAGCTTCTAAGAGCTCTCCGTGGACTTCACTTTTATCAATATATCAATATTTTTTACCATATCATGTATCAGTTTCACAAACAGGCCTACCAGTAGCTTACTGGAGCCTATGCAGCTTGCAGCTTGCAGCTTGCATCTGATATCTACCTCCAGCATTAGGAATAGTCTTCTCAGTTAGTCGAAACCTAGCCAGTACTCCAGGATGCAAAGGATCATCCAGCGTTGCTTCTATCACAAACTCAAGAATAACTTCCAGGATTACAACGGTCTCCTGGACCATACATAGCAATATCGCGACCTCACAATCTCTCCTAGACGAAACCACGCCAATCTGACCATTCCCGCGTGGAAGTACTATATGTCTTATTCTCTTATTATCATGTTTTTCGGAAGCTAACTGTCATTTTAGGTATCTCTCGTTCATAGAATTCGTGATTTAGACCCGCTTTATCCTTGAGAATAAACATACCTGTTACCCAGTACACAACTGTCCAATAGAAGCCTCATTGACCTGATAGTCTTCCTAGGTTTAGCTGTGCATTAATTTAACTAACAAAACAAACATTTGTGCATTCATGACAGCTGATTTGGAACACGGTGCACCGGTATTCCATGTCAGGCTAACATTGATGTCTACTTTGCAGTTCACCGAGCAGCTAAATCCTCTACTATTTGTGGGTATTCTATTGGTTTTAGGGCTTTTCAAACCCACCATCAACAAACATCCCGATACTGTTTGATCGCCCTCATTGGTATGCTCGCCGTCCTTACGGGCCTCGGTTATCGACTTCGCGATTAATTCTATAGATCGGTTGAAATACATGCAGGACGACGTACATAGCTCCTGCGCCTCACGCCTTGAACCCGTCTGGTGCACATTCTCTTACCCATGGCCCTCGCATAAGAGCCATCCCTTGTTGGTAAGGCACGGATGTATCGCAATGCCGCACCTATATTCAAAGCAAGATATTCCCCCAGACCTCATTAAAACCCGTTGACGAAAGCGGAGCCCCCCGCAAAGCAGCCCCTTCATCGTCCACGCAACGTTTGCTATTAGTACGGACCAGTTGGATAATAACTCTTCGAAACGGATCGTACCCACGTGTAACGGATTGTTTGTGTTAGATCTAAAGGTCTGGTATCACCAAAAGCGGCTCGGTACAGCAACCCGTTTCTGTGCTCTAATCTCCCTACAAGTGAGTATTGCATTTGCTCATGCAACAATAATGTTTATCGTCCTCTGTACATATGCATACTGATGTGGTTACTTAGACTGTCTGCAACAACATGGAACATGTGGTAGGTTCTTATTGCAGCACGAGCTTCTTCTCCCCGCCTCTTACGCAGAGTATCCAGACCACCACTAACATAGGTTTCAGTATTTGTGTGGACTTGTGCCTCTAGAATTTTGTAGAACGTGATACAGAGCCCAACCTAAAACCCAAGCAGCAGACATTGGTGACTGTGGATTAACGTATCTTAACTTCAGCAGATCCTTTTTCCATCCGCGCAGCTATCCGATGAGAGAGAGAGGATGACCTTGTATGTGCTCGTATGCAAACCCTGAGGTCGAGCGAATGCGCAGTCGATCCAAACGGATTTAATATTCGGGAAGATCAGAGCATATCCTGAAATCTCTCCCCGCTTCTGCAATCTACTCGTTAAAAGTCCTCAGGGGAATACAACGCTCTATTCACCGAATTCTTTTGATTTTTCTCCATATCTATTATATCACACCCCCGCCCCTTAAACCATCTTCTGATTGCAAACTTTCTTTCTTTCCGTTTGAACGTGGTAACTCTGCTTTGGTCGACGAGAGGGGTGTTTTAGGTGAATAATCACACCACATACGGGTTAAGGTATTCTGGAGTTCGCTACTTTTTCTCCACATCTGCCCAATTCCATAGGCATTCCCTTGCAGTTTTCTCGTGCTAGTAAAGTCAATAGTCTTATCATCACTCGCAGATTATGAGGCGTTCTGTTTACGCGGCGGAGTACGATCGTTACAATCAGACAATGCGGCATCAACACTCCTCTGATCGCAATCTAACACATTCTCGTTCCCACCCATCTCGAGACGATCCTCGCAGTGGTCCATACCAAGTATCGAAGCAAACAAAATCCGGAAGCAGCACGCGAGATAGTAGAAAGGATAGTACTAATGGTACCTCACGACGTCGGATCCCGGTGGCTGTAAGTCTCCGAGTGAGATACTCGGTTTCTGATCTTCAATTTCTTTCCGATATACTAACTAATTTCAGTGTCAACGATGTCGCAAACGCAAGATCAAATGTAGTGGAGATTACCCAGACGGCACTGGATGTGAACACTGCAGATCTATTGGAGAAGGGTCCTTGTGTCAATTTGAGCGAGTTCGTATCATTTTCTCTGCCGCGACGTTGGATCCATCATTGATTCCCTCCAGGTCGGCACATTGAAGGAACCCGCCCAATGGCGGCCCGTTACGGACCAATTCCCGTTGCATCCCACTCTAATCCAAGGAATTCAGCAGGACTTGACCAGGCAGGCCTCAAAACCCTCGCAAATCTCTTCACAGTACGAGCTGATCGCAGGAAAGTCCAATTCGCAATATCCTTACACTCAAACGTATGGCGAACATGCATTTCAGGAGGCTTATGGGTTGAATACTCATGCAATCATTCCTTTATCAGACCATTTGAACGGTAGTACTGCATCTGAAGATATTCGTCGTACCTATGGGAGTCAGTCGAGACCCCAAACGGGATTTACTACCCAAACATCACCTACGTTTTACGCGGGTAATTTAGTTCAGTATAGCTCCTGCGGGAACACCCCTGTCGCTCGTTATTCTACGATTGGTACAGAGAATGTAGCGCCGTTCGGGATGGCATCCTTGCATTTATCATTGCCTATAACTGCAGGTGATCGACAACTTCCCGCACCAAATATTTATCGTGGTTCGTCTTCGACAGCATCCAGTAGTTCGCGAAAGCAGTCATATACTGGATTTGAGGGGACCATAGGGGTAAACATAGAGGAAGACAGTAGTACTTCTGATTACGCTAAAGGACCGCCATTGTGGAGTGCTGCTGATCACACTCATATTTCGGATGGTCGGCACAACTCAGTTACAGCGATCAATATCCATGCTCCCATGGTTTCACTATCATCGAATGGCCTTCGAAACCCTACTACCAATTCTTCAGGACAACCCTCTATGATAGTGTACAACAGTACCATATCTGATAATCCCGACAGTTACACCTCTCCGTCGACTTCGCCAACATATGAGTATAATACTACATCTGATCATTCAGCTTCTACCCTTGTCTTATCGAGCCAAGTAACGCAGACGAGCAACATGTCTGTCCTCGCATCTGTAGCAACAGCTAGTAATGACCTGGATTCTTCAGACAACTCATCCAACGGGGATACATCACCAACCAATACCAACTATACCACGTCTCCCCTTAAGACTATCCCGTACAGGAATCGAAATTCCCGTTCAAATACCGAGTCTCATCACAGGCATAATATCGAAGTTGTCACGTCGTCTTCCCGCGATATGAAGTCTCAGAGCTCACAGAAAGCGTACTGATAGCCTTGTCTTTCACTAGTCCCATGTTAGGTCTTCATATCGCTACGCATTATGATAACGAATAGCATTTGTATTTTGGTTAATTATTATCCGGGTATCTTATTCTACTTCTCTATATCTGATTTTATTCGAGCAAGAGGACATAATTTTCCACGAAGAGTTTTCAGCATAGTTTAAAAGGCGCTCAGTCAAACTGGAAAACATCTTTTTACGGCACAAAAGTGGTCTCATTCGAGCATGACCTAATTCAAAAGAACGAGATATATATCCAGGAGTTAAGAGAGCGAAGAGTTCTTATTCAACTAATTTAATGACTTGCATTTGCGGCGCTATTCGATCAGGTATCCCGTAAGGGGAGGCCTAGGCATACTTCCGGAGCGGCTACTCTATTGTTTTTTTTCCTGGTCACTGGTCGGTTAGGACCGTTTGTTATCGAGCGCGAGCGCTGCAATGTTGGCGGCACCATATCTTTACCCTAGGAGGAGGTACAAGTGTTGGAAATGTCGGCTACACCTCTTTCCAAGCTCTGATAGAGTGTTATTACACGCAAGTGTATTTTCTCTAGTTCCTGGTTTATTATTCTCCCCACCTCCACTCTTTAACCATGTCTTTTACACATGTTTGGATTTCCTTCCGAGTTCAAAGTTCGATTGGCCGCATTTTGGAGGTGGTTCTGCTTTATTCGCATGTTCAACATTCTTGCATACATCGGTGGATCTTCATGGATATTTCCCCTTCAGTCAGCAACGCTCGCTTCACCGTGGCCGCTGAAGCAACAAAGGAGGCTACAGGTTCTTAAGTGCTAGGTATTAACCGCACTTTTATATCAAAATCATTGGGGGGGATCATGTAGATGAATGAAGTTACTACCTGTAATGCTATAACGATAAATCAATTCATTTCGCTACTCAAGTCAGTGATGCTCGCAATCATTATAACACTTCATCTGAAGAGCACACTAACAGAAATTACGGTCGTCAAATTTAGCTCAGATGACTAGGGACGCTCCTTGTTCACGATATTCGATATCAATTCCCCCCACATCCCCTACCATGGTATCTTAACCTAGTGGTAGATCAACCTTAATTTCAACTCTAATGTAACATTGTCTCCAAACACACCCAGGAGCACCGAGGTCGTACTCAAACCTTCGGGAGACCTATTGCTTCTCTTTCCGACGTAGCTAACGTGGCCGGTGATGCACCCGGGGTCGTACTCGGGCCGTCTGCACGCGTGCGACACAGCAGGCACGGAAGCAAGGCACGGTTAGGAACCCAACTCCACTCTGGATCACATCGTTGTGACCTCGGAGCAGGGGAGATTAGATTTCGGGTCGATTCTTAGGCACTTCCACGTGGATTCCCGGAAACGTTGGGTTCCAGGAACTTTTTTTCCTGCGAATTCGATGTTAGCAGCGGATGGGATCAGGGTTCGATATAGGGACAGGCGCTCCTGCTCGAGTCTACATGGGAGTTTCTTCTAGAATCAGTATTCATTTAGAATCTGGAACAATTTATGGAAGAAAATTATGAGACCTAGTTTGTCGATCCCTAAGGGTGGAATTGCATAGCAAGATATAGCAAAAGGAGAAAGTGACGCTTAATACTAGTAGCACTCAGATATGCTCAGGCTGATACATCCACTGGCCCGGTTGAAAGATAACCTCGAAGTCCACGCCACCGAACACACCTACTGCACCCACTATATCATAATCGCCCTCCAGACCCCTTACGCCCCCGATGATCTTTTCGTCCAACTGCTCATGCAGATCCCAACCTCCATTCTTCTTTCCATTCCTGGTGAAGAATACTTCCGCATCCAGTAGCCGTGGTGGAGCTTGGTTTCCATATGCGGGTGGGTTCTTGGGTAGAGAATAGGTGATACCTAATCCGACAGTGTCACCTGAGTTGAATGCGTCCGTAAAGTCAAGACCTCCCCAAGGATCGTTCACAAAGCGCCGGCCGTCGTCGCCATGAACACCGAGGGACGCGCGTTGCCAACCTGGAGCGCGCCAGCTCGGGTAAGGAGGTGCGGCGAAACCGATGGAAATACTCGCATCGGCCTCTTCAAAGGTAGTATGACCACCCTGGCGTCCAACACCAATAATTTTAAGTTCATAGTAGATCGTTTTGGGTCTCCCTGTGCGGAGTGGTGATTGGGCAAGTGCAGAATAAAGGGGTAGTGCAGTGAGGAGACAAGCATCTTTGCACTTAGCCCAGGTACGGCATTTCCAAACACCGGCGATTTTGGTGGGAAGAAGGTCGCCTGTATACTCTGGGGGTTTAACCAGGATAATCTGACCGGAGCGGATGGCGTCAAGCTGAGCAGGGCTGAAGTTGAAGGGAGGGTACATGGGGAACCTTTCACACCAGATATCTGCTTTGTCGCTGTCTGACCTATTTGCGTTTCCGGCGAATGACTCATCATAGGACATTGAAGGAGGCGGTGGGAGGAGAGCAGTGTCGGGTATAACAGTCCAGTCATGGTAAGGCGGGGGCTCTGCGTCAGAGGATGACTGCTTCTTAGACGGTGGCGGTCCCTGTGGCGGAGCGTAAGTCTCATCGTTATTGCCTCTTTGCGGATTGAATGAAGGTGGTGGGCCAGGTAGAGGGTCATAGCTACTCGAATTCCGTCCTGGACGTGGGGCAAAGGAAATATGTGGGCCATATCCAGGAGGTGGTCCAGCCGGAGGGGGATATTCTTCTTGGGCTCTCGCTCGCCATGAAGGGGGCGGTCCCGAAGGAGGTTGAAACGTTTCGCCCGTCATTGCTGAATTGACTGATACTACAGAATGGTCCGGATGCTTGCGGCGGAAGAAGTGCCTGTTGGACCATACAGCTGATGAGACGGTTCGAAGTCGAGAATGAGAGGGGTGGGTCCGATGATGAGGTAGGTTATCCTGAGAATAAGAAAATGAGAAGTTCTCCCCTACAGGTCACGAGTAAGCCCTGAGTATTGATTCGAGCTTGGATCTCACAAGGCGGATCTATTCACAATGGAAATGATATGTTTTATGTCGAGGAAAGAAGCAGAAGCAGGTCATCCGGCGGGCTAGAACTACGTGTTAAGTAGGAGTATAAGTAAAAATCGGTCAGGAGGAATAATTCGAGATCTATAGAGCTAATAAGGTGATGAGGTCAAGTCTTGGGGTTTGAAGTGGGCGCAGTAAGGTACGGTAGTCAATGTCAAACTGGAACCTACCGTAATGCTCCTGACGTCGTTAATTGAGGCGCCGAGATTGCAGCTAAGTCGCACAGCCACGCTTTGGATGACTTTACTTTGGCCACACTATTAATTTTCATTTTTGCTTTCATGGGATTAGATCATCTCCATACAATTCGTCTTACAGTCCCCACAACCTCAGTGAATTGTAAAAAAAGAGAAAAAAAGAAAACTTCTTCAACAGATATCATGCAACCTAGCCAATCATTGAAAGGGCTCTCATCGAAAACGCCATGTAAATGCTCCTCAAAGCCCCCAACCCCAACCAATGGCGTATAAGGGGAAGTATTCCCTTTTATTTGTTTCCCTAACATAAAGGGTATCATCTCCGATCAAGAACGCCTAGAGGTGACTAGAAATATTTCCCCGGTGAGTCAAATCACCCTATTCAGGATTTCCCTTTTGCTTTCTCTTCTTCTCTCACTGCCTAACACTGAAACCACTCCGTTTCGTGTACATCCTTGCTGCAATGTTCATAGATGCTAGCTCTTGAAAGAGTAGCTTGGCTGCATACGGAATGTGAATCTGCGATATCTTGGTCTTGTTCCTACAAGGGCGGCACTCGAATTGATTCTTTTTCAGAGATCTATTTGCAATCGTTAGTGAGGAGTTGATAGTTCGGAAAAACCATTACTTACGCAACCGGTGTCATAAGCCCGCAGATTTCGCAGATATGGACTCGATATGCATCGCTGACCTCAAACAGTCTTTCTTTCAAGAATGCGCTCGCACCATGAGATATCATACAGTCACGTTCCATCTCTCCGAATCGAAGACCACCATCTCTTGCTCTACCTTCCACAGGCTGGCGTGTCAAGATTTGAACAGGACCTCTGGCTCTCGCATGAATCTTATCATCCACCATGTGCCTAAGACGTTGATAGTACGTTGGTCCTAAGAAGACCTGGCCTACTAGCTTTCTTCCTGTATGACCATTGTACATTACTTCAAATCCACGGGACTGATAACCGTGTTCTCGAAGTAAATCGGAGACATTCGTTATAGTAACGTCTGTGAACGGTGTTGCGTCACCTTCCGCACCGCGTAATGCACCGACTTTGCTAAGCAAGCACTCGATCAAATGTGCAATTGTCATACGAGACGGAATGGCATGTGGGTTGATAATTAAGTCGGGGGTAAGACCTTCCGCAGTGAAGGGCATGTCTTCTTGTCTGTACGTAATCCCGATGGTACCTTTTTGTCCGTGACGAGAAGCAAACTTGTCGCCAATTTGAGGAACTTTAGTCGTCCTTGTCCTAACTTTCACAAAGCGCAAACCTTCAGGATTTGTAGTGAGCACGACGTGATCGACAATGCCGTTTTCGGTACTACGCAAAGGCGTTGATACATCCCGCTTGACGTGCATTTTGGTTCGTTGACCTAGTTCTTCCGCATCAGGTGCAATAGGGGCGGTCTTTCCAATGATAATATCATCACCTGAGACACGTACACCAGGAGCGACAAGGCCATCTGGATCGAGTTTGTCGTAAGTGCCATGCTTAAGACGGAGAGTATCGGATCGCATGGGCTTTTCGAATGACTCCAGAGTAGCCATACCTATCCGCTTTTCCTGATCCGTGTAGCACCGATAGAAAAGACTTCGGAACAGACCGCGGTCGATACTACTCTGGTTCATGATGACGGAGTCTTCTTGATTGTAGCCGGAGTAACAGGCGATTGCTACAATGGCATTCTGGCCGGCCGGGAGTTCTCTAAATTTGAGGTATTCCATAGAACGTGTTGTTGCTAGGGGCTTCTGAGGATAATAAAGGACATTGGACATAGTATCCATGCGTAATTCATAGTTGGTGAGCATAACACCCATGGCTTGCTTACCCATAGCTGATTGATATGTGTTACGAGGAGACTAGTGAAATTAGTAATGAAGTTCAAACCATATAAATCCCTTTTACGCACCTGATTGTGATCGGGGAACGGAATGATACTGGCACATATACCAAGTATCATAGCTGGATGAATTTCGCAATGTGTGTAATTTCTTACAGTCGGATTTGGTTTGGGCTTGATCCGTTTATGTGGGTCTGCTTGTTCCTCCTCAGCAGATTCAATAGGTATACCCGCTTTCATTCTGGAATGTTCATCCAAATCCTCAGGCGTCATAATAATCATAGCCGTCTCCTCTTCTTCCGCATCCATATACTCTACTACGCCTTCTCTCAACAGATTCTTCCAGCCATATACGTGGTCGTCAATATCCGCGTCTGACATATGAGTTGTGTCGATATCTCTATCTTGCAACAACTTGTTCACGTTCTCCTTCGTCAGCTTAAGTTTGCCCTTATTGGCGCTCCTTGGATCATTGTCTATAACGAAGAGTGGTCGACAGACTCTCCCAGCATCAGTGACCAATTTGAACTCGCGTTCTCGAACATCCCACACCATGCCATATTCGTACGAGAGCACACCAGTTCTTCTAAGTTGCATGACCTGGCGGACTAAGAGTGCTGGATCACGGTGAACACCGATCCAGACACCGTCGAGGAATATTTTTGTGGCATTAGGCGATGTAACCACATCATATTCCTCAAGTAGCTCCATATTACGTTGAACCATGAAGTCCACCATAGGGCTACCATCTGTACCCACAGTTACATAACACATTAATGAAAGGTTCTTGACAAGACCGCAAGCTTGGCCTTCGGGTGTTTCAGCCGGACATACCAAGCCCCAGTGCGTGTTATGCAACTGGCGAGGTTTAGCGATCTTGCCATCACGACCAATTGGGGTATTGGTTCGCCGCAAATGAGATAAGGTTGAAGCGTATGTATATCGATTTAACACTTGTGATACACCAGCTTTGGCTGATGCAGCTTTCCTCTGATCACCCCAGTTGCCTGTGGCAAGGGAGTATCGCAACCCATCGGTCAGAGTGGAAGCGCGGACTGCGAGTTGCAAATTGAATTCTTTACCCGTCTCCACGACCTTCTGCATGTATTTGTAGATGTCTTTTGTCAACCTAATGAACAATTGACGAAACAAATTTGCCATGAGAGGACCAGCAAGATCAAGGCGCTTCTTGCCGAAGTGATCACGATCGTCTTCATCGCGGCGTCCTAGAACGACAAGTAGCATACGATGAGCCATATACCCCAAAAAGAAAGCTTTCCGAGTCTCGCTGCCCTCACGCTGGGAGATATGTGGGAGAAATTCTTTTTGCATGATATCCCTTGCATATTTGATACGCCTCTCCCTTGTACCGGCTTGACTTCCACGCTTCCCAATAAAGTCCAAGGCGACCTCGCGATCTTGAATAAGAACGCTCTCTTCGATTGACGGCATACATAGGTCCATCATTGGGTGATCTCCCTTATCAAAGCAGACATGATTGAGAATATCCTCATCTGAAACGATACCTAACGCACGGAAGCAGATGCCGAGTGGAACATCGGTCTTGACATAAGGTAGGTTTACGGCCATCGTAGGACCAATCTCTTTGAGGATAAAGCCTTTCTCGTACCATTTCACAGATGTAGAAGAAATCATACGGGATCCTTTTTCGACTGCACTGCGAATCTCAGCGACATACGGTGTCGGATTTCCCTTCTTGTGGAAGACCTGAACGATATTGGCAGCACTACGCTCCTGCGCAATAAGAACCTTTTCGCTCCCATTGATAACAAAGTACCCGCCTTGGTCGTAGGGGCACTCGCATGCTGCAAACAGAAAATCCTCAGACTTGTTCCTCAACCCACATTGTTTAGACTTAAGCATGATTGGGAGCTTTCCGATAAAGACCCGAGGAACCGTTTCAATGTCGGTGTCTTCCATTTCCGTATGCCAGACGAGCTCTGTAGCGCCAGTATTTCCCATTTCCGTATCTGGGTCATCTATGTTGTCAGGTGCAATAGGGCGCTCTCTTGCCACTGATATTTTCAGGTGCATCTTGACGGTCATCGCACTAGAGTAAGTCAGATTCCGTAATCGTGCTTCATGCGGCCATAGTAATAAAGTTGTGCCGTCCCCTTCCGTGACACTAGGCATAGCAATTTGAAGATGTGAGAAAGAGATTTCATATCGCCTCTTGATAATAGGGTCGTCTTCATCGTCTCCTTGAGGCGTATTCTGATCCAAAGCAAGCCGACCATTTTCCTCTATAATTTCACGAAGAGTTGATGTTGCGAATTCATCGTAAGAATCTATCTGCTGCGACACCAGACCCTTCGATTCAAAGAAAGATGAGATCACTGTCCAGCAGTCCTCGGAGGTAATATCCTCTTGCGATTCATCCTCGTACTCGTACTCGTCATCGTAGCCGTTCTCATAGCTAGCCATTATGATATCGGAAACCGTTATTCAGTTGTTGGCAATGTGTGGAGTAAGACGAGTTATTGAAGCCGAATGAAAGGGGCGAGCTCTCGTAGGAACCAAGGTAGGATTGGCCGGGGTGCGCGTCGCAATGAGGTGCAGCCGTGTTATCGCTATATCATCGTAAGTATGAATATTAGCAGGCTTTTGCGTCTTTCACCTCAGTGAAAAAGCTGGGTTGAGGAATGTAGAGACGGTTGTGGAGGAGTTGGTTGCTCTCTGCTCCTTCGACGTTTGAGGTATTCTTGGGGGAACTTTTATTGAGCCTCATTGCGCTAAGCCTAAAAGAGGCTACGTTGACCCCTGCCGTCGATCAAGTCTTGGCTTTGCTTTTTGCCCTAGAGACCAGAGTTACTTTTGACCTCCAAACGTAAACAGGCCTATAGTTCTTGTTTGTCAACCTGCAACTCGAATTCTCGCGTTGGAACAAGTACTATCATAGTAACTCTTCCAATCGACTACTATTAGAATATGCAGCCTCTGGCAATATGTAGATACCTGATAAGATCATTCCCAGGACTACCAAAGAACTAATCCCGAATACTTTTCCCCTTCAGTGTGAAGGGAGAGCATTACTACCACACCAATATCTGATTTTTATGATCTAAAGAATTTATTCCGAAAATTTATTAACAGAGATGAGGGACCTGAAGCTGAGATAGAATGCCCGGCCATCTTCGACCCCATCTCTACAACTTACATGCGCGGAGATAGAGAGCTATGTGGACCGACTCCATCGTGCATTCTGACATCTGGAGTTCGTTCTTTTTGGTCTGATCGGTCTGTGTAGTACATCATTGCACATGTGATACTGTGGACTCATAGTTTCACTAGTGAAGATGATGAACCCCCAGGGGCAGATGTTAGTTGATATTTGAAGTTGAGGTGGCTCTGAATACCAGTGAACGCGACTCGTCGAGATTTGTAGTTTGAAACGAGGTACGACAGTTTGGCTTTACTCGACTGGGCGTGATTGAGAATGCGGCCATCAAAATGTTTGGTAATATCTCAACCAAGGATTCTGTAGGTCCCAGTCAGAAGGTCCTTTCTCGAACTTGTCATGTCTTAGTCTCCTTTGTCATGAATTTTCTATCTTGAAATTGCTTCACTCATACGGTTCGAACATCAGAGGCATCAGAATATACAGTTATGCACAGCCTTTCCATTTTTATCGAAAGGGTGCACGGTCACCTTCAAAGACTCGATGGTCTAATCCTGATAATGGCCGAAGATCCACTCGGGAACAAACTGGAGCCATTTAATAGCTGAGGGTGCACATGTAGAACAATTGTGGCATTTTCAACCATGATAATGAATGAGAGAAGAACCGTAACCCTAGGAACAATCAAAAATAGACAAAAGATCTCAGGAAAATCACCGGTTATTTCAACGCAATCTAGACTATTGATGCAGGGGAGCTTGATAATCAATTTTCAACTATATCCCTAAACCCCCCTTCTCCAACCGTCTGAATAATTGTAAGAATCCTTCTACCATCGTGTAAGGTCCTTCATCGAGTCTCAATCGACCATCATCCTGGCCTACATCCAACGCATTGTACTTTGTTTCCTCCGATTCTTCAGTATCGCCGACACTGTATGGTTGAAGCCAGTTCCAGACACCCTTAGCACTGGCCGCTCCACCGATTATGGGAAGTCGAATGGTAGCACTATCGGAATCGGGCTTGAGATCGGAACGTTGAATTTCCAGCCAGGTGGAGGGAGTTAGGGGCTTTTCCTCATCGTATGGATGTGGGATGTCGCGTGTGATTAGCATGGGGCCTAAAGTGAAGAATGCGGCTAAGGAATTTGTCAGTATTGGACGATATTTGACTGCTCGATGTTGGATCAGCCACTCACATATTTTATACAGCGCCTTCTGGACAGTCCACGCAGACAGCTTCAGCTCAGTCACTGGGAGTATTGGCGTGTACACATGGAGAGGAGTATATGGATCAACTATCATAGTTTTCACGAGGAACTTTGAAGCATGCGTAGCCTCAAAACTGTTGCCCTTCAGCGGACCTAGGGGATCAATGTAGTATGGACTCAGAGTCGGAAAAACATCAGGTTCAATTAATTGGCGTGGATCTCCTACAACCGGCGATGGCGGTGGAAGAATAGGCTCTCCTGTAAGAGTACCTGCAGTAAAGTACGTGTGGAGTTTGGTCCAATTCGTTGAGCCGGTTGTGCTATTATCGGTGTCGAAGTAGCCCACTACACCATCGAACGGCCGTTCAGCATCGCCGATCTTGATTGGAAATTTGTATCCGTAAAGAATATCGGCATCCGAAATAGTATTGTTCAATGTTGGAGGTAAGGTAGTCTGGGAGCTCAAAGGCTCAGTTGCAAGTTCAAGGCTAAACCCGACATTTACTAAGGCTAACGGCTTCCCAATAATTGCAGTTGCAGATGCCGCATACTCCGGTGGTGCGAAGGGCATAGTCTCTACAGCCTGTGTGACCATGTTGTAGAAAGACCTCAGATAGACACCGCCATCGGACCCAGTCAGGGTTGTGATTAGTTGGTCAAGCTGCGGCGAAATATCCGCGGTCCCTGGAGTAGGGGGGTCGAAGGGTAACCACTTTGCGGATGCAATTGTGTCAGTTGGGCCTCCTAGTGTAAGTTCTACGTAGAAGCTACCCTCACTTGTAAAGAATTGTAACCCCTGGTTGGCATAATTGATGATTATCCAGCCCCATATCGGTTGCTCATAATCTGAAACTGTTCGCCATCCCACGAATTCATTGGCATTGGTCAAACTAATCTCTTTCACCAGAAATGAGGCATTGAGTCGAGAGTTCTGGTTGATTGCAGGTGGAAGCTGGATATAGGGGCAAAGAGGGTAAGCTCCCGGGAGTTGAGGATCGGCGAGTGTTAGGGGAGTAACCGTGTTTAGTAACGTTGTCCCTGGAACAAATGTTGGACAAACCTGATCACCTAGGCAGGGGTATATGGTCTCGGGATCATCCGAAGGGATTCGCAATGGAGGTTGAGCGGGTATAGCACTAATTGCCTGTCCGAACTTGTCTATCATGTTCAACTTGGTGAAACGAAGCTGACCATGTGTGGCACCTTTGAATGGAGAACTAGTCGCAGTAGAGAAGTCTTCCAGGGTACCGTAAGGTGTCGCTGCTGTTTGATCACGTATCAACATTAAGTCTTCGCGGCTGATTCCGATATCTACACCCGCGAGAACAGCGGCTTCAAGTGGAACTGGACGAGGGTTTCCAGGCACAGTAAAGTTTGGAGGAACATGGGAACCCTCCTTCAGAGTGAGTAGATTGGTTGTCAATCCATCCAACTCGCCAGATATAAAATCGAGGGTTCCGACTGCTTTTATAAAAGCATCTCTTTGTTCTACAGTCTCGAGCTCAGGTGGAAGATCCGTTCCAGAAACACTGAGGACTTGTGCAAGTATGGCCTGAAGGTTAAAGACTGGTTGTGGAAGGACAAGAATACGTCCGGAAACGGTACGTACGTCTTCGGTGCTCTCCAGATCATTGTAGAGAGGCTCTTTTACCATGTACCGAACTTGAGAGTGGTTGTTGCCAATTGGAGAGCTAACCAGTTCCACAGACCACTTTTCTATGGGTATGTGATAGTAAATGGCCTCCCACTCAAGAAATAAGGGACACCATGGTTGTTTTACCCACGATTTGAAACCTAGGATGCCGCCATGATCTTGCGTGGTTACAGCCTCTCCAACAAGAACTTTTATCGCAGTGTCTAAACCTGGATCTCCTGTCGAAGCCAGTCGTACAACAGGAGGTTGATCTCTGAACTGGAAATAATAAGGACTTTGCGAGAGTACTCTAATATGTAATTTGCCCAGATACTCCGTTGGCCAACCTGAATCTATACCTGCGATACACACGGTCGGGTCTTTCCTATGGAAGAAAGCTGGACGCGCAATTTTTCGAGCTTTTAACCTTGGAAACGCGACAGGACGCACAGCTCTCACAATATTGCTGACTTGTGCTTGGAGACCAGTATCCGGAGCCCAGATCTGTTGCGTTAGAGACTTAATAATCTCTCTAAATTTGACAACACCATCCTTGTATTTCATCAGTCTTTCCTGTTGCTTTCCATTCGGGTCTGATATAAAGTTCCACCAGACGGAAAATAAAGACCATTGCATGTGTTTCAGTTTTCGTTCTGCAGCATCTATCTGAGCTTGGAGATCGTTGACTTTCCTCAGATACTGGGTTTCAGAATAGCCTGACTCATCAGGCTTGCTGCTGGGTGTCAGAGCTGGTTTTCCACGTTCCGCTTTTTCATCGTATTGCCATGCAACACCTCCAGCTTCACGCTGAAAGTTATGAGCGTCAATTATATCTGAAGCTTTTACACGGCCATCATATCCATCTTCCATAGCGTAAAGAAGCTCACTGAGATTAAGAATATCCGCGGCAAGCTCACTGGATCCACTCCCAAGTATGACATCCGAATTGGCCTTATGCGCTTGAAGAAAGGTTAAGACGGAATCTAGAGCTGTTGTGCCCACGGATATTGGCTCCATGGTTATATTTGCTGTGAATAGCTTCGCATACTCATCGGCCGGAGTAAAAGGTTTAAGATTTCGATTCCAGGGGACATTGTATACAGTACCATGGCATGCTAACCTCGACCACGTCCGGTCGAACCTACCGTTTTTCTCAATCCAATCAGGGGAAGTCTCTAAGAACAGTGCCCTTAGCCGCTCTTTAAAACTCCCTTTGAGACCGTCTCTTCCGACGGGATCATCGCTCAGGTTTGAATGCCACCCTACAACGGTATAATCGCAAGTAGCTTTGGTGTACTTCGATACCCTTCCAGAAATATTGACGAATTGTAAATTATCGACCATTGAGAGAACATTGGGGTTGTGGGCGGAGTTGTCCGCAAACAGAATGTTCCCTGAATTCATAGTCGTTAACGGAATTCTTGGGACAGTATTCCCCTTCTCTTCCCATGACGAAGCGGGAATCTTTGCACCAATATAATATTTCGTTTGATTATTCAAAACATCAGGGGAAGATTCGTCACCATCTTTGTACATAACATATGGGCTTACATCAACCTCGAGATCAACATCAGGACCCAGTTCATCAAGTGTCCATAGACGGTCGCTTTCGACCACCCATGCTTGAGTCCTTCCGAGGGCTATAGCATTTCCCGGTAGGGCATCTCGGATCGACCTTACAACTAGCCAGCGGTTTGGTATCATTCGAAACGTTGGTTCCGGGCTGATGTTTTCCTTAGTCGGAAGCTCATCCGTCCCAGAAGCTCCTCCAGTGGCAGCTCGATAGAGCCGTGGCAAGCTCCAGTGAATATACACGCCTAATCTTCGTTCCTTTGAGCGACCAGTTGAGGCTTGATCAGTGCTTCCAGGAGAGGAACTGAGAGTAGTTGCACTTTGGTCTTCGACTGCAGTCACACGGGAATTGACTGTTGCAGGTTGAGTTCTACTCAAGTCTACGTACGGAAGGATATCATGTTTGATTTCCGAACTGTTCAATCGCAGGCCACGATAGTCTGGTTGAGTGATAGGCGCAATCCGAGAGCCGCCTTCGTCACAGACTTTCTCGTTCAATATGAACGCTTCGACATTGATCGGAGCGCAGAAGATATTGGTATCACCCATAGACATGTTTACTGCCCGTGATCTCTCCTTCAAATCTCGTATGTATATGAAAGTACAGGGAGAACGTTGGGCTCAAAAGCTCGCTCACCCAAGGAACCGTCTACCGTATGCCACGCTTGATAGGGCATAGCGGGCTTGCAACAAGCACTCCGATATTCATCAAAACCATCTTATCATGCCTCCAGATTTGTGTCAGATCGGATGAAAGTTGTGGAGAATTTGGCTTGCATCTTGATCTGGCTCAGCCCGATTTTCGCTTATTCTGGCGATGGTGGCCCAAGCTTTATTTCAGCTTCAAGCCCCTTTTCTTAGCTCTCAATCCAGCTTCGACGACCTCGACAAAACTTGCCCTTGATGAGAGGTATCAATCATTATCCTATGCTGGAAGAAATCAGGACTTTCGATATGTTTTGTCAACCATTATCAAGCTCTGTAACGTCTGAAGAGACAGAACTACTCTTTCTGGGTCAATATGGGACCATCCGCCAAAGCAGCGAACATTGCTCGGCAGCATATACAGGAAGGAGTGGTAGCTGGAATTTTGAACAACGGCAAGAAGGGTTACCCACGCTTGGAGATTGATGACTTCTGTCAAGACTATGCCCGTCTCAATTTGTATCTTCTGGCAATGTCCGCCATTCAAGATCCAAACAATGACATTAAGGATCTGTGGAGCTGGTTTCAGATTCAAGGTATTCATGGGTATGATTTATGATCGTTTCTTCCGAGAGGTTGTTGACTTGATATCAGAGTACCTTGGGCGGACTGGGGTGGAATAGGTCCTGAGGCTCTGTATAAGGATATCAAGAGCAGAGGTCATCAAGTAGATATTACCTCGATTGACGGACAAGACCCAAGAGAGGGTGATAGAGAGGTTGGCTATTGCACACACGGAACTATCCTGTTCCCCAGTTGGCACAGGGGATATGCAGCAATGATTGAACAGGCCATTCAAGCAAAGATGGTGGAAATAGCGAGTACATTCAAACGGAAAGGACCCAACGATCTTGCTTCAAGGTCCAGATCCGCTGCAATCCAATTCAGACAGCCGTATGCATCATCATCCACTTCGACGCCGACTATTTACTGATACCTCTAGATATTGGGACCCATTCCGAGCTCGTGCTGGTCAAGCTTGGAATAATACTCTGCAACCCGGTCTCTCCTTGATTCTTGCCGTCAAAAGGGTCAAAGTTACCCGACCTGATCTGACAGAAGCCGAAATTGATAACCCGTTGTACAGTTATAAATTTCCGGGGAGAGATAAGTTCATAAACGCTAGACCAGCATTACTACCTCGAATTGAAGGCAACGAGTGGGCTGGCCTCGACATCAGAACTCGAGAAACCCATAGGAGACCTCCAGACCCTAATAACCCGATAAGCTCAAATAATGTTGCTATCCAGCGACGTCTCGAGGGTTCCATTGGGGATAGTGCAGGTACTCTCCAGTGGCGCGATCTCATGGAAAAGGCATATCATACATTGATGCTCGACTCACCCCAGCAGGTTCCGAATGCAAAGAACTTATACCATCGTTTTGCGACTAACGACTGGGAAAGGGCCGAGCAGATTGCATTGGGTGTCACTCAGCTTAGTCCAAATGGTGATCCACATTCTTTAGAAGCATGGCATAATGAAAGTGAGTCTTGCTAACTGCACCCGTATCCTCGAAATTATTATACTAATTTGGTTTCTCAGTGCATGGAATAATTGGCGGACAGGGAGGAACCATGGGTAACCCAGATACTGCTGGGCATGATCCCATATTCATCTTTCATCATGCGAATGTCGATCGGCATTACGCCCTTTGGCAAGCTCGATATCCGAAGGAATGGTGGGGGGCTGCTCAAGCAGCTGCTACAGAAAACAATTACACCCAGTTGCTTGGAACGTATCAGACTCCACAAACTCCTCTCATACCATTCAGGAGAAAACCACCCACTATTGGCCAAAATCACGCCCAGAAAAACACGTTTTGGAACACCGATGACATACGAGATCACTCTACATTAGGATATCAGTACAATCCCATACCAACAGACATGAGTCCTAATGAGAGAAGTCGCGAAGCAACTCGCGATATTAACATTAATTTAGCTTGGTACAAAGCAAGACCGACTGCTTTGGACGGCCCCTTCGTCGACCCAGTTCCCATGGATAAAGTTAAAGCATTCCTCAGCTGGCCTCCCCGGATCGACGACCGAACCGATCAGAACCCCCTCTGGACACCCATTACCGCGACTCCCGGCCCTTTGCACCCCAACCGACTTCCTATCCGAAGGCAACTTCGAGCTGAAGGCTCTGTTGGAGATTCCTCAGTACTGCTTCCTGTCCCTGCGCCAGAATTCGCAAAACTCCCAGACTCCGACTTCGAGTACATTTTCCCACCTTCAACTATCTCTTCAGCCGGCTACGTGAAACTCTGGTTCTTCAACTTCCGCTGCCTCCGCCACACCCTCGGCACTTCCTTCACAGTGTACGTCTTCCTTGGTGACTTCCCCACCTCTTCCTCTGAGTGGTCCAAGGCGCCTAATCTTGTAATGCCACTATTCCAAATTGTCCGTTTCAACCCCGCTGCGTTCGAAGCTACCCCCGATTCAGGACCCGCAACGCAAAGTGGAGCAATCTCCCCGGAGGACGGCACACTAAAGAAGTTAGTCCCGAAAGTTGAGAAGGAGAAGCATAGTACCTGCGGCAATTGTGCGAGGCAGCAAGAAGATCGAAGGATGTTAGCTGATACAGCGCCCTTGACTCAATCCCTGTTGAAGTATATCCGACTTGGCGAGGCTGTCCCGGATGCCGATGACATCGAACAAGGCGACCTACCGGGTGTCGCAGTAAGGAGCTTGGAAAGCGATGATGTGGTACCCTTTTTGAAACGAAACCTACATTGGCGGGTGGTTCGGGTATGTAAAACTAATCCGCGATCACGGAAAACCGCCATATGCTGACTGATTGTACTTTAGTCCGACGGCGAGGAGATCCCTCGCGACCAGCTAGAAGAGTTCAAGGTCTTTGTTACGCAGCGGGGCTTGACTCTACCGAAGAACAACTTCGACGTGCCGATTTACGATCCTGCAGAGTTGAAGTGGGACGTCACGGATAATAGGCCGGGAGGGTTAGCCTCGGGGGAACATCCATAGACACAAACAACTGTGCATGATGCAGTCTCGCAAATAGAAACTCTTAATACAATTTCCTTCGAACGCGACCTCTACTATTATATTATCCCTAAGAGCTAGAATAGGGGTTAAAATAGCCCTCTTTCATCTACACAGTTATCAAAGAGAAAATAGTTGACAATCTTGTGGAAACCGAGCCATACATTTGATCTAGACCCTAACTTCTCGTAATTATGGAGAATTGGTGTTTTCTTTCAACGTATTTACCCTGAGTGTCGTTCAAATGAAATATCATCAAGTAGTCCCACGTTGTCCAGCCACTCAAAGGCCAATCACACTTCAACGCCCTTCAAATCCTTATCCCCTCCCTCCCTTTTCAACACCACAACATCCGAAAACACCTCCCCAGTAGTCCCATCAGCCTGTAAATACGTCTCGATGACCCTGACCTTACACATTCCCCTCTGTTGCCCACCCAACCCAAAAATATTAACACTCACGGGCGTCCCCACAGGCGCGATCACGCACTCTTTGAGCACCAAACTGCAATCTCCAGTCACAGTATCCGGCAAACTTGAGATCTTTCCCAAGGCCGTCGTTCGCGGTGTTATTACGACTCTAACCTCGTCGTGCGCGTGAGACACCGAAGTCACGAGTCGCCGATTCGAGAGCATATCAGCGCCCGCACCGGCATAGACACCTTTCAGTAGAGGTTCGAGGGTAGAATCGCCTTCTATGTCTGCGGGAATGACGACTGTGATGCTAGAAAGTGCTAGATTGATCGGTGGAGCAGCGGTGTTGCGTTTGATGGAGAATATCAGGCTGGGCAGGAACTTCGTTGCTGTAGGAATGTAGTCCTGGGCTGAGTAGACCGGATTGACGGCGTCAGTGAGATCTGGGAAAGGTGGGGCGCCACGATAGTCTGGATGAATTACAATACGGTATTGAGAACTTCCCCCGGGAATGAGGGCTTGTGCAGTCACTTCGCGGCGTGTCTGGGGTACAGTTACTGGTCTACTCGATCGTGCAGATCTATGTCGCAGTTGATGAACCCGTGCTTCAGCGTGAAGTGTAGGAATAGTTTGATTTGGGCCACTTCTTGTCAGTCGTTCATTATCTTGTTCTGATACACGAAGAGGTCGTG
Organism: Patellaria atrata CBS 101060; assembly: GCA_010093705.1. NCBI lineage: Eukaryota > Fungi > Ascomycota > Dothideomycetes > Patellariales > Patellariaceae > Patellaria > Patellaria atrata. Next base: position 1,385,485 of record MU006095.1, read on the forward strand.
GTGCAAGATCCTCCATATCTTTTCCAGCCCATAATTGTCTATCTGGTTTCAAGAAATACACTGGCCCTGTATCTCTAGGTGGGAAGATTTGTAGTTGGTAGCTTGAATCATTTAATTCGAGAGCTAGAACTGTAGAGTCTAACCCTTGCGCTAGAAATTCTTGTGTCGGAGTTTGGAATAGAAGCGCCGGGCGTAAGTCAACTATCATTTTCGGAACGTCAATACATCGAGTATTTGCATCGTACCATGTCGCTATTTTATCAGGGGTCGGCATTTGAGCCGCCGGAATAGGGGGCCAGGATCCACTAGAGTCCGCTGGCACAGGAGCTCCCTTGGTGTAGAGTCTTCTTAGCTCGAACGATGCGATGTATCGCTGCTGATGCGGCGGTTGTATGAATTTGATCTCGAACAGGTCCTCTGGCAAACAGTCCAACAAAGCAAAAACTGTTCGCTCGTCTAATTTTGTAAGTCGAATAAGTGGATCGTGGTTGTTGTCTGGAATTAAAACCGGTGCACCATTTGGTGCTTGCCTTCTACGTCGAGCTACGATACGAATGTCAGGCATCACTCGTATGAGTTCAGAACGCAGGATAAACCCGTAACGAGGAACTGGTGGCTTCATCCCGGCAGACGGAATCTCAGTCCGTAAATAGACGTTGTATGCTTCTTTGATGCGGCGTCGGACTCTATCATCAACAGGCTCAAAATGGTTTGCAGTCGAAAGAGCACCGTCTATGAAGCAGTCCAACCAGCAGTCGTCGATGTAGAAGAATCTTAATGCTTCGGACGGTAGGTAGCTAGGGTCCGGAATAAGATAATGAGCCGGAATATCTGCTAGAAACAACTTGTCACTAATCCAGTTATGAATAATCTCCCAGTCCGAGTTATTCGCAGAGCCTAGCGTATAGTCGCTGTACAGTTCATCACCTGAAGCTGTTAGGGCTCGGAATACACGAGTGATCGATCTTTCGAACACCGGCAACACTTTTGGGTGAATTAGTGATGGCCCTACCTTTTCCGACGTCGGTAACAGGTTCCGAGCAGGCAAATCATGTCCATTGGTCGTGTCTCTAACTTCTTTGAATCTTGTTGGTATCTCCCGAAGAACTCTTTGAGGTGACAGCACACCATTTATCACTATCCTCGTCTCACTACTAGCCCACCTATGAACCAAAGAGCGAAATCGGAGCAATGCGGAATTAAAAACCGTATCAGAAACAGCCATTAGCTTCCCTAATTGCCATGCGGATGAATAGGTCAGATCCATAACTCCAAGGTCTTTGTCCAAAACTTGGTACTCTTTCCCTGTATTAGATGAACCTGGCCAGTCATCAGCAACGGAGGGTTTCCAAGATGTTGGAGCAGGTGTCAAAGGCCCCCGAGAGAAGGCTAAAGTCTCTTCACCAGTCGCTGCTCTCCATCTATGAATTGTGTAGCCCAGTGACAATCGCTCATGCAGTAACTTGCTTGACACAGCTGAGTTGGGATCTTCCCCTATTGTGCCTTGAAGTAACCCCAGAGATTCATCACCTATTCTCAACATTTGCTTCGTCGCAGCCAAGTTTGTCATAATATCTTTGAAGTTGATGGGATTTGGAGGTAGAGAAAGATATGTCCAACTGTACAGGGAACACAAGCCTATTCGACCATCTCCTGTAATCTGGGTTTTATCCATTTGTTCTATATTGATGAGATGAACAACTTGAGTACGGGGGACAGTGTTATTACGAGGCCCAGTCATATGGCTCACGCATATAGAAAACAAGCCATTCTGCTGGGTTCCGGCATCTGGGAATCCCATCGTATTCATCTCCCTCACATGGCACATAAAGAAAAACTTGTAAGGATCCTTAAGGATTGCTGCCGCTTGACTTCTTTTGGGGAAGATTACAGTTGTGTTCTCAGTAGACTCGGTGAGGGATTTCCATGCAGGATTGTTCTCGGGTTGATCAAACGCTGCTTCAAAAGTAGGTCTTGATGTGATCTTTGTAAGATAATCACCAGCAGTCATCGGAAAAGCTCCTGAAGACGTTGCCGCAGCTGCGGACGCGGGAGATATCCCTAAGGATGTAACTTCCGCTGGACTAACTTTAAGGTCTTCGGGGTCGAACACAAGAAGAGCAAACCATGGGCCTCGGATACCCCTATCGGCTATTGCAAAGCTCGAGGCGGAAGGGCCTATCCGATCCCATGGAATATGGGGGTCATTGAAGACGATGTGAGGTAGTATTAACCCTTCGTCAGCACCTCCATCGGGTGGATAATGAGAATTGATTGTGTCAGGGTCGAGTGAGAACTGTGGAGCGACGACGTCGAATTTCTGTAGTAGAACAGGAGTAGTTGCTGGAGGGGGAAAGCTAACCCCCGTTGTAGAATCGTAATTGAAGATTTCTAGTTTGCCTTCATCTCCTGGGATACTGGTCTTGATAGATTGTTTCACCTCGATGCCATAGTTTCCCGGGGGAAGCCGTGGCCGATATAAAGGATACAATCTGATATATCCCGGTTTGAGGTCTGATTCATTCACTCCATTGATAGCTCTTTCAACGTTTGCTCTTACAAGACTCCTAGGTGCCATCTTGTTCCCATATGTTTTTGGCGAAGTAGAACTGCCGTCCCGTGCGATATTTACATGTCATCGCCCGAAGGAAGGGAGTTGTAGTCATTACTGTCCTCCACAGGACATTGATAGGTTCGGTACATCTTGCCGTTGTAGAATTTCAGGCTATGCAAGATAATCGTAGCGAAGTGTAGCTGAAAGTCGTGGCTGTTGGAGGGGGTAAGCCAGAAATTCAGAATCCCTTAGGTCACTAAGAGTTGGCCAATCAATCTTTTTCGGTGTTTCAGCTTCATGCATCGAGACGCCACATACTTTAGACAGCATAAGAACGGAGTAATACAGAAATCGTATCTCAAAGAATGGAAACTCGTGATACTTGGCGTAGATCCTTGGTGGAAGCCATGCTCCTTCGCCGTCTCTCTTGATCAAGGTAGGAGATGTGACGCAAAGGATGAAATTCTCTCAATCGGAGAGTATCACGATGGAATAACATCAATATTGACAGCTCTAATCTGGGAGCATCATAACTGTGATCGAGCCTGTACTCCTCCTTCATTGTTTTGAATCATTCATCATCGCAATGGCGTCTTCTGGTGACCACAGCTTTGAGAACCCTCCCACAAACACACCAACAGGTCAACCAAGTCTGATAGTCGAAATCATACCATTTCCCCTACCCCTAGATGAATTCATAGTGAATTCCAACCCCAATACTTCTAGTTCGAGCTGGAACAAAGTCTATGAAGCGCTAGGAGTAACATTCAGTAACTCTTCTGGTTCGCTCAATGCGAAAGTCACTAGCTTTTGGGACACAACATTCTCGTCTACTGAAAACGAGAATAAATTTGGCCCGAGCAATGGTTCTGCGACCGCTGTTGGTGGTGATGAAAATCCATCTTCTGCTGTATTTGGCATGATTCTGCCGACATCTGGAGCCCTGACGACACCATTGAAGTTCTCCGAAGTCAGAGAAAAGTTTGGGATAAACAATTCAAATGCAAACTCCTCCCTAATATCGTTACTAGATGCAGTGGACAGGGCTGGCGCGTTGATGATCACACTCGATCAAGATCCAAAGGCTCGTAACGCGTTATGGATCGTTCCCAAAGATGCCTACAAAGTCATCATGAATATGGTCTTTACGATTGCGAACGAGGAGGCAATAAGGGGATTAGAGAGCTATATCAAAGCATCGTACGGTATCACTATCAGTATTTCGGCTAGAAACTGTCGGTTTGAATTTCAGCAGACAAGTTTCTTCATTCCGAACCTCCCCAAAAGACCAGGGTTAGGAACGAATCCAGAGTTCATCAGGTCATCTAAATATCGTATGGTGGTCAGCTTCCAGGTGGCTTCCTTCGAAGTCTCGATCATTTGTACCCCGGATGATATGGAGTTCTATTTTTCAGATCCACCAAACGCGCTTGTTACGGGAAATATCATCGATAGGTTGAATAGTGCTATAGTAAATGGTTCTGGAATGAGTTCTAATGGTTTTCCCGATTCATCTGCGGCAAATCCGTTCAGTAAGATCCTTAAAGATGTCAACCTCTGGTACATAAACATTGGAAGAGAAGTGATAGGACATACTGCTGCGACCCCTACACAGCCATCCATCCCAGAATACGGTTCCTTGTATTGGTCTATCAAGCTATTCGGCAAGTGGGAAGTCGGAGCAAGTAGTGAAACGATTCTCCTAGGGTTGAGCTATGATTCTCGAGATCAAACATTTTTCGGACAATTACTCTTCCAAGCCGATCTACCAACAGATATGGTAAAACGCCAACACGGTTTTTTCTGGGTCACTGATGATATACCGTTTAGTGTTCGAGAAAAGCTCAGGACTAGAGGGATACCACGTAGCCTCAACCTACTTGGACTCTTCAGTCAATCTATCAAAGCTCCAAAAGGTGTACCGCTTGAGTTGACACAGGGTTACATCGCATTTAGGAGAGGTGACAATGGTTCTGGCACCGAACTTAGCTTTGGAACCAATATCAAGTCTCAGATTGCAGTCGAGGAGAATGAAGCCGCTGCACCTTTTGGATTTTCGTGGGATGAAATTGCAGCCCAAGTTGCAATACAAGACACCGGAACTACGTCAACTACAGACATTGTTATATCGACGAGTATCAACCTACGAGGGGGTGCGGATATCCCTCCCGCTACTTTGAGTGTTGACGTAGAGTATTCCACAGGTGGGTTTTGGGTCCTTCATGGCCGTCTTGAAAACCTTTCACTCGCATTATTAGCCAAATTCTTCCACAAAAATAATCGAGAGATGGCCAAGGGTCTTCTGGGAACTCTCCGTTTACGTTATGCGGATGTGATATACACTTTTAACTCCTCTGGTGAAACTGCCGGAGAGCCTTCATCGTTCGTAATTACTGGAGCCTTAGTATTAGGAGGACTTGAGTTGGACTTGACATATGAATTTGCGTCCGCACTTATCGACTCCAGCCAATCTGCCGCGAAAATTGCCCAGGAAAGCGGCCAACTTCCTAGTGATAGAGAAACATTACGTCCCTCCGGAGGCGAATCCCAATGGTCATTCGAAGCAGATCTGGGTGCTTCCACAACTGGAGCAACGCTGGGTACAATCATAGGCTCTTTCTCGCCAAACGCTATATCCAGTCTACCTACCTTCGTTACAAATATCGATGTTGCACCTGCAGCTGGAGGGAAAGCCCCGATAAAGCTCAAGCTTGCCTCAGTGGGTAACACGACAGCCGGTAGCGGTGTAAGTCCTGGAAGTGGCCTCATACTCATATTCGTAGTCTCGATGCTTGATACTACTTTTACCTATATCTCTCTTAATCAACGTGGGGTGACAAAGCGAGTACTTCAGGTTAACGCTGATCAAATCCCCATCGTAAGTGATATACCGCTAGTCAAGGTACTACCTCCGCCGTTTGATGAGCTGCGGTATCTATGGGTTGATACTCCCACCCCAGTGGGCCTCTCCAAAGATGAAATCAACCAGATCAACGCTGAGCTCGAGAAAGGCAAGATGGCAAAGCTTGCATATAAAGAGACAAGTAAAGACAGCGGCGCTTCTGCAGGTCCAGTATTGCAGACTGGTCATCATTTCATGGTTTTGCAAGGCGGTAAAGTAATCCTCGATCACGTTTTTGGTAAACCGAATCCGGACTCTCCTGATCCAACCAATCCAGGAGGGTCGGGTAACGCTCAGGATCCACCGCCAACAAAGGGTGCTATTGACAAGCAGACACCGTTCCTTACAATAGATGGTATCCAGTTACAGTTCAAAGCACCGGTTCTTCACATCGAAATATCGGCAACGATAGTACTCGGGCCTATTAATTTCTCCGTAATAGGGTTCGATATCGGGTTCAATCTTGAGAATATCAAATTGAACAATCTTGCAGCTCTCCTTTCTCCTGGTCTAATCTCTGTCGGGCTTCATGGGTTAGCCGTCAAAGTAGACAAACCGCCGGTCACCATGTCTGGGGTATTCATTCATGAGGATATCAATGCCGGTGGGGTAGTTGCTGAGAGCTATCGTGGAGGTATTGCCTTCGGATTCCAGGCCTGGCAATTTATGGCAGTTGGCGAGTACAGGATTGTTACACAGCCGCAAAACTATAAATCGGTGTTTGTATATGCAAAGCTTGACGGACCATTGATCACACTAGCCTTTGCAACTGTGAGCGGAGTTCGTGTTGGATTCGGATACAATAGCATAGTCCGATCACCTACTCTGCTTGAATTGCCACAGTTTCCTTTCCTGAATAGTTCTGCGGATAAAGAGGCGGGGAACGATCCCATGAAGATTCTAACTGCTATGATGGGCGATGGTAATAATGCTCCGTGGGTATCAGCGAAGGAAGATTCATATTGGGTTGCTGCAGTAAGTCGTTAGGGGGATATAGGCGTGACTTAAGACTAATCAGCATAGGGTGTTACCTTGACCGCATTTGGCCTCTTAGCAGTCACCGCGGTACTAATGGTAGGTTTCCGTGATGGTGGAGCTGTTATATCCGTCTTCGCCGATGGCATTGCACAAATGCCACCGGGCGTTAGTGCAAATGCTTGTCTGGTTTATATAGAAATTGGTATGCTCGCGGAGCTCAACACGATCGATGGCTATTTCACTGTGCAGGCTGCTCTAGCTCCAACTTCGCATTTGATAGTAGCATCATGTCGACTGACGGGCGGGTTTGCTTTGACGAATTGGTTTCGACCAAGTCAGCATTCTGGAGACTTCGTACTGACTGTTGGAGGCGTGAGTACAAGTATGAACAAAACCAAGAATTTTTACTAAGCATCCACTCCAGTATCATAGGGCTTACAAACCACCTCCGTGGTATCCAGTTGTTCCTCGTCTCGGAGTCTCCTTCACACTTGAAGACATGATCAACGTCACCGGAGTTGCATACTTTGCGATCACTCCAAAATGTGTTATGGGAGGAGGTGCTCTCCATCTAGGTCTTGATGTTGGACCGGTATCTGCTTGGCTAGACGTCATCCTCGATGTCTTCATCCAGTTCGATCCATTTATGTACATGGCCGATCTTGCGGTCTCCGTAGGCTGCGCCATCACGATAAAGGTGTGGTTCGTTCATATCAGAATCAGCGTCAGCGTTGGTGCTGCGCTCCACATCGAGGGACCAGATCCGTTCCGCGGCGTAAGTACCAATTCTCACATACGTGATATATACTTACCCTATTCAGTCGGCGAATGTCGAATTCTACCTCTTCTCGTTTACGGTCCATTTTGGTAGAAGTCCTACCATAGAAGTTGAAAAGAAATCCCTACCACAATTCTATGAAATGGTGAAGTCGCCCGGGCCTTCGACTCCTGCACCCTCAGACTCCTCCGTGCGCGACGAGCAGCAAGCGTTGGTTAAGTTCACTGTCTCCACAGGTTTGATCCCGCCGGCTCAAACTGCACCACGTTCAGATTCCGGCCAGTTCCCTAGCACGGGAGCAACTGCAACTTGGCTTGTCAAATCCGGTACGTTTAGTTGCAACATCGGCTTCGAATTTGCCATCTCTTCAGCCCATATACGCCGCAGTAACGACGTAAACACAACTGTGGTAGAACTATTCCCCAAGGAGGGCGCATCAGCTATTAAGCCCTTCTGGTCAAAGCCAATGCAGCTGACCTCCTCCAATCCAATATCTTCATCCGTTGAAGTGAAAGTTTGGATGCTCAACCTCGCCGATCCGGAGAAGAACACCCCGATCGATGCAATGCAGGGTGAACTCGTCACCAAAGATGTTCCCGCGGCATTGTGGGGTGCCTACGACAGGGCTGAAGATCCAATCAGGACGGGAAACCCATCAGCAACTACAGCAGCTCTATCAGACCCCAGAGAGCCGACAATGAACTTGTGCATGGCCATCAATCTTTGGACGCTTCCAGGAGTTTTGTTGCCGAGCCCCATAACTGATATTGATGCCTCCGCCGCATTCCGTAGATATCTTGATCCAACGTGGTTCAATGCGTCCCCGGTCGAGCAAAAAATCTTAAGATCTAGCGGCGTCTTGTATTCCACCGAGTCGCCTTCGGAAAGATGGGCCCATGTGGTAACTGATTGGCAAAACTTTGCCGCTACTGGAAGCCCTGTTCTTGAGAGTTCAACGCTGACTGAGGGCGAAGTTCAAGGTAGTGGCTTGTTGAAGTCAGCAGCGAAGTATTTGGGTTGGGATAAGCCGTCTCCCAAGGGAGCAGGTAGTGATAATGGTAATAGTACTGACGGAAGAAAGAAGTGGATGTTGAATGCCAAACCTGCTAAACGAATGATGAAGAGTTTGCCAACTAGCTATCCGGTATTATTCAGATATAGTGCTGTAACTGCTTAGTTATATGGAGTTTTCCCCTTCTTCCTTTGCATGTCCGTTCACCATCGATGAATGTGAAGTTATGTCTCAAAATGGTGCTGAAATATCAAGTTGAAATGCGCAAAGAGCTATATGAGAATCTTCCGTCAGTAGAAACTAGAGAGGAGAGTTGATCGTCTTGTTTCAAATTCTTAATAGTCTTAAAACGGCCAGTTCCCCCGACTAGGGATGAGACGATTAGGACTACTCCGAACTGGAGTCGTAACTTTGGACTTCTAGTTCTAAGCTTGCCCTTCGAATTTGAAGGAGTTGACGACAGATGACGAGAAGCAAAACATGGTATCGATGAACTTCAGTCAATGGAGATGATGAATATGATCAAAAGTTACTCGTGAGCAGTAGCTCGAGGCCAAGCAGATGAGTGAGCAGAAATAACGGTATTATAAGTTGTCTTGTATAAGAATAGTAGGAATCAAGATGAACAGTACAAGAGATCAATTGATGAAGGGGACGATCCTCAGGTTCGTAGTCAATATAAATCGTTGATGACGTCGTTCTCTTGATGGACAGTAGTGGTGAACTCGTGGGAGCTTCCGTCGGATCTTCGCTTTCAAACCAAGACACACAACAACAACACAAGATTTCTCACCCATCAACATCTGCCATTTCCCTTCGACTAACCCTTCTAATCTCTCAATCCCCCATCTCATATCTTGATACCGTTCCACCATGTTCGCGAGACAGGTGTTGCGACCGGCGAAGACGCTGCAGAGAGTAAGTACAAACAATGAGAACGCCTAATCTCCAGCTCCACCGAGATAGCTAACCTTTGAACCGTACAGCAAGTACGACGTTATGCATCTGAATCCTCTCCCAAAGGCGGGTCCAACACAATCGCTTATGGCATCGTCGGCATCGCGGCTCTCCTTGGAGGAACTTATTACATCAATTCACGCGGCACTCCAAACCCGGCGCAAGTCCCTACATTGAAGGAATTAACACCAACGCTGCCACCCTCGTCAGGCGCCCCTCCCAAAGTAACATTCACAGGCGGAGACCAAGGGTTCCTTTCGTTGAAGCTCGATTCTGTCGACATCGTAACGCCAAACGTCAAGAGGCTCCGGTTCGCTCTTCCTGAAGAGGACGCCGTGTCCGGGATCAAGACAACTTGTAAGTCACCTTTTCCCCTTTCATATCTAAAACGCTCGAAAATCTGATTGTTCTAGCTGCGATAATCACGAAATACAAAGGCCCGAATATGGAAAAGCCTGTCATCAGACCCTACACCCCAACCAGCGACGAAGAGACTCGAGGCTTCATGGAATTCCACATCAAACGGTATCCAGACGGTCCGATGTCCCAGCACCTACATAATATGGAGCCAGGCCAACGGCTCGACATCAAAGGACCGATCCCCAAATATCCATGGGCGCCGAATAAGCACGAACACATTGCGCTGATTGCAGGTGGTACGGGTATCACACCGATGTGGCAGTTAGCCAACACCATTTTCAAGAATCAGGACGATAAGACGAAAGTGACGCTCGTTTTCGGGAATATCTCAGAGGACGATATTATCTTGAAGAGGGAATGGGAACATTTGGAGAACACTTATCCGCAGCGGTTCCGGGCGTTTTATACGCTGGATAAGCCGTCGGAAACGTGGAAGGGAGGTAAGGGTTTTATTACAAAGGACTTGCTGAAGACGGTTTTGCCAGAACCTAAGGAAGGCGAGAAGGTCAAGATCTTCGTTTGTGGACCACCAGGAATGTACAAGGCTATCAGCGGCACGAAGAAGAGTCCAGCAGACCAAGGCGAGTTAGAAGGATACCTAAAGGAGCTCGGCTACAGCAAGGACCAAGTCTACAAATTCTAACGTGTTAAGGGATAGGTGGATAGGTTACAGTACAGGCAATGTAAGATCATCATTCAGCTCGGAGATACCTCTAGCATTATCAAATAGATCTCAAGCAGTCGATAAATCGTATACTCCAATTCAAAACCCTCAAGTGCAAATCTCCCCCTTAGTACAGTGCATCAAAAATTCTGTCTAGCTAGCATCCCTCTCCATCTTATCCAAAGCCGCCTTCAACGCATCCCTGAGCTCCACGAACCCGGCCGCCTCTTTAGGGGCCTGCCCCTCGAACAAAACCCCTACATCCCCATCCTCATCATCCCACCCGTTCCCAACCCGCCTCTTAGTACCCCACCGCAACGCCACCCGTCCATTGAAAACAACCCGGGTTCTCACGCCCTTCGGGCCCTCCTGCCCCTTCACCGTCTTCCCGCCCTTCCCCTTCTTCGAAGAATCCCTCCCGTCAAACCCCTCGGGAAACCCACCCCGCCGATACGCAACCACAGCCGGGAGTCCGACGACCCTTACCAGCGGCCGTTGCGCCATGACGCGTTCCTGCACGTCTCGTGTCTCCCCCTTCCGGTACGCGACCACGGGATCCGTCTCGCGCATGAACTCGGCGTTTACAGGACGGTAGATCGGACCCGCCGCGGCGGTACCGACCTCGATCCCGCCGCCGATCTTCCACGTCTCGTTCTGCGCGTTGTCTTTGAAGGCTGGCTGCAGGTGGTACACGACGTCGGGGTCGCGGCGCATTTGGATCGAGAGCACGGCGGCGGAGGAGAGGATCTTGTGGAGGGACTGGAGGAGGGGCCAGGCGGTGGAGGGGGGCGAGCGGTTGAGATTCGGGGGTGGGTATTTGACGGTCGGGTGCAGGAGGGAGAGGAGGGGCAGGAGAAGCTGGTAGAGTTGTGCGGTTAGGTGGGAGATCGAGGTGAGGAAGTTAGGGGGGAGGGCGTGCGGGTTGTTGGCAGGTGAGGTGAGGCCCGCGATGTCTGGGGCGCGGGCGAAGCCTGTATGGGGATCTGTCAGCGGGTTTTCGTACGGTGGTTTGGGTTTGGGTTTGGGTTCGGGAAGCGATCGTGAGCTACTGTCCATTCACCCGGAAAGGAGGGATAACGGGTGGCAGAACAGTGGGTACGAAATGTACGCTGAAGCTGCAACCGTACAGAGACTGTGACCTTACTGTGCGCTCACTAACGTTGAAGAATGCCGGGTCCAGGATAGGTGTTCATTGTAAGGAAAAGTAACTCACCATCTTGCTCCCTCCGTCCGTACTGTCCCTCTAGCCCTCTCTCTCTCGCCTGCCCATCTTGCCCGAAGTACTCGTCCCCCAACACATGTTCCCCTAAGACAAACCCCAGAACTCCTTCCACAAGCCAGACCCTCCACTTCCTATCCCCAATCAACTCCTCCCAACCGGCGCTACCATTCGGGCCCCCGACTCCAATATACCCCACGATGCGGGCCAGCTCAGGCATGTACCGTTTCGCTGCGAGGAACTCCAGTAGCGCACCAGGCGCTTTGAGCGAAGCGGGGAGCGGGAAACTGAAGTATTTCTCCGCGAAAGAGGTGATCTCGTCGGAGAGACAGCAGAGATGGGCCCCGATGTAGTCGTCGAAGAGGACGTAGTCTGGGACGTTGGGTTTCCCCCCGCTGTCATATCTCGGGAACCAGCCGCTGAACATCTTCGTTACGGGCTGTCCAACCCCCCTTTGACGACCGAAACTGGACTTGAACGGTACATACGGCTCTCCCCCTTGTTGTCCAAACGCAGGGGTTCGAGACGTATGCCGTTTTGCTCGGCCACCTGCCTGTTGGACTTCGACGTTATCGTCGTCGAATTCGGCGGGTAAGGGACGTTTCGTACCCTTTTTGGTGGCTGGTCCAGCAGCTGACATCGCTTCTTGGGAGAAAGGGACCCCTTTGGATGTCTGAGGAGTAGTGGTGGATGGTTTGCGGAGGGAGGATTGAAGTTTTCGTTTTTTTCCTAATCCTTCCCTTCTAGCTTTGCGCATTTCTCGGTCGGCTTTGCGGTTTAAATCCAAACCTTTGCGCGCCATACCTTTACTGGGGACGCTTTTCTTTCCTCTGTATGGCATAGTTGCTTTAGATGTTTGTGTGCAGTTATTAAAGGGGTAAAGTGTGTATGGCTGTGCGATTGTAAATCAATTGAGGCCTTCCGAGCGTGAAGGGTTATTCAAGTGGGTTGAAGGAAAAGTTGCGGTAAAGGAATACTGAAGTTCATCATTGCTTTTTGATATTGTTCTATTCTTTGTTGGCCTTGTATATATGGCCGCAATCGGAAACTTGGAGCTCAAAAGCCGATTGCGGAAAGTTGAAAGAACAATGGGGACGAATAGAGGTAAAAGATGTTTTGGTGAACAATAGGGACAATAGCAAAAACTAAGGTTACAAACCAAATAGATTGCTACTCTATGATTGACATGGCGACTCGAGGAGTACGCCTGAGCAAACTGATCCTAACAAGGTAACAGTGACATAAGAATGCTCTATTTTCTAGAGGAAGATGAATAGGTATGTAAAAAGTGAATTATGTACAGTACGGAATGATCATACCCTTGTGTAGAAAAAATACTGCTTGACCAAAGGTTTCCGACATGAAAATCTCGTCAAGCAATGAAAACTGTAGAAAATTCCTATGGACAAAATGGAAATGTACACTATACATCCTGCAACGGTACAGGAGCGTATCCCTCATCTTCTCTCCTCCTACCTCTCCATTTATCCACAAGGCCTATAAACGCCCCTTTCGCGCCTTTGAAAGCCCACGTGATCATACCTTCCTGATCTCTTATCCTTTCCGCTTCATCGATCTCGGCTTCTGGGTCGAGAACAGAAACTCTCATCCACTTGGGTCTTCTCCACCACCTCAGAGCAAGACTGCTTGCTACGACAGACACACTGCTGCATGCCATAGCTGCACCTGCTGCCATAGGATGAAGATGATAGCCCCATGGAAGGAAGAAGCCCATTGCGAACGGCAGGCCTGTAACATTGTAACCGCATGCCCATAGAAGGTTGATTTTGATGCGACGGAAAATGGTTTGGCTCAGGTGAAGAGATGCGGGAATGGACAGAAGATCAGTTGGTGACATCAAAACAATCGCTGCGGCCTCCATTGCTACATCAGTACCCGAAGCAAGGGCAATACCTACAGCTGCTGTGGCGAGAGCTGGAGAATCGTTGATACCGTCACCAACCATAGCGACGACGTTCTTTTTGCCGTTAGGACCAAAGCTCGACTGAAGTCCCTCGATGATGCGTTGCTTATCGGATGGTGTAGCAGAGGCATGAACGTTATCCGGAGAGATGCCGACTTGCTGTGCGACAACAAGTGCAGGTGCTCTCTGATCTCCAGTGACTATCGAGCACGAAATTCCAAGACGATGAAGTGCGCGAATGGTAGCACGTGCAGAAGGTTTGATGGTGTCTGAAAGGGAGAGCGAGCCAGTATAGACAGATGATATAGCCGTGTGAATCCTTGTGGTACCCGCTGAGGTGCTTGGAAGATCACTATCAAGCTCGTCAAGTTCATCTGGATCCTCCGCAGAGTTGGGAACAGATACACCCTGAGAGCGAAGAAACTCTACGTTTCCAACGAGCACCGGATAGCGAGTTCGTTCAGGGGAGATGGCGGCTTCGACGTTAGCGGATATGCCTTTTCCCACAATGACCTCGAAGTCACCAGCGCTCCCATCGATTGCACCATCTACCCCAAGTCCAAGATGTTCGTTTGCTGCATTTACAATCGCGCGAGCAATGGGATGTTCGCTTCCCATTTCTGCGAGACCGATGAGTGTCCACCATAGGCGACCTTTCTTCTCATCATCTATCCAATCACTTTCAATATCTGCTTTGGAAACGCTCATCTTTCCGACTGTGAGCGTACCCGTCTTATCGAGAACAACGTGGTTAACTTTAGTAGCAGTCTCCAATGCGGCGCCACCCTTGACGAGAATCCCTTGTTCGGCTCCAACACCAGTTCCCACCATGACGGCGGTGGGTGTGCTCAAACCCAAAGCGCAGGGGCATGCAAAGACAATAACAGAGATACAGAGCTTCATGCAAACCATGACTGTTCCTCCGCTTGCGTCATCGAGGAATATCTTAGGTGGGTGAGGCAGTACATGAGATAGGATCATCCACGCTATGAACGTAACGAGGCCTAGAGTGATGATGATGGGCACGAAGTACCCAGCTACAACATCGGCCATTCTTTGAATAGGTGCACGGCTCGTCTGCGCTTCTTGAACAAGTCGAACGATCTGGCTCAGTTGGGTATCGCGACCAGCACGGGTAACAATAAAGTCAACCCGACCGGCTCCATTGACTGTACCAGCCATCAAGAGATGTCCCTTCTCTTTGAGGATAGACATTGCTTCTCCTGTAACCATGCTTTCATCGACGTAGCTCTCTCCGCGCATGACGGTACCATCAGCGGGGATCTTATCTCCAGGTTTGAGGACAACAATATCACCAACTTCGATAAGTTCTGTAGGAATTATTCGTTCCTCAGCAGCAACTCCGTCCGCATCCTCATTGCCACGCTTTTCGTAAGCATTGGATTTCTCATCATCATCCCATTCCTCTGCAGCTTTTGCGGCCGCAATGGGATCTGCGTAAATAGTCGCCATTGACGGGGCAAGAGACATTAGTCTTGATAAGGCCTTCGATGTCTGGCCTTTAGCACGGTTCTCTAAGTATCTTCCGAGCGTTATGAAAGTAATAAGCATAGTGCTGGTGTCGAAAACCGTGCTTGGTCTGGTATGGGGAGGAATAAACAAAGAGACGAACATCGCTCCAATACTGAAGAAAAATGCTGCGGAGGTGCCAAGCACAACGAGAACATCCATGGTTGGTGATCCATGACGCATGGAGCGATAGGCTGATATGTAGAATCGTTTGCCAATGCCGAACTGTACGGGAATCGTGAGAATGAGACAGACAACGTCGCCAAGGTAAAGGCCGGGTATCAATCGTATGCTGCCGTAATTTAGGAACTGGAGGAATGAGGGTAACATGGGCAATATCATAGTCGTAAGGAAAACAGGTATCGCAAATGAGAGGGAAACGCGGAATGCTCTGCGCCATTCTTGGATTTCTTTGGTCTTTGCAAGAGATTCGAGCTGTGCATTATTGTCGTCTGATTCTGAAATGAGAGCATTGTAACCCGCATCCTCGATTGTTCTTACAATAGCTCTTAGGCCGGTAATGGAGGGGCGATGGGTTATTAATGCTTTGCCGTTACCCGGGTTGACTGATGCGGCCGTGATTCCAGGTAAAGCGCTGAGAGTAACTTCCAGATCAGACGCAGCCTTTGAGTTTGGTAGTCCATATATCTTTAGTGACACAACTGCACTTGACGAAGAGGTTTGTAATGCTCCGTCAACTGAGGAAACCACCTTCGCATCAAACCCTCGATCTTCGATGATCCCAACTATTCGAGAGGCCGGTAGTTTTAGAGGGTCATGTACAATGACGGCCCTCTCCGCGAGCAAGCTGATATTGAACTGTACTAGACCATCGAGATCTTTGAACCCACCTTCAACAGCAGAGGTGCAAGCGCCGCAAGTCATTCCTTCAATTTCAACAGTAGTTGTGGCAATGGAGGTTTTCGCTTGCTGTCGCGATGCATTTTTACTAGACGTTTTCTTGCAGGCCGGGTTGGATTCCAATACCTCAGCGTCGAATCCTGTATCCTCTATAATTTCCGCAATCTTATCAGCAGCTATTATTTTTGGGTCGTGCTTCAAGACAGCTCTCTCGGACATGAGTGAGATGTTGAAGGTCTTGACACCCGCTACATCTTTAAAGTTTCCCTCGATAGCAGCTGTACAAGCGCCGCATGTCATTCCTCCCACGGAGAGAGTAGTGACGAACAAGCCTGAGGAGGCCTCATCCTCGCTTTCCGACTCTATATCGAAGGTGTCCGGGTCTGGGACTGGAAGGTCGGTCGATAGAACCTCTGCATCAAAGCCGCGATCCTCTATTATCTCCTTAATCATTTCTGCGGGGACCTTGATGGGGTCATGTTGGACAACGGCTCGCTCCATTACTAGACTGACAGAGACACTGCCAACACCGTCAAGACCATCGAGACCACCTTCGACTGCCGATGTACATGCCCCACATGTCATTCCCTCCACCTTCAAAGTTGTAGTTGCCATATGTGCAGTTGGCGCATTCTTCTTGCTTGCGGATGTTCCGGTGCGGGAACTGATGGATGAGTCCACATCCTGTGTCGAGACGGGCAGGTATGAGGGCGCCATATCGGAAAGTATGCACTCTCGAAAGAGTAACAGCTTAGGAGATGCCCCTCGGGGGGCTATGTATCAAGTTACGCCGGTGCAGGAGGTTGAGGCTGTTTGCGGTGAAGTGTAGGATAGCAAAGCAAGTTGGACGTCGTAAAGGAAAGAAAATCAAGTATGTACAGAATAAAGTAAAGGGGTATCAAAAGGTAAAAAAAAGGTGTTCAATATGAGGAAAGACCAGCTTCCTGAACGCTGAGACGAGTAATCGACAAATTGTCAGCTTCCTCCAAGGCTCACTCCAACCCAAGGGCCAAGGGCTCTCCCGCCAGAGGCGAAGTGTCAGTCCCGAACAAAGAACCGGACGCCTTGTCGCTTTAGGTTTGATCGATTGTTCCCGGCCCCCTCGTCTGGTTTGCTAGCCGCAACCCACGTCAAACGTATCAAACAGATCTGATACCCGACTTGACGGCTTTTTCGTGATCTATCTGTACAGTAAAGGCACAACAAGTCCTCCTTTGAAACGAAACTAGAGATGCAGCGGGGAGAGAAAAAAAAAAAAAGAGGAACAGTAGAAGATCCGTCTAGAGATGTTCGGCACGCCACCCAATAATTATCGGGCTACACATAAGCCGAAGGTGTTGAAAGGGTAATATATTTTCTCGTCTTCTCGCAATTGCCTATTGGCTGCGCAAGCCATGCGAAGATGCGAAGATACGAAGATTGGGAACCTTGCGAGATGCCTTTTGTCAGGTCATCATCGTGATATATGGAATGTTATATATGATAGATTTACCTACTACTTGTGATCAAAATCAATAATGGAGATGTGGAAAGCTGATTTGATACCTCCAACTCAATACTGTTGTCCCTCTCCGATAAGTCGCATCGCAAAGAAGCCCAAGTCTTATCGTTATCGCAAGGTCTTGGCAATCTCAAGTGCCGACTGCCGAAGCCCTGCAGGAACAGGCAGGAACCACCAAGGGCAAGCCGAGACGGGAATGAACCAAAGAGAGATGATACCTTATACGCAATTCCACGTGGTCATCAAGTTCACTATCCGAATATATTATTCAGTTGTCATCATCAAAACCTGATTTCATCATGAAAAGCCGTATAGTCTGATGAGTCAATATTTACAAGAAATCAACAACACATCTCTTCATTTTACCCCATCCTGTCGTCCCAATATAGATCCATATCCCATCTCTCATCACCTTTCCACACTTTGTCCGCACGACTTCTCTCTGCAATCGCTCTTCTGAGATCTGTGCCCATGCCGGATGGTCCGCTCGCTACAACCTGAATTCGACCTTCCGGAACACGGTCTATGAAACCATCAATGATAGCTGGCATAGCAGGGTGATGGTCTGTTAACCATTCCACATAGAACCTAGTACTACCATCGCATTGGGATAGCAATGCGGTAAGATCCGTACCAGTTGTTGCTATCTCAATGCCATCCTCATTCTTAACCTCTTTCTCCAAGTCTTTTATGGAGGTGGATAATGAGGAAGGCTTCGAGAAGGATTTCTCTGCATCACGGGTGATGAATATCTTGATCCGCAATGAGGTATTCTGCGATGCTGTAGCTATTGATTTGAGCTCGAGAAGTTCGGGGAGAATCCATTCCAAGTCTTGCGTCCTACGAATGATCCAGACGAACTCAATGGCTCCCTGCGCCTTAGGACTTTTCAGAGCTGCAGTGACAACTGGCAGAGTGAAAGAGATGCCGGTCCCGCCAGCGATCGCAACAAGGTTAGGTATCCTGTCGTTGAGTGCTCGTTTCCCGTACGGACCCGTTATGATGACAGGTGTTTGTTTCTCACCAGCTTGGCCTAAGGCAGAGAGGCGAGCAGTTTCTCCCCTGAGTCCACGGATGATGTAGGTATGCTGCGGTGATGCTGGATGTGCGGCTGGAACTGATGCTGGTGTGAAAGGGTGAGATTGCCATATTGTCAACGCGGGAAAGCAAAGATAGAAATGCTGCCCTATGGCCCATGGATCATGGTTGTGAGTGAAATCAAGGCGTACCACAGTTGCTCCATCCGAGTCGGTAAAGGTCTGAATGTTAGCATCAGCAGCTTTAAAGCCGAGGCCTTCCAGACACTATTAGTGTATATACGGGGGTTACGTTGAATGTAGCACTTACCCTTCTTCCCATCCTTCAAGCCATGATGAATAAGGCATGTTCGTAGAAGGCGGACTCCTCTATCAATGAAGAACAAGCCCAAAGAAGCTATCATCCAACATGCTAATCTAGTCCAATGGCCCCAGCAACAGGCAATGTATAGTAAGGCAATTACATAATGAGATTTCCGGAAGAACTCGTATCCGGTCATTCTGATGGCCCATCTTGTGCTGAAGATGTACAGAAATGTGACGAAGAACATTGCAACGACTCCAAAGATCATGTACTGCTGTCGAATAAAATCCCTGTATACTTTTGGTTGCGGTTGGTACAGCTTTGCTTCGATAATCGTCCAGCCTAGAGTATGTAAAAAAGACTGGATGAAGATGATACGGCCAGTCCATCGGTGTAGAAAGTTGAAGTGGTGATAGGGTATTCCCGTGAGGAGGGACAATACACTCTCTCGGTTTGCAAGCAGGATCGTGAAGGGGGTTAAGGCGTATGCCAGAACACCCACACGATCAGAGAATCCACCAAGTCCTGTCCTTGTGTTGAACTTGTTCGAGTTCTTGATCGGGGTGACCCATTTCTTGTATACAATACCGACGAGACTTGAATCATTGTTAGCATCAATAAACTAGAGCTGTATATGCGTTGGCTTGATTGGTAAAGACGTACGAAAAGATCAAGAGGTAGCCGGCCAAGGTGACCAATACGAGCAATTGCAACCTCGATACTCTTCCGAAGACACTTCGAAGAGATTCTGGTAGTAACCAGCGACGTAGAGCAGTAGTGGTGAATCTGTATGCTCGGTATACTGTGCCCTGAGGGTTACCCCGATTGGTCTGCCCTTGCATATCTTTCAAAGATTTGGTTTGATTAGATTGAGGTTCGACCAGACGACACAAAACCCAAACGAACAGTATACCCCCGACCACAGCCCATAGGATGAAACTGTATAGCATGGAAACGTCGTGCATCCAATACACAGCATCAAGGTATTCGCACGAGCCTGGATCATTCTGACATGGCCATACTCGGCTCGAATAACCCCAATGAGGGATTAGATTTTGGGCCGAGGAATGGTCCTGAATGTGACGAGGACGAAGGTTTTCATCCATCATCGAAAGAACAGAGACAAAATAACAATAAGCTCAGTATGATAGATAGAGGGGAGGGATTCCAGGTTGACATTTTGGGAAGCGAGCGTACAACGTGCCTTATATGACAGATATTGGACTTAGACAAGGTTACAGGATATGACATAACCTGTATGGATGCAATACTAACTGAGCAAGATTGATTCGCTTTAGTCATGAAAAGATGGGATAACGTCTGATCAAGAAGAGATTTTTTTAATAATATTGCAAGTTGATAGGTGTAAGAGAAAAAGAAGAGACTGATACAGGGCTGGGCATCCCAACTGGGAATATAAATCTGCTCAAATCCTCGCGAGCCCATCCTGGTAGTCCAAGCTAGTTAGAACATGGGGTAAAAAAACGAAAACGTGGAGTAAGAAATGTCCTAAATGTCTTAAATGTCATAAATTACCTTAAACAAGCATCGGTTATGATATATATTGCGGAAGAAAACCCGGTAATGATTGAAAACGAATTTAATTCCTCGGAGATCGATGAGATGAAGTTTGTTTACAAGAGATATTCCTTAAATTCCTTTTTGGAAGAGGATGCTTACTGTATGAATGACCTTTGACGGGAACGGGAGGTATAAGGATGTTCAGGAATGACGGGAGTTGAAACGTGGTTAAAGAACTATTTGCATTCTTCACGACGAGACACCAGCCAAGACACTTTCATCCAACCTCACTTTAACACGAGAGGTTAACAACCACATCAGTTCCGTTGTTAGAGTATTTTGCTTCTTCCAAGTCAACGATTTCTATATGAACAGTAGCATTTCCATATGGATTTGGATGAGGGAGCTATGTCTCGTGAAAATATGGACATCTCGTGTGTGCGCTGTTACGCGGTGCGTACAGCCCCTGGAATGTAAAGGAGAGGTACTGCTGTGCTACATTCTTAGACGTCTGTAAGGCTGGGTATACGAATGGTCTTGTTGAAATAATGTTCCAGTCTCTACATTCTCTTCTAACCTTGAATCTCATCCCTAGCTCTCTTTTGGGTTCGTTATGTCTATAAAACCTCAGTCTGCGTCCTCTGTTCCAAACTCTCATCTCAACTCGATAAAACCAAATAAGATTACATAGCAATGCTCCTATCACAACTCCCCGCGTCCATTATCCCCTTGCTACTCTCAGCTACCCCTATCGTAGCCAGAACAGTTCGTCTCCCAGTCGGACACCATCATCATCCGCGAAATGTCCTAAGTACCATCGACACCGCAGTTCCGGCGCCACAGTCAAGCGTTCCGGCAAAGGATCGCCTTCTGCAAGATGTTCAGCTACTGGACGAGACCGTCACAGCGATACCAGCGGATCTCCTAGCATTTATGCGGGAGACAGCGGATCGAATCGATCAGATTGAAAATCTGCTAGCCTCGCTGCTCGAGCCATCGTCATCCCCATCGTCATCATCAGCTCCATCCTTTTCCCGAACGAGGATCGCTCTTCCCACAGCATGGGAACCAGAACTCCCCTCTATAACTCCAGCTCTGTCGACGAGGACATACCCCCTTCCATCAGTAATCGTAAACCGCACAGGTTCAACCAGCAGCGAGGACGGAATGATTACCTCAACCCACAGAACCATTTTTCGCGTCACCCGTACCAGTACCGTCTGGGTAACTCCGGTCTCGGCAGCCCCTACTCAGACCACAAACAGCACCCTACCCCCCTACCCCTTGACAAACAGTACCGGCAGCACCAATATCACCAGTAACACCGATACTGACAGCACCTTCCCCACCTTCCCCCCACTTCCCCCCCGACCCCCCCTAGGCGCCTCACCCCCAACTCACATTCCCATCGACTCCTCCGGCACCACGACCTTCAACCCTTCTAACCCCTCCCTCTCCTCCGACGCCCTCAACTTCCTCTGCACAATCAACACAACCCGGAGCATCTCCATCCCCCTCCTCCGCCTCCCCTGCCTCAGCAACCCGTCCCCGTCCATCTTCAATCGCCTCAACCCAGCCATCTGCACCTTTGCCACAGGCGCCGCTCTCCCGGACTGCTCATACCTGATCCCCGCCCTGCAAACCTGCAAAGCAAACAACAAGACGCTCCACATCGGGGTTGCGCCCGCCGAGGACACCGCTGTCCCTCTCTTCCCGCCGGTAAACTACCCTCCTGAACTCGCGGAGGCGGACGCGCAGGGCTTCTGGGACTTTTTCGGCCCTGGAGATGGGATGGGCAGACCGTTTGGGGATGTGGTGGTTGATGGTGTTGATTTGAGGGGGTTGCAGGACGCGTTGGATAACCCGGGTGCGTCCACGGGGGCTTTAGGCGAGTACTTGAGGGATTTTGCGAACGGGATGTTGAAGGTTGCGGCCATGGAGGGGGATACTGGGGCGTTTGGGGTTGTCTTGAGGGGGTGGATGAAGTCGTAAGGGGATGAGATTGATGAAGGTGCTGAAGGAATATTGGTATTAAGCTTTAGGTTTAACGGCGATTATGATAGAATGATTTACCTTGATAGTTACGGTATAATTCGATATGATTACACACCACTACGCTTTACTCGTTTTCTTTTTCCTCTCCTTCCTCGCCTCCTCCCCCTTTTCACCCTTCTTCCTTTTCTCTTTCCCCTTTCCTTTCTCTTTGTTCTTGGCCTGTTCATGGTCCTGTGAGGGCACTCCATCCGACACGGTCTGTGATGACCCAATTAATGGTGTCGGACTCTTCATCGCACTCTTAATCGGTTCCTGCACCCTAACCCTCAACGCCCCCGACATGACTGGCGTGCCCTTCCTTCTCTCTTTTCGCTCCTTCCGCGTTTTTAACGACTCGGCTTCCCGTATCTCAACTTCTCGCTCCTCTTCCTCTCCTAGCAGCGTGCCTTCGAAGGTGATCAATCCGGGTTCCCCATCCTTCCCTTCGCTAGTGGTCTCGAAGTCGCGAACCCGGAATCTGATTAAGCCATCTATTTTAGTACCCATGGCGTCGGTAAAGTAGCCTTCGGAGCTCGAAGATGAGGCGGAATCCTGACCAGTACCCTCAGTAGTGGTAGCCGTGGAACCCGCAGGCGGATGGAACACCCAATTAGACGGTAAATGCGCGCGCTCGATCGATGCTCCAAAGAGATTGTACACAATAAGCCCGAGGTGCGATTCATTTGACAAGTTGACATATCCCTCCACCCACAACCCGCGTTTCGGCTTCAGGAGCAGGAAATCTGCCGTTATCCATAAAAATGGAGCAGCATATTCATTCGTTGCTTTGGCGAGCTCTATAACTCGATCCTGCTCATCCTCGCCTTCGTCATCTTCGGAATCCGAGTCGGAGGACGCTTTTCGCTGGGGTTTTGCGGGCGCCGCGGAGGGGGAGGGGCCGAGTCGGACGTTGCTGTACGAGAGCACGACACCTTTGAGTAGCGGTGAGTAGGTTAGAAGAAGTGGAGAGAGATGTTCTGCACAGAGGCCATCGAGCGGATACGTTTGTGAAATTGGAGCGAGCGGGACATAGAAGGAGGAAGTTTGGGTGTAGAAGAGAGAATCTGTGCTATTATCTCTCGACAAGCTTTGGATTGTTGCGGATTTGGATGCCGATTGTGAAGAAGGTGGTATTGGTGGTTGAGAGTCTGGCACGATGTCATCTATAATCTGGGATTGAGACTGTAAGAGGACATCTTTGCGAGCTTTCTTCTTCGGAGAGCCAACTGCTGTTATCAAAGAGGCGGAGGCTGCGGCATCATCTTCCTCTCTTTGGCGCTTTTTCGATGGTTTCTTCTCTTTCCTTGAGGGTTCTTTTTCGTTTTTTTTTATATGTTTCTTCTCTTTTGGAGGGTGAATAGTTGTTAGTGTAGTAGACATTGCAATTGATGTGTTGGATGTTAATGTAAGGTTCCTGATCCTCAAAATTCCGTACAACAAAAAATTATAGAACTATTGCTTGGCAACGGTCATGGAGCTTCCTCCTCTTTCACGTACACACCAAGTCTTCAACGTGGGCTATCAGGCGCACCTTATGTGACTTCTCACCCATTCCTTCTTTCTTCCACTTCTTATTATTGCATACGTGGGGAACATGATAGTAACTTTCTAGGATGTCAAACGAGTTCCTCTCCTTAGCGGGATGGTTCTTCCTGCCTCGAGTAAGTCCCTTTACACTATAGCTATTACCCTTTACCTAGTAAGCATGAAATGCTGATATGCGATATCATATAGGCTGTTGGCTGGTTACAGTCTATTTACTATGGCATCACTATCCGAGCGGGAGAACCAAAGCCTGCTCCAGGAAGCCCTCGGTTTGAAAAACACCGGAAGAACATTCACATCTGTCTAATCGTCACATACCTTCTCTATACGATATATGAGGCAGACTGGCAGCTACAAAGGCAAGGTCACTTCTATCAGTTGCTGGGAGTAGGTCCAGACGCTGAGGTCAAACAAATACAATCAAAATTCCGTAGAATGTGAGATACAACTTGAGTTCCGCGTTGGCATCGAACCAAGTCATTAATATTTGTTTAGCGCAGCCAGATTTCACCCTGACAAAGTGCCAGCTGATCAGAAGCTTTTCGCGGAGAGAATCTACGTGAATGCGACAACAGCCCGTGATACTCTAATTGACCCTGCGAAACGCTTTGCATATGATCGATTCGGACCAGACATGCTCGAGTGGAAGCAATGCATCACAATGCGAGATTACTTCAACCAAGGTCTACAAAAGTCTGTACAGATGTATTTAGCAAGTGCCTTCTTCTTAATCTTGTGGACAGTACTTGGATATATGAAATTCGCTGGCTATGTGAGTTATTTGGTGTAGATCTTCTAGGTTCTTGACTGATAAAATATCATAGTGGCGATACTTCGCTTTTGTCTCCATGTTTATCTTGGAATTTCATACCATTTCGCAGCCAACACATCCATTCATCGTGACTAATATTCTCAATCCCGTCTTCGCTTTCTACGGCTCACACCCTCCTTATGTCCCCTTTCAAATCATCACCATAGCACGAAAAATGACATTCGCTAGTTTCGTAGCAGTCTCACAGATCGCTCCACTACTGCAAAGCAACCGACAGCAAGCTCTTGCTCAAAACGCAGAGCAAGCTCAACAGCAGCAGTTTAATCTCATGGATGAACTTGGCCGGCGTGTCAATATCGAAGCTACGTTGTTACTTAGCCTAGAAACGACTCCCTTCGAAGGTGACGAGCAGCTGCAGAACCATCTCAAAACTAGAGTTAGGAACTGGTTGGTCCAGAACACGATTAGGATGGATCCTCAGGTTAGGGATGCGTTTGGACGTGCGCTACAGAAGCGTAGGGAAGGTGTACCCGCTGGCGCAAAAAGCGCTGGACGACATCGCAAATGAAGCACCGGAGCTACCTATAAATGTTCATCTCGTCGTTTCAAGCATGCTACGATGGAATCCGAAAACTCGGTAGGTTGGTTGTGGTTCCTCTGTCAATATGGGCATACCTGTCCGTTTAATTCATGTGCTATCTTTCTACACCATTCGTAATCTCTTTTATTTTCTCGCAAGCCTTTAGATAGTGCTCAATCTACTCCATTCGTCGAGCCATGCCCTACCATGAAAGATACTCTAGATTCTGACGAGTTTACAGGTTCAACCTATGCTAACGATGTCTCAAAACAATCTACCTTAAAGCTTCCATTCTCAATGCTTATTGATATTCCTCTTGCTCTGTTAACAGGATGGAGGTATTTGCTGTAGGATATAGGAGAGAAATAGTGTGCTCTTATTCCGATTAAGGCATAGATATGAAGATAATCAACAATGATAGTTACAATTGGTTGTTGAAATGGAATCGCTTTCGCAAGATGGACACCGCCCAAAGTGTGCCTCCATAGCGTTTTATACCTTCAACAATGAATGAATTTGAACACTCACATTGACGAGATTTCCTTTGTACAAGGATATATTCCTATAAATGAGAACTGACTGTAGGGAAAGGGGGCAGACAATGTACAGAAACCCCACTAAGGTAAGTTCGGTTCAACGCCACTCGCAAAGATGCATCATATCAATAAATATGTTCAGCCGTCTTGGCCCAAGGCCCTATGGTGTGAACGGACGACAGTAATTTCTACGCCGTCTTGTGAGTGAGAAAAGTTAACATATACGGAGTGATTGTAAAGAGATTGGAAAGTTAGCCGTGCCTACGGTATGATAGTGTAACGTACTGTAGAATTATCACAAGCAAATCGGCCTCTCCTTCGGTCTCGGATACAAGACCGGTATGCCGTCGAGACGATCTCACAAAAACTCCCACCACGGTTGTTCCCAATGTAAGGCGAGTCGAGTGAAAGTAAGATCCAGTCCTGTATCTATTTTGAGTTATACATCTGATTGGTAGATAGTGCGATGAACACACTCCACAGTGCTTGCGTTGTCAACGGCGAAATCAACCATGTAGTTATCAGAATCTCTGGACCTCCTATAAACCTTCGAATTCTGATGAACTGATATCTGAAGAGCCGAGTAATGAGTTAGTTTTCTTGAATACTGCTAGTTCCAGTTCTGAGAGCTCCACATCCCCAGTTGAAGCAATCGATCCGTTATTCCGTATTCATAAAGCAGATGATCGACTGCATTATCATTATACGCAGATCCTCTCGCCCAGCAGCAAAGGAGCCGTGAAATTGGACTCCAAATTTGGCAATGATGCCATGCTGATGTGGGACAAAGCCATCCGACAGCACATCACTGGTCACGGTTTCCTCTACCACAGCGTCTCCGCCCTCTCTGCCCTCCATCTTGCAATAGTCTATGAGCAAGATCGCCGACAACACCTCGCTAAAGCCTTGGAGCACCAGAATGCCGGAATAGCGCTCTTCCGCCCGGGCCTCAATAACTTCTCAAAGGATAACGCCGAAGCCCTCATGACATTCGCCGGCATCACCGTCATCTACACTTTTGCACTCCCCTTAGCAGCAGCAACGCCTCATACCCCTATCTTCGTCGATCCCCTCAAGGAGCTCCGCCATGTCATCTCGCTATTCCGTGGCCTGGTGGCCATCTTCCGCCTCTCAATCGCGCTGAACCTCGCCGGGAACCTCTCCTCCGGCATCCGTAGGGTAACACAGATCGCCCCAAGTTTCGAGGTTGATGATCCAGCAGCAGAAGCTTCGCTCGACTTGCTCGCGCCCTCGATTGAGCATCTCCAGGATCCTGCAGCGCGGGCTATGTACCTCCACACAGTCGAGGCACTTCGAAAGATCCTAAAACGCGCGGCGGGAATGCCGAATACAGCGAGTGTGATCTTACCGTGGCCTGGTATGGTACATCCGGGGTATGTCGCAGCACTGGAGGCCGAAGAGCCGATCGCAGTTGTAATCCTGGCGCACTGGGCGGCGTGTTTGCATGGTTTGAAGGGGGTTTGGTGGACACAGAAGTGGGGGAAGGCGACAGTGAGGGCATGTGGGACGCTATTGGGGAGAAATTGGAGGCGGTTTTTAGAGTGGCCGATGAAGAGGGCGGGATTAAAGGAGGAGAAAACGGGGAGCGAGAGGGTTGTAGAACTGATCTCGTAGATACAAGGGGTTCCGGATGGTTTGTAAGGTAAATGGAAGGTTGGATTTCATGTTTGAATGAATCATGCTATTGAGATACTGCATTGTGCAGCTGTTGGCTTTAGGGGTATGGCTGATTGAGAAAAATGCAGCAGATAGTGCTGATTGCGTCCCTTCACGACTATTAATATGCTTATGGTGGTGAAAAAATAAGCATGGAATTCATTTACCGAAACAGAACTCCGAGTTTGAGAGCGTCCTGTTAAGTAATAAGGATGTTCGGAAATATGCAATGTCATTACTGTGGTGTTGTTCTTCTCTATCTACAGACATGCTGATGTCGTAAACTATACCCCTCTAGGACATTCGCTACCATGAATCAGACCATTCACGGCTCGCGTACAGTACAACTACACAGTACACACTTCTATAATCTATGTTGTAACCTAAACCCATTCCTCACTGATATATGTAGAAAAAGATGTAAGCTATACTACCGAAAGGGGACCTCGAGATTCTGTTCCTAAGTAGGAAGAACACTCTTACAATAGCTGTTATAGATCTCTAACCAAAATCCTTTTAATACTTCCCACCTCACACGTCGAAGCAGATCTCCTTCCTCGAATTATTTAACATATCCAATATACCCTACATTCGACTACCTACAAAGTAGCTCCGGCCGGCGTATTTCCATCCACATTCAGCTCCGCACCCTCCTCCACGTCCTTCGGTTTGACTAGCTTAATTGTCGTCTCTGGATCCTTCGAAAAAACTCGCAGACTGATAACGCAGACCGCATTCCAAGCAGTCTTATCATGTTCGGCGTCTGGGGGGTTTGCAGCAGGTTGAGGAGCCGCGTCACCAGCAATGGAGACACCATCGCCTACCACGGAAGGAGATCCCGAGGGTTCTCTGCCGGGTAGGGGGTCGTATGGCGGTGGTGCGGAGGGAGATTTTAGAGGCTCTTCTGGTACGGATTCTAGAGGGGCTGAGATGGCTTTGGAGGATTCTGATTGTTCTGCTAGAGGCGATTCTTTTGCCTCCTCCTCTGACTTTCCTTCTGGCTTCCCTTCCATTTGCTTTTGGGGCTGCTCTTCTCGTTTCTCTTCTGCTTTCTCTTCTTTCTCGACGGAAACCTCCCCCGGTTTCTTCTCTTCCGAAGCTTTATCCGCCTTAGGTTCTTCCTTCGCTGTTGCTAAGACTTTAGCATCATCAGACTTGGCTTCTTCTTTCGAAGGTTCGACAATGGTGATCTCAAAGGATTCACTTTCTGCCTTAAGAGGCTGCTGAATATCGCACTTTTTCGACGCCGATTGGTCCGCAGATTTATCGTCCTGTTTAGCTTCCTTCGGTTTTTTAGGTGGTTCTTCCTCGAAATGCACCTTCGCGTGGGCCAAGTCATAGTTAAGACCGATCTGTCTCAGTTTTTGTGGGTTCTTGTCTGCCAACTCTTTGACAACCTCTTCAACGGTTTGTTTGGCATCGTTCCTCGAAGCCAGGATCTTAGGCAAAACTTCATATCTACCGGGCTCCAAGTCAACTTCAGCACTAACAGCACGATTGCTTCCACGATTCGAGGGGGCGCGGGCCCGTATGATGTGGTCTCCCGGCTGCGCTCCTTCCTCTTGTAAAAGGAAAGTCAATTCGAAGCTATATTGACCTTCTAAACCTACGAAGTAGCGTTCATCGAGCTACAGTGGTTCAGTTAGTCCTATCAACATAGTAATTAGATCTAGGTCAGATCTTTACCTGGGAAAGTACTATCACAAATTGTCCTCCTTTCTTGACTTCAACGATGAACTTGGTGTTTAGGTATCCGCTGACCCAGGACACATTGACACTGGTCCATTCTTGTATGATACTCCACTCTTCATTGAAGAGGCGGGTGCGATCAATGACATCGAATCGCTTCAGAAGGTCATCGAAAGTCATCCAAAATTCTCCGTCATCTCCGAAACGATGATTCAACTTGGATAACCAATAAGGTGTCCATTCTTTCGAGCCATCGCTCCAAGGGCCATTCCATTCGCCCATACCGTTCCAACTTCTCTTCCCCCACGGATTTCTAACGAGAACAAGACGCACCTTATTACCATTTTCATCCTGCTCTTCAACTGCTCTACGGATCGAATAAGCATGATTAAGTGCCAAACCCTTACGCTCATCGGAATCACCACTGCCGTTGATGGCAGGAGAAGAGCATCCAAAGATAAAGTGTTGTTCTTCATTGAGAAGGTCCTTCCAGAGCCTTTCCCTGCTCAAAATCTTATTGGTTGTGATAGTCGTGGTGACACCGCCCGTCATATCTTCAACGGCTTCACCACTCCAGCCACCCTCGATGGAGGAGTAATCGCCATGAACTTTTGCGTACGCCTTTTCGAGAAGGGGTAACCACGTTTCGTTGCTGTCTGCGCATTTAGCATAGTATAATGCCTTGGAGCCAGTCTGTTTCGTCTTCTTCCATTCTCGTTCTTGGTCACCAGTGCTATCATAGTAGTTTCCGTAGGTAACTTCAAAGTCGTCGTTCGAAAGGTATAAGTTATCATCCACAACGGTACTAATCCACTCCCCATCTCTGTGAAATACGAAACCATACACTCCGCACTCTTCATCTTGAACTACGCAAACTCTCTCCATAACACCTTTGACACTGCAAAGAGTTGCAACAGCGGAGATCCACCAGCAATCTCCATTTCCGCCTTGACGAACATCGTTGGTGTCAAAGCCGTCAACGGTAAATTTATGTTGACCGTCGAATATCCAGTCAATGCGATGAACTGACTCGGGTCCACTCGCAGAGCTGGGGATATTCAAAGCTGTTCCCAATGTTCTCAAATCGACAGAGGCAGAGGGAAGTGGGCCTAGAATACCACTGGCAAGGACAGTATTCAGTGCTTCTCCAAGTCCATAGGGGCCAACGGGACCGCTATCATCAGCGTAGGAGAATGGGACAAGTCCTTCAATGCAATTCTTACACCAGAAGTCTGATTCGATATCGAAATCTGGATCCGTGAACTTCTCGTTCGTTTGATGACATTCTCGGACGATGCGCTTGACTTTGGCTTTGCACTCGGCGACAGCAGCTGCGTAGCTCTCAGCTGCATTTCGAGCTTTGGTTTTGCCATCCTGTGGCTTTCGGGGAAGAAGATGCTCGTAGAGACTTTTGGGAAAGATTGCCGTGACTTTTCCAGGAGTTTTGGTGATCAATTTGTCCCAAAACTCGTTCAACTCTTTCTGGGCCGGAAAGGTAGCAACAGCCATACTGTCTACTGATTTGTATTTACGGAAGAGAAATAGATGTTTGGTATATAGGACGCATTTTGGTCAAATATACTGGGGCGCATCTTCAGTTGATATCTTAGGGACTAAACCCCTGTTCGTACGTGGCCCCCGTGTTTTGGGGGCTGAATGGGCGTTATGGTCCATGGTGGTCCTTAGTCAGCCCTCAGATCAGTTGCGCCGACCCGCGTTTGATGACTGATGGACCGCCATTACCTTAAAGGAGGTTTCCGACATCTGAGAGAGTTCCAAACACATTTCTCGTCCATGTTGTCATCAAAAAGACTACAGGTTGGATTCTGATGAGAACAACGTAATATAAGAAATGAGATACTTTTAGCAACGCAGTGCGGGGTTCAGCCGAGATTAAATATTAGAACTACAGTATAGTACGGTACCTTTACAGTACGGTACGGAAGTAAGGTAATGAAGGTTTCCAGGTCAGGTCTGCCTTGTGCCTGGGCCCACGGGAGGTCCTCTTTCATTATTTTCTCATCTATTCTCCGGCTGATAGAACTATGCAACCTCATGATTCCATCTCATCCTCCTTCATGGGGCTCTGTTCAACTCCATCCTCATTCACTTTTTTTTTTTTTTTTTTCAAACGTCGGTTACCTCCAGGCTTCAGTTTCAGCCCGAAGTTTCAAACGCGGGGCTACACGGCTGGACAGGGGAAGACCATAAAAGTTCATCACCTCTACGCGCTGTTGGTTGGAGAACCAGGGTGCCCGATCGGATAACACAGTGTCACGACTGTACTGTCATGAACCCCTTGATGAGTGGATGAAGCGTGATAACAACCAGAATTGGGACCATCGGACATGCGACTACCTGCTGAGTTGAATCAAAGGTGGATTAGGGACGACCATGGCCGCTGGTCTTCCTGTATATGCCGGTCAGATTCGACTCCTTTCCCTTCACCCAGGCCAGTGGGAGGATGAAATCAGTTGCGACCTCCTAAGAGTCGGACTTGAGGAAGAAGTACCATATCGTGTACTTTCCTATGCTAGCACTGATTCCAACTCAAAAGAAATTGTTCATCTTAATGGGTCTTCGGTAGAAGTGTCCAAGACTTTATATCAAGCGTTTCGTCGATATCGTGCTGCTGTTGATACCCCTGGATATCTTTGGGTGGACGTACTTTGCATGAACACCTCCGACAACTTCGATCTATCGTACCAGACGAATCTTCGACGTCATATCATAGCTAAAGCTGAAGAAACCTATGCATGGCTCGCAGAGGATGATGTACTGCAGACCCTCCAAAGAACGTCTATGGTCAAATTCTACGGAGACAGTAGAGATAATTCCGAAATAACTGACTTTCGTAGAGTTACATCAGTCTCTCCAAGTCCAGACAGCGCTCAGTCATCTTGTAGCAAAGATGCATTGTGGCGTCTCTTCTGTGTATTACGTCTATTATCCTCTGGTCAGCATTTTGAGGATATACCGGTATTGTTAAAGATGTGGCATTCCAGCACACGAACTAACGTCTTCCTAACGCTAAATAATTTCACGTCACAAGCATGGTGGTACCGGCCTTGGACTCCACTTGAATTGGTGTTCTCTCGTAAAACTCTTGTCATGTACGGGAACGTCGTTGCTCCTTGGCCTCTACTATCCGATGCTGCCAAATTTTTCGATGCGCACAAGAGCTCGTGTTGTCGTTATCTAGCTTTGGGTAACAGTGGAATTGTTCTAGACCGGTTTGTCGACGTCCTCCGTCCGTTACAAGATATCAGGAAAGCTGTTCAAGACAATCCATCCAAATACAACACCCTGAAGACTCTACCTTCACTTCTTTGGCAGTTTCGTCACTGCAGGGCAGCTGCTGACGACCGGGAAAAGGTCTTTGCATTTCTGGGAATGATCAAGGATTGGCATGGACACACTCCGATTCTCGCGGACTATACTCAAACAACTGCGCAAGTATATCGGAACTTGACTATAACCATATTTCGTCGCATAACCTCACTATCGCTCCTCGAGAACGACCTAAGGAAATACAGAAACTTGGGTCTTCCGTCTTGGATTCCGGACTGGAGCGATGGACCCTCCAATACATTTTTCCAGAGGACCCACGACCGGACAAAACGTAGGACGCTGTTCAATGCTTCAGCCGGCTTAAAAGCTGCTCTCGAGGTTGATAGGGATGAATTGAAAGTTCAAGGGATACTCGTGGACGAGATAGAAACAATTACTAGTGTCCTTTGGCCCTCGGAGGGTGTTGATTGGAAGCCATTCCCTCCCAAAACCGTAGACCCTGCAGACAGAGACGATGAGTCTATGAGTACGTCGGGAAACTCTCATCGACGTTCAATTCCGAAAGCGATGGCGCAAGTACATTCGCTTCTTGGTAGCAGTGGCAGCAGTAGTCACTCTCAAGACAGGTCTAGAGATAATCCTCGTAGTTCTAAGCACGAGTACGAACCGGAAGCTCTTGCACTATGGCGGACTCTTTGCGCAGACTCAATAGCAGAGGCCCATTTCTATCCTCTAACATATTCTAGGCTCAAATCTACCGATTACGAAGACCTTTTCCTCTGGGCTGATCTTCGCTTTACGCAAAACGTCCTCCCTACAAACTTACCTGAGAAATTCAAAGCTGATGAAGTCCCATATCCGAATTTTAGAGTACGCGCTATCGACAAGTCTTATGCTGCTGCTGCGGAAGACTCAAAGTTTTTCATCACTAGAAAGGGGCGTATGGGACTGGGGCCACAGGATATTCAGTCTGGAGATTGCATTGCCATCTTAGCAGGGGCTAGAATGCCATTTGCAATACGGAAAAAAACGTCTCGTCGACGCAGATTTGAAGATCCTGATCAGTACATTCTACTTGGCGCTTGTTACGTCCACGGGATCATGGATGGCCAGGCAGTCTCTAAGAGTAAAAAGAGCCAGATATATGATTTACGCTTCATTTGAAGGTATTTTGTGTTACTTCATCCACCTAGACAGCCACATTAAAGGAAGCGTAGTGATTACTAGTCAACAGCCACCTCGTTACGCTGTGCTGGAGAGCATACCCACGAATTCAAAGCCCTTTGGGACCACGCGCTGTATATCTCCAACAGTGCTAACGGAAGAAGAACAAGATGAGCTAATGTTGAAGAAAGTCCCTCATCTATCAAACAACAGTTTTGGGAAGAGATGACGACGCCGTACACACGTATCACACTAAGGTGTATCGCCATATCCTCTCTCCCAAGCTACTCTGTTCGGAAATAAAGTGGCAAGAATGTAGTGACGAATACAGCAGGATAACGGCGGCATGCGATTGTTCTAGTTGTTAGTAGGGCGCATATTGTGGCGCTTATCGGAGGTTCGCGACAACAATTGGGCACGAGATGTTGCAAAAAACCGTTTTCATTCGGTCACGTAATGTAAATCGAATACTTTAGTTATTCCCGATTCGTACTAAAAAGCAATTGGTAGGTACATGTACGTTAGGTAAAAAAAAAAAAAAAAAGTCACGCTCAACAACTTATTAGTGGGGCAGTGACTGGAAGATGTTTATATATTAACCCCGCCTCTACTCTGTTAAAATTCTCCTCACAATCATCTGGTCATTCTTAAAAGCAAGAAGAGTTATATAGAAGCAATTGGGCATATCTATAATTGTTTATCACGGCTGCGCTTGGCATCAGTTTTACAATCAGCTGGAAAATCTTCAGTTCAGACCTTTCATATCTCGGATCATATTCCTTTGTCCATTTGACTATTAATTAGCTCGGTAATACATACTATACATATTCCCTTTATACAAGCATATGAATAAATCTTCCAAAGGCAGCAAGCCAGGATCAGTTGCTCCAGACTTCGCACGTCCTACTATACCGTCAAATCCTGAACCTGAAAAGGAATACAATCTCTCTCACTGCGAGAAAGAGCATGATATAACCGAGAAGGGATGCATCTCTTCCCAGACCGAAAAGGATGGATCAATCAGTGACCCATCCATCTTAACATCGGGAGATAGTGACTCCAATACCTCTCTTTCATCCAGCGCCCCTTCACAACATTACGGTGACGATGGAGAATCTCAACAAGAAGAAGTCGTCTACCCGGAAGGCGGGTTGCAAGCATGGCTCGTAGTTCTGGGCTCCTTTCTCGGAATGTTCGCCTGCTTTGGTCTTATGTAAGTTCCTCCTCGATAACTTTCCCCCTTTCCTCTTCCACTGATGTCTAACACCTCATCTAGGAACTCCATCGGAATATTTCAAGCTTACCTCATGAGGAACCAGCTCTCTAACTATTCCTCTTCGACTATTGGCTGGGTCTTTTCGCTTTACGTCTTCCTCTCCTTCTTCTGTGGCATTCAAATCGGCCCTGTCTTCGACAAGCACGGTCCTAAACTACTCCTTTTCTCCGGCTCCGTTTTATTAGTCGCTTCACTCCTGTTGTTAGGCCTATGCAAAGAACTTTGGCACTTTATGCTTACCTTTGGTGTTCTCGCGGGATTGGGGACGTCATTGATCTTCACCCCCGCGGTGTCCGCGATCGGGCATTTCTTCATGCGAAAAAGGGGCAACGCTACTGGTTTGGCTGCCGCAGGAGGGTCAACTGGAGGCGTCGTGTTCCCGCTCATGTTGCAGAAATTGCTACCTGCAGTGGGTTTTGCATGGACCACCCGTATCTTAGGCTTTATCTTCATCGGTTTCTGCGGAGCTTGCGTGCTTCTGGTCCGCTCCCGCCTTCCACCCTCTCCAGGTGGCAATGTGAAACCGGACATCCGGATCTTTAGAGATAAGGCTTTCGCGCTCGCCACGGCGGGCGTGTTCGCGATGGAATGGGGTCTGTTCATCCCGATCACATATCTCACGTCCTATGCCCTCTCCACTGGCGCGATGAGCGAACAATTTAGTTACCAACTTCTTGCGCTCCTGAATGCAGGTAGCTGTGTCGGACGTTGGGCACCTGGATGGGTAGCGGACCGATGGGGAAGATTCAACACTATGGTTCTCATGCTTCTACTCTGCCTTATCTCCACCTTAGCTCTCTGGCTACCCGCAACCGTCTTGTCCGCCTCCTCCTCCTCCTTCACAGAGGGAATAGACCACACCCTCCCCCACCGTCGTGACACTACCGACGGTTCCGCCACGCACTCAGTAATCACCCCACTCCTGATCGTGTACACCCTCATCTTCGGCCTCGCTTCTGGCTCTAACATCTCCCTCACTCCCGTCTGCGTCGGTCAGCTCTGCCGCACGGAGGAATATGGGAGGTACTATGCTACGTGCTATGCTGCCGTCTCCATCGGGACCCTGACCGGTATTCCAATCGCGGGTGCTGTGCTGGCGGCGTGTGGAGGGAATTATTGGGGTGTTGCCGTTTTCACAGGGGGTTGTTATTTGGCGAGTGTGATATGTTTTCTTGGGGCTAGGGCTGTGCGGGTGGGTTGGGGATGGGAGATGTTTTAGGGGAAAGAAGAGCAAGGTGTGTGCTGATGTGGGTTATTTCTAGGGTTTTCGAACATGATATTCACGCTCTTAATGTTGTTATGAAGGTAAAACGGGCTGTTTCCCAATCTCTTTAGTCTTGGCTATGTTATATTGCCTTTTATGATTTAGCACTGGCGTTTCTATACTGTATGCACGCATTCCATCGGCGTACTTTTCTCGGTATGAGAGTGCGGATGTACAGCATCGTAACTATAACTAGACGATTTGATAATACTAAACAATGTGAATAGATGACGGTGAAAGGAGTTTATCAATTTGTGACAAAGGAGACAGGGGTCGAGAGGCTCCCACGTGACCCCGCGTAAACCTGGAAAACCTTCGAGACTAGAGTTTACAGCGCTTCTAAAAATCATCATGGCTAATCTTCGTGTTGCAGCAGAGGTTGCAGCTAGAGCAGTCCATCTCAAAATATTCCCACGACCAGCAGATATCGCAGAAAGCAGAGAGGTCCTCCGAGTGCTCCAATACTACGGCGAGGTTGAAACGTACCGGAACCTTCGCGTAAGAACTCTTCCCCAACGCACAGTTCGACGGTTGACGATTCCATACAGTATGAGAGATCATATCCCGCTCCTAACTCAGCATTAGCTATTTTCCAGGATGCCGCAGCTGCCCGTCGACTGTTAAAAGCGTCCCCGGTCCGCTTTAGTCTCGAGCCCATTCAGCAGGGCCATGAAATTACAGACAAAAGCAACGAAGATGAGGTTAATGATATAGGTGTAGGACATGAAGGGGTGGCGACTACAAAACATG
This sequence comes from Patellaria atrata CBS 101060, assembly GCA_010093705.1. Taxonomy (NCBI): domain Eukaryota; kingdom Fungi; phylum Ascomycota; class Dothideomycetes; order Patellariales; family Patellariaceae; genus Patellaria; species Patellaria atrata. The sequence goes on from MU006095.1 coordinate 1,422,225, forward strand.
ATGCTGCGGACGGAGCAGACTTAGCTCAAAGTGCATCATCGAACGTAGTCTCATCAGCTGAAGAAGCTAAATCCAGCCTCAAGTCACGACAGTTCAAGCTTATAGCTGATCTTTCTACCACCAACCATCTGGATCATATCGTCTGGACATCGCCGTATCAGGGCAGCTACAAATATACTTCTGGGCTCATACAAGATGATCTTGCAAAGAGGGTACCATTAAGGGCTCTTGCGGAGATTGAGTTAGATCGCCCCTCAACACCAGCTCGACTGCAGCGGAAGGCGGAAGAAAGACTGAGAAAGAGGAAGACGTTGAGACAGTTAGCAGAGGAACAATACAAACCGCCACCTTGGGAGACTACGATCCCTCAAGACCGGGTTAATAATATGGAACCCGAATAGAAAGCAGACTCAGAAGACGCCCACTTTTAGCTCAGTTCGTCCAGTCCCTACTGCTAGCTGTGGTGGAAATCATTGGGTTCTGGCCTCATTGAAGGTAGTTAAGGACGATAAACTTTAGCTCAAATATCATGAGAAGTCCAAGTCACCGCATGTCCGCTTATTCCGGATCTATCATGTACTCGAATATCTGCAGTTTATGAGCGGGCCAAATTGTGAGAACCTCTCAAGGCTCGATATTCAGCACGTCCCTCACATCTAATACGAATACTGCACTACATTGTCGTACTGTACAACGAAGTTTAGTATGGTTTCAGTCCTTATCTGAGAGATTGGAGATGAAAACCAGAGGAGGATAATCAGTGCTGCGGCGAAAGAGCACATGGATAGCTTTCACGAGGTGTGCAGCACATCGATTCGTATAATCAGCTAGTAAAGGAATGTCCAAGATGTGGAAGCAATCGTTCAAGGCTTAAAGGCTTAAAGGGGCCGCAAAGAACGAGACAGAGTGTATCATCTTGAAGGCACTTTTTCTACCTTTGAGATTTGGTTACTCTAGATCTATTTTAACGTGCAAGTACTGTACAGTACAGGTACAAGCACAGTACAGTACCAAGTAGCACATTGCAGTAGTACTATACTGTACGAGTATGTCCACATCGCTAACTCTTCTCCGCTGTACAGGTGGTTTGTATAGTACTTGTACAGTACAGTAGGTCATCGAGGATCCCCTTCAGCACATGTGATTAAGGAGATGCGTAAGGAGGCTACTTAGAGGAAGTAACTTAGGAATACCTAATAAGGTAGTTCATTTAGGGCTAGCTTTTACACCTTCCTATTTGAGATTTCGCATCCGACCCGTCCGTATGCTATCCCTTCGAACTTTGAAGTTATTGTGTTTTACCAAATGCCAGGCCATTCTCACAGCACCTGTAGTTGACCTTCATACGCTCCGCGGCTTCGTCGCACCGTCCGACAATTTGCTCTACTGTAACTATTCTAAATCGCCAAGAATTACTGTCTTCAAGTGTCCTGCATCGAGTTGCATATTTCTATTGTTTTTGCTCTGCTTGTTTCAGGGGTCAACCAATGATGAACATTGATGGCGGGATCGACTGTTGATCCCAACGTTGAAACAAATACCTCTCGCCTAATCTGCGTCTTTTACTCTTTTTTGAAGCCTTTCAGTCCTGTCACTCTGCCAATATTCCTTCTTTAGCATTAGTCAAGCCACCTAGATGTCCTCTCCTGCAGTGATGATCGTGTCCAAGGCGCGGGACTCGCGAGAGCACATCTACCGCTCCTCTTTGGAGGCACTTGCCACAAGGCTAATGCAGTCCGAATGAAGAAGTTGTCGTCAGTAAGTGAAAGACACGGACGTCTAAGACTCTGGGTACGTTAACGCCGTACTCCCAGCGATATAATGGCGAGCAATCACTTGAGTAGTCTCTAGGCCTTTTCTATCCTCCATATCCTCTGTACTTAACGCTCTCAGTTTAATCGTAGGTGAACAGCTCTGGTATGGCAGATCAGATCTACTAGATGATACAGACGTGCTCAGGAGCATCATACTATTGTCTACCAGTCCAACGGTTTCAATAGATCTACATTGCTTTTGGATACCACTCCTGTGGGACGGAGAACCGACTTCCCCGGTCTGATTTTAATCTTTAATTGTATGTTTACTCTGTTATGAAGCAGCTTTTCGATCAACAAGTCCTATCTACTCTCGAATCGAATGGCTATACCAATCCATTATACTAGGAGATTTCGAGGCATACATATCTAAAGTTCAATTGCTGGGCACCTTTAACTTGTGCAAAGTTCCCAAACAGTTAGCAACCACCATGGACAACAACCTCAAGATTGAATCATGGATTTGGTATGCAGTATGTCTCTGCATCATTGTTGTCAGACTGTAAGGGTTCCTTGAAGCCATTTCTGTCCAAAAAAAATATTGACATCCGCAGGATATCACGCATACTATTGCTTGGTTCTCCCAAACGTCTACAATTCGATGATGCCATGATGGTATTTGCTCTTGTAAGCTGTTGCACCTCTGATTCTCGTGTTGGGATATACCTTAATTCTTAATTCCAGAGCGCTTTTACTGTTCTCATTGTTACTATCAATATAATCGCCAAGACATCTTCCAATCTTCTCCCAGAAGGCGAGGAGCTGCGTCTTACAGAACAAGATATCAAAGAGAGAATCTATGGGAGCAAGATAGTAGTAGCAGTGGAACAGATGCAATGCCTAACCATCTGGACAATCAAAGGTTGCCTTTTGATCATGTACGGACGGTTAACGTACGTCCAGCTGCATTTACTCTCGTTACCAGGTGACCATTGAAATTAACATCGTATACAGATCGAGCTTGAAAGAGAATCTAGTAGTTAAAGCTGTTGCTGTCTACGTAGTCGCCACTTTAGTCTTCATGGAAGTTTTCTACTTGGGTGTCTGGTGTAGACCCTTTTCTATGTACTGGGCCATACCTACGACTAGTAAGATACTCCGATCTCCATTCTGAATGTGTTACTGATAGCTATGTAGCGCAATGCTCTGCTGCAACCAACCATCTCATCACGAACGCCGTGTTTAACATATCCTCCGATCTCTTCATAATCTGCATCCCCATCCCCGTATTCGTCAGGGCGCAACTACCCATGAAGAAAAAGGCAATCCTCTGCGGCGTCTTCGGGCTCGGTGCATTTAGTGTAAGCTATCCATTTATCTACCCCTGCTTCAAGTTATTACTCAGATGTACTGATAAGCCTTATGATGAACAGATTCTCAGCGCAGTCCTCAACAAATACTACTCTTTCACTAACCCCTACGGCTCCCTCTGGACCTTTTGGTATGTCCGGGAATCGGCCACCGCAATAATCACCGCCAACCTCCCCTTCACCTGGACACTGATCCAACGCGCGTTCAACCTTCGTTCTTGGAGCGGCTCCCGGGCCGTCTCGAGATCCACATACACACAGTTTGGTCCTAATACGAAGAATAGTAGCAGCGGAAAGGACACTGAGATCAGAGAGATAACGGATGTGGAGAGTGATGGGGGAAGAGGAAAGGTGGTACCGTTGGAGATCTTTCAGACCGTGAGGATTGAGGTTGATGAGGGGAAGATAGGGACAGAGAGCCTCACTATAAAAGAGGTGTTCGACGGGAGTCAACTGACCGAATCGGCGGGTGTCACATCTATTGCTAGACCTGGCACTGCTATCGTAGCTACAAAGGAGAAATAACACTCCTTCAACTGGTCCATCATTTGTGAAGTAAGGAACATATCTTCGTCGGCTTCGGTGCGTCTTCCTATCTGTGATCTGGATATATTAATTCATTGAGCACGTTCATGTACCTTCAACATCGCGATTGCTACACGACGCTTTTGGAATGATATCCACGCTTATATGGATCAAAACAAACTGTATTGTGTATTATCTGGCGCTGCTCAACCATGTTTCACAGGCTTTCCAGTGCTTCATTGTGATCAGTCCAGCGTCCTGAATTTTTCTTCGCATTACTCTCAGTTTTGGACGTAACATTAAAGTGTGAATTCTCCTCTCCAGAGTGGCTCGGGACTCTTTACCCATTAGAGGGTTCGCCTGTATGCAGATTCTAGGAGGACTGGAGAGGACTACATTCTTTTGCTTGTTTGTGATCAAGAACGCGGAATTCTCAATAATCGGGAAATGTGGGATCGACCATTTCTCGCCACGAGCTAAAACCACCTTTTATATCTGCAATGAATCTTTCGCTCCCTTTTCCTAGGCCGTACTCTTTCATTTTCTGAACTGCTAGTTGAGAATCATTCCCTAATCTGCAGATGACGTAGATGGATGCGTCTGGAGATGTTTTTGAAAGTGTAGTTACCCATGCTGGCGTGGGCTGCCCATCTTTAGAAGATTCTTTCTGTGCGCTCATTGATACGTTATCGCTCCGTGTGACGTGGCAAAGCTCTGAGTACGGGATATTGATGCTCCCCGGTAGATTTCCAAGCTCAAACTGGACTTTCTCACGCACATCGACAACAGTATACTTCCGGGAATCTGTTCTCTTTGCGGAACGAACTTCAGTCATGGGCTTGGAAATAGATTCCGCGAAATCTTCTACAGAGACTCGCTCCTCTGCCCTGAGGGCCGTGACTGGATTCAATATCCCACAGAACTTCTGATAGTCCAAGGACCCCGAAGTGAGAGACTCCTTAGTTATAGTAGCAAAGCTGGAACAAACCGCACAATTACTCTTCCTGCCCCTGAATGGAATCGCTCGGAACTGAAACGGTGATGTCGCGCCGGGACGTCCGGAGAATATATGAAGGATCGGCCTATCTCTGCTTTCCACCGGCTCCTCGCTATTAATACCAGCACATATCAACTTGATAGCTTCCAGCGCCTGCAGCACTCCCATGACCCCAACGACCGGTCCTAGAATGCCGCCTTCCCCACAGCTGGTGACGCTCTCCGGTGACGGCGGCTTGGGGAAGAAGCATCGGTAGCACGGGCCCCCTTTGGAGTTTCCTGGAGGGAGTGGGGGGTAATTGAGGATCATTAGTTGGCCGTCGATACGAAGAGCTGAGGCGGAAATTAAAGGTTTCCCTAGGAGGACGCAGGTGTCTGAGATCAGGTAACGGGATGCGGGGGTGTCGGTACAGTCGAGAACGAGGTCGTATGGGGTAAAGAGATCGAGAGTGGTCTCGGTACTGACATGAGCAATATGTGGGACATATTTGACCGTGGGATTGAGACTATGTGTGTGTTTAGCGTCATACTTGTGACGGGCTGGACCCTAGGGTTTAAATTCAGACGCACGATGTTAAGTATTTTATCGCACTCTCAACCTTCGACATGCCCACGGTAGCCGTCGAGTGCAATATCTGCCGATGAAGGTTGGATTTCTCTACGGTATCACCATCTACAAGTCCAATTTTACCGACTCCAGCACCGGCCAGATAGGCTGCGGCTGGACAGCCTAACCCTCCCACACCGACGATGAGGACAGATGAGCTTTTAAGATTGAGTTGGCCTTGTAGTCCTATCTCTGGCATGATAAGTTGTCTGCCGTACCGTTTGTATTCTTCAGGGTCAAGGGGCCACTTTTGCTCCTGCACAGGCTTCGCTCCGTAGAACTGGCGGCCATTTGTCTGAATCTGGGTATCGCCTGTGCATCTTGTCGATGACTCTAGTGTATCCTTGCTCTTACTTTCCAATTCAGCAACGTGCTGTTTTAAGTATGCTAGTCTCGCTTCGCATTGTTCGATTTCTTTGCGCACTGTGTCAATGTTTGTAGGATCTTCGGCCATAGGCTTTTATTCTCTTTAGAGATATCTAATACTACTGGTGCAAGTGAAATTCCGAGAAAATGAGACTTCTATGGTCTTATGTTTGATTATATATGTACCTTACACTTTAGAGATAGAGGTGGATGTGTCAGCGTGTGGTAAGCTAGAGGAATTCTGTACGGAAAATATTCATGTTTCGGTACACGCTATCAATCTCGGATATATGTCAACGCTATATGTTCTTCTACAGGGCTTAAATTACAAAGTTTGAATCGAAGCTGGGTCCTCCTCGCTCTAATTTTATTCTAATATACTTATCCCGTCTACTCGTTTGAGGGACATAATTTCTTCCATAAGCTTTAGTAGAAAATGCTCTGCTGCATAACTGCGTAAATAAAGCATTGCCCGCTCGTACGTATACAAGACACGCTTCAGAAGAAAGAAAGGGATTTAAGCAGAAGGCAGAGTGAGATGCATAGCGCTACTATGCTCTCCCTCCATTCTTGTAGACATATCCTTTGTTCGATTATAAATTTTTAACGTGTCCAACTTTATCATATAGATAGACGAACTGAGGGGATAAACCGAGCAATAACTGTATCAGTGATACTAGTGTATTGATCAATGAAATCTGAATTGACCTTCGGACCCGATAGGAATTTACTATGAGCAGCATCTGTCCCGGTTGATACCATTCACTTTTGCATCGCCCAATTCGATCACGGAAGAGATAGTGAGGATCTACCGGGCCAGTATCTTCCCAGATCCACACTACCATTGCTGATCCGTCGCAAGCTTCGAATACATTTGCAAAAGGGGTGAGTGTGGCCCTGTTCTATGTCTAAATGGCTGAAATCTCCATTCCCGGAGACGTAGCATGGACTTTGACCTTTCGTATGAACTGGTCCTTTAGTCAGTCAACCTCCCCCTTGCTCCATCTTCTTGATGTGAGCCCTCAAAGTGGCCCAACGACTGGAACTTCCATCGATACTTCCTTGATTTTCACTGTTTGGTGTACCACTCACCAACACAGCCATATTCTTATTGAACCTGTCCTTCTCAACCTCCTCTACTTTTGCCTTCTTCTTCAATGCTCCAGGTCTAGATTTGAGACTCTTAGGACGCATCTGAACTTGAGCAATGGCCTCTAAAGCTCCCCCCTCTCCCTCTTTGATTTCCTCGAGCGCATCGGCGAGAGACTCCAGGTTTGTAACTAGCTTCTTGCTCGGTCTTCTCCGCTTCTGTACCTTTGACTTTGATTTCTCAATCCGACTGACAAATTGAGAATGCTTGATGATGCGCTTATCTCGTTTGGAGGAAGCAAACGTCGCATCGCTAGCAGGAAAACCTGCCGTCGGTTTGGGGGTTGTGGCATGATCAGATCGTTTCGTGTGAGAACGGATCGAAGAGCGCTTGTTCTGAGTCGGAGCCTTTGAGGGAAAAGCATATTAGACATTGCTTATGAGTAAGATGATATAAAGAAACATTACCATGATTAGTAACGTTTGTATGCTCTTAATTTTTCCGCAAGTTGGTGAATAATGAACTTTCTAAGTCTCACTTCCAAGAAAGCCTCAACTGGTCGAGCTTTGCTGTATACTGAGTACAGACATTTACAAATGGGAGATTATAGGTGTTATTTAACTACTGGACAGTGAAATATGTCAGACTTCAGAAGTGAGTTGGAACTTTTTGTGAGGCTAGTCCTAATACGGTTTCATAAGCGAGGTAGAGGTTGCCTTCCCCTCTGCTTCGGCAACTTTGCCAGAACAACTTCTTTGTCAACCAATATCACGGCGAGCACATCACCCTGCAACATTGTGGATCAAAGTCAAGAAGCTCGTATCGATACCTCTATTAATGATAAAACACGATTAGTCCTGCCGCGAAGGAATATATCTGGTCCTTGCATCTACTGAGTGTCCTTACAACCCGCCGCATTTCCAGGGCCAGCAATCACAGATAGATAACTGGATCACGACGCTCAATAGCAGCAACCAGCATATATCATCCCAATCTCTTCTACGCACAGTGAAACTTATCGCCCATCGCAATCATGTCGAACGCAATAGTGGTCAGTGGCAGCCCCATGCAGCCTCAAATATGGCCATGAGCCGTCCGCCACTTCCGCTTCACTTCCAGACTCTCCAGCTGACAATATATCCGTCTTCTAGGGCACCGTTTACGCCCAGATAATGGAAAAGGTCATTTCAGCATCGCAGAATGATTTCGAAGAAGGTGGCGTCGACCAACAGACGTTAACAGAGTTGCGAGAGGTACGCAGATCCCCCGACTTCCGCTGCATCCCGCTGCGAGTGGAATCTTTCTACGACATCTACTTTCTTCCGTGCATTCTTTCTTTCCTGCTCCTGTCTAAATTACTGTTGTTGCTTCGGTCATGTTGAATATTCTTTCTGTCTTGTTGCCTAAAAGGCTTTCGTGGATCTCGCGACGAACAAAAGTGAACAAAGGCCAAAAAGCGGGGGCAGGGCAGACCTTGGATGCAGCTCTGGGGCTGCACTTGTATTTGCATGTTTTATACCCAACCCCCGTCAATTTGTCCGCATTTTTCCGGCGCTATCCTCCACTCGGTTATTTCATCATGTGACTGTCTTTATCAACATCACTTTCCATCCGTTTCCCCTTTCTATGCTCTACTGTAGTGATTATTTCTTCAAAAGAAGCTAACGGCAAAAATGTAGATGTGGCAGACTAAGTTGTCGAACCAGCATGTTGCACATTTCCCATGGGAACCGACGCCTGCTCAACCTCAGATTGTGAATCCACCCACGGTTCCATCTAACGCGAAGCCGGATCCTTCGCCGGTTTCTTCTGCTACAGCACAATCTGTTCCGAACGGTAATTATGGTGGTGCGCGTATCAAGACTGAGCCCGGTTACGAGAGCGGGCCGCAAATGCCTCCCTACCAGCAGCCGAACGGTTACAATTCCGGTCTGAATCCACAGCTAGCGCAACAACGTGCAATGAACATACTGCAGCAAAACTATGGTGCACAAGCAGCAGAGAATATTGCCGCCAGCCAGCAACAAAGGGTTCAAGCTAATCAAAACTCAACCGGTGGCCTTGTCTTACCTGGACAGCAGCAATCACGGCCTGTGGGCCTACAACTTCCTGGACAAGGAGGTCAACAACAAAGACAGGGGCAGCCTCAAAACTACCAGCACCAGTATAATTCCCAGCAACAGCGCCCAAGCACTCTTGCTAACGCACAGACTGATGGTGCTGGTGACGAATGGGCAAAAATTGTGGCTCAGAGAAAGACACAAACTGATGAGGATCGCCTTGCGGCTGACATGTCTTTGCGTGAACGACTCCAACAAATGTCTGAACAAATGGATAGCGGGTTGATGGTTCCATTGACCGAACGTTGCAAATCGAAGGGTAGAGGACGCCGAATCCGAGTTACTCTCGCCGGGCCATCCTCCGTCCAAACAAACCTTGCTAGTATACCTCAACTCGACGGTGAGCTCGGATTGGATGACGAGAGGGATGACGATGACGAAGATGCTATCAATTCTGATCTCGATGACTCGGAAGATGAAGTGGGTCAGCAGGATGACGATGAGGGTGAGATGGGCGAGACAATGTTGTGCACCTATGATAAAGTCCAAAGGGTTAAGAACAAGTGGAAGTGCACTCTCAAGGATGGTATTTTAACCACTAACAACAAGGAGTAAGTCTCAAATGTCTTCCCAACGGAGGATTCAGCTCATCTTTTTAGATATCTCTTCCACAAAGCTCAAGGAGAGTTCGAATGGTAGCGGATTACGCCTTAACCCATCCACTTGATCTACTGGGTCCGCCTACTATTTCCCCTTCGTCGCAGGAATCATCTCACGTTCGCTGTATACCTTTGTATGCATGTATGCGATCATGATCTAACTCCTTCTAAGAGTCCACTGTTTCATTTCCGACTCTTCAGAACTCTCCTTTCATAAACGCACCCTGATGAAGCACTCGATAACGACATCGGCCACAAAGTAGCCCTTTTCCCTCGTCTTGTATTACGATTATAGCGCAGCTGGGCTTTCTTATCATGCATCCCTTGGCTTGCATTTGCGAATCGGCCTGTTGGCCACAAATATTTATAGTATCCCATTCTCTCTAGCTTACCCAACAAATTTTCCGATATTCCCTGAGTTATTTTCTCCAGAGCGGGTTGCTTTGCATTATATTATAATGGGACAGGCTGAATTGGTTGGGCTAGGCTGTCTGAATTCTCACAGTCGGAAGGTCAATCGACTGATTGACCAATTTGGATGGAGGTTCTGTTGCTCCAAGTGATTCTCAGAGATCAATAGAGGCGGCTTTGGTTCTTTGTAGTAATAGAGACCAATTCAAATTTGATCAGGGTATTGTGAGTCTATCTTTCGTTTGTGACTACTACACCTTTGAACCTTTGTGACTTTGCATGTAAATCGAGCCGAATACCACCTCAGAGCTTATTGTAGGTTTTCACACGGACACCATGGCTTGTGAGCTCTTCCAGTTCTCAATTGTTGTCCATTGCTCTATGTAGATCTGATGCGGACACGACCCAAACAATCTGGGTATACATATAGGTACGACTAACTTTTATACGGAAGGGTCATTTGATACAGAGAGCGCATTTTTGTACAGAAGGTTCATTTGAGCACAGACGAGTCATGTTATACAGAGCGGTCGAGCGGTTCGATTTGTACAGAGGCGTCATTTTGTACAGAGGGATCATTTTGTACAGACTGGTCAATCCTACAGACAAGCGGAACATGAGCAGCCGCACAGCAACCACGAGTAAAATAACACGAATAGCGCAAAAGCAGACGTGTAGCAGAGATTATCCGCAACTGTAAGAAAGATTTTTTATGATAGAGCTAAAATGGTCAAAACCCATGGTATCATCCTAACGCCGAAATCCATTTCCACCAGAGGCCAGGATTTTGAACTCAATTACCCAAAAGAAAGCGTCCTCTCGACCAGTTCCGTGGCGAGGGGAGCTTGAATAGCTACTTAAGAGGTTCTCAAAGGACTTTCTTAATCTGTGAACATGCTCTGCTCAATATGCTGCGTCATCATTAGTCAACTTTCATAGAAGTATGACCCACCGTAAAGGTACTGGATACCAAATAGCAAGGGGATAACAAGCAAGACAGAGAACTTACACTCCACTCCGGCACTTCCCGAATCTTCGACCACATAAACCTCTCCAGTTTCGTAGCCGCCTTGCTATATACCGTCGTCTCATTGTTATACTTCCGACAATTTTGGAAAATCAATCGCGCGTCTCTAATAAAATCTTCAGGCGTCGGATACGCGTCCTTCTCATGTTTCTCTTCCATAGTTGCAAGATCCATTGGTTCTTTAATAACGTCATAGTAGTCCTGCACTTCGTCTTTGTTTACTGGCTGCTGGAATGGCCATGCGTTACTGTTGTTCTGCATGCTGTTGAGGAGATGTAAAAGTTGATTGTAATTAGGTCCGTGACGAGGGGCACGGGCGAGCTCATCCATATCTGGGGACCAACCAGAGGCTTTGATGGCAGGGATTAATAAGGGGTCAATCTGGCATATGCCCTTTTTCCAGTCTTTGGGTGGGGGATGGATATCGTAGGATTTGCTAACAGCGCGGATCTTGGCGTGCACAGCGGCCTTTTGCTTCATGAGCATGCGCCCGACCTCCAGGTAGCGAATCTTGGGAACCATCGTGCATTGCATGATTGTACCGCCTTCGTAGTCCTTGATGTAGCCCATCCACCGTGGTTTCTCAAGCGTGATTTCCTTAGTGAAGCCTTGTTTTTTGAAGTAGCCGATGGCGTAGTTGTCCGCGTAGGTGAGGAAGTGCATCACATCCGAGGTAGCTTTAACGTAGTCCTTCAGATGTGCCATGAGATGAGCGCCGTAGCCTTTTACTTGTTGATCGGACGATACGGCACAGAATACGATTTCGGCGAATTGACGCCCTTTGAACGGGCGATATGTGATACCACTGAAGAATGGGTAAATAAGTAACTGAGTTCTTCCCAATGCGGAGGATAACATTGATCAGAACTTACCCTACAACCTCTAGCGGTTTTTTCACTATGGCCATAGATAAATGCGTCCTATCGTACACTAGTCGCGCAATGTAGTCCTTGGGCATCTTAGGAAGCTGCTTCTGAAAGATGCATTTGAGTCCAGTGAGAATAATCGTGCTTTCTCGAGCGCCATCATTGTTTACAACCCGAAATTCGATCTCACCGTTGCGCTCCTCGATAGCCGCTGGCTGTAGTGTTGGTGTTAACTAATTTTCCAGCTTCAAAGGAAGCGAAGAAGAACGCACCTTCTCGGGAAACGCGACAACCTTCGGGGCTGATGGTAACAGAGGCGCATCAACGGGTGTATCTAACTCTAGTTTAACCTCAGGCCCAGGTGTAGTTCCGTTTTCATGCTTTGCGCGTTTTGAGGGGCTTGGAGTGTTAAGCGCATCAGCGGCCTTCCGCTTTGCTGTACGATGGTTAGTTACGGACCTAAGTTTATTTCCCGTCGGTTTATCCACCCTCTCTGTTCGGAACCTGCGTGGTCTCATTTTGGACTTCTTTTTGCGGATAGTCATGGCGGTTATGTGGGACGTGAGAGGAAAAAATGCTTACCTTCCAAACTTATGGGGCCGGGCATCTTAGATAATAACGTGAGAGCAAAAGCGTAAAAGTTGTGAAGGTAAGGACAACCACAAGCAAACAAGCGTGGGAAGTGCGAATGTCTTCTGTATGTTACTGCTCATCCAATATGAATATGAGAGCATCTGCGGTTGACGAAGTGAGCGGAAGCCGAATACCGGTTAAACTGCGGCAAGTCGCGTGACAATCCCCCGCGGTCAAGGACACGATTCCTCCCTCAGTTACCTCAAGCTTCATCGAATGAGCTCAACAACATCTGATTTTGAATCTTGCGCACCACATTGACTTCATACGCTAGTCAATTGATCACGCACCTCGCACTCATTCACTCTTCATGTCTTCTACGCCACTCCTTGACGTCTGGGAGGCTGCTTCCGGAAATTCCTACCATCCTACTGTTTCAAAGCAATCACAAGGAACTGTTGGCTTCCTACTTATCTTTGCAGGCAAGGATCTTTAAACAATGTTTCATGTGCTGCTGAAGTGCTAATGATTATTTTTTAGCCTTTGTGCTTTCTTGTGGTTTTGCCATAAGTATGCTATAAGACATTCCAATACCGATGGAGCATGGATTTAATCTGGTGTCTAGATCGCTCCCTCGTCAATCTCCCTCTGTTAGGTGTTCCAGCATCTTTGGCTTTCGGGTATGTCTTGATGATGACGCTTTCTTCAAATCTCTGATTGCTCGTTTCTAGGTTTGGAGCAGTCTACACAATTTGCGCCGTAGGAGTCTACGTCTAATTTCCTATCTACCTTACACGCGGAAGATTTTGTAAATTACTACGAGTAATGGATTAGTTCTTACCAGTTTCTTCATTCACCGACTTCGGCATAATAGCTGCAGTCTCTTGATTTATGGTCACTTGAAGATTCCTCTGTTCGCGAGCTACACAATGGTTGACAAAGATATTCCCGTCTTCACTGCCGTCTCAAGCTCCGCGCGTCAATTGTTCATCCTTCTCAGATGTTTGAATTTTGCAACAAAAGCTCAAGTTCAAATATCAGCCGAAGGTCTCCGGATTAGCGCAGAAGAATCTAGCTCAATGGAAGGTAATGGCTCCGTCTTCACTCTGGAAAAATATTTGACTCATGATATTAGCTTTCGCATTCCTCGAAAAGGAACTTTTCGAATCTTTTCAGTTCAATCCACCTGCTTCCCCGGATGATGCTGAAAGTCTCTCCTCCAACCATTCCGCTGATATTCCTATCTTTGAAATTTCACTACCAGCCCTCCTCGAAACGCTTCAGATCTTCGGAATCGCCAACCCCCAGCAACCCCGCGATTCTAATAACAACAGCATCTCCAGCACATCTCGTAATGCTACAAATGCGTTTGATTCCCGTGTTCTCGGCATGACGGGCATCTGTCGGCTGACATACGCTGGAACGGGCTCACCCTTTAGTATTATCATGTCCGAAGCGAACGTAACCACAACTTGCGACTTGACAAGTTACGAACCAAGTACAATCGAAGACATTCCATTTGCGCGCGATAAGCTGGCGCAGAAGATAATTATGAGTGGTTCGTGGTTATACGACGCGATGCGGGAACTGGAATCCACGTCTCCTGAGCAGCTGAGCATCACTGCGTCTCCGGATCCTCCAACTTTTACACTCTCAGCTTCAGGGACGCTCGGTAGCGCTATTGTAGAGTTCAGCAATAACAAAGAGCTGCTGGAGACGTTTCAAGTAGGAAGAAAGGTCAGAAACACGTACCGTTTTGCTTTGTTGAAGAAGGCAGCTAGGACAATGCAGGCTGCAGTGAAGGTCAGCATCAGAGTGGATGACCAGGGGGTGTTGAGCATGCAGTTTATGATTGAAGTTGAAAAGGGAGTCAGCTTCGTCGATTTTCGGTTTGTCCCACTCATTGGGGAAGAAGCGGGAGGAAATGGCGATGTGAATGCGGACGAAGAGACAGATGGATATCATGATGATGATGATGATGAAGGAGACGATGAAAATTCAGAGATGCTTGAAGGATAAATAATCACTTTAGCTCTACCTAAGATATAGCAAAAATACACCATCCTGTTGCATACGTTGGATAGCTTGATCCTTCCCTTAACCACACGTCTTACTTCTAGATACTTATACTCTTTAGAGCTCGAGATTTTCTTTGATCATTTACTTTACCGTTTATAAGAGAATAAATCCATCTAGTTATCTAAGATGGCCACAAAAAAAAACTCAAAGTTTCATGTGTGGTATGGATTTTTTCAATTTTCTTTTTCTTAAGATGAGGTGAAAGTTCAGTTTCTGAAAAGATGAAGAAGACGCGTTGAACGGACGGTTGATTTTCGGTTTGTTGTGATAACTATAAGCTAACCCAATTAAAGAGTCTGGTCTACTCTTTACGAAAGTCCCATCACAACGCGAGAATCATCCTCATCGCGCATCACGGAACATTCACATCCCCTGGATCTCGTGCATTTCCTGCATGCAAGGTCTCTTCCTTTCCTTGCAAACCCCGCTTCCTTCTGTTCAAGTGTTCAAGAACCTGAAAGCTGCAGCTTGGAATCTGCAAGACGCCGTTCACGAGACTGGGTAGTAGGACCAACAAAAAAAATTCTACCTACCAGGGACAAGAGGTAAAATCAATTGCAGACACCTCCTCCACACCTCACCTCATCGGAGCACCGAATTCCACCAAGAAGTACTGTACCTTCAACGAAAGTACAGTAAGGATGTCGCCATGCTCCCAATAATACCGCTACCGAGAATCCTTCTACTTCTGTTCTCCATCCTTGCCCTTTCTACGTATTTCTATTACTCATTCTTGGTGAGTTCATGGCCGGTTCGGCGTCTCAGTTCGCTCATTTACCCATCAGATTTTCTGAATGAGATACAATAATGGAATACACAATACCAGGTGAGATGTATCGTTGCACATTGCTGGTGTCATCATACTTCTGTAGGACCTTGGTCGCTACCCCTCCTCTTGTTAAACCAACGGAAAGTATTAAAACTTGGTTGACATCGCACTCGACATGTCTTTCTTCACTCACCTACACCTTTCTTTCGTTTGCACCCCGTCTTCATTAGCAGAGCTCTCGTGCTCGCCCATCTCCCACCCTTCACATCCCCTGGCGCAATGGCCTTCCCCTCTTTCCGCCATCTATCTCTTTTCACCCAGCTCCTGACTTCTGGTCTCGTCTATGCGCAGAGTGAAAGTACCGTAACTGAAGCGGCCTCTGGTAATCCCATTGGCTTGACTACTGCTTCCATTGTACCGACAGCTACAGTAGGCACCGCGACCATCTCAGGGACACCGACAACATATCGACCAATTTTCACCATACCAGTTTCTGCGGAGAATGGGGGTACTGTGCTCCCAAATACTCAAGATCCTCAGGCCGTAGATGTACAGAATGCATGTCCCGGTTACCTGGCTTCGGATGTCGTTCGTAGCAAATACGGATTCTCCGCCACCCTGAGCCTAGCTGGCGAACCTTGCAACGTCTACGGTACCGATGTTGATACCCTCAATTTCACCGTTGAATATCAAAATGCGGATAGGCTATCAATCAATATCAGCCCGGCTTATCTTGTACGTCTATCACACTATATCGCGTGCGCAAAGCACTGCAAGTTTCGGAACGTACTAAACCCTCCTTAGGATTCCTCCAATTCTTCATGGTATATCACCTCTGATAAAGTGGTTGATAAACCGTTGAGAGACTCGGATGCCGATACGAGTTCTGCGGGGAATGACTTTTTTGTAACATGGACCAATGAGCCCACTTTCTCTTTTACGGTTATACGGAGATCTACTGGAGACGTTGTATTCACGACCAAGGACAGTGTACTAGTCTACGAGAACCAATTTCTTGAGATGGTCGTCTCGATGCCAGAAAATTATAATGTTTACGGATTAGGCGAACATATCCACAGTTTACGACTCGGCAACAATTACACGGCAACGATGTTTTCGGCAGATGCAGCGGATCCTGTCGATTTCAACATATACGTAAGTATTTCAGACACATTAGTACAATACTGCAAGCACTTTAACGATGCTTTACTCTCAAAGTAGACAGCGTGCGAATTGCTCATTGTAAACATCTATATGGGAGTACAATATCTCTTTGTATATTATTTCTGACATATGGTTCAGGGTGTCCACCCATTCTATTTAGACACGAGGTTCTTCAAAGTCGATGGAGAGTCAGGCGAGATGACTTTACACACCAGCAATGAAACCGATCCAGATACTGATTACGTCTCCTATTCTCACGGCGTTTACTTACGTAACGCTCATGCGCAAGAAGTCCTGTTGAAAGCTGAAAATATCACGTGGAGAACCCTCGGAGGTAGCTTCGATCTTTATTTCTTGGATGGACCCTCTGCTCCCGAAGTGACTATGCAATACCAAGAAGGCATTGTTGGCCTTCCGACAATGCAGTCGTACTGGACTTTTGGCTTCCATCAATGCCGATGGGGCTATACAAATATATCACAGCTCCAGGATGTTGTCGACAACTTCGCGAGCTCTGGTATTCCCCTTGAGACAATTTGGTCCGATATAGATTATATGAACCAGTATAGAGACTTTACGACCGATAACGTTACAATGCCACTCCCTGAGTTTCATGCATTCCTGACGGACTTGCACGATAAGGGCCAGCATTGGGTACCTATTGTTGATGCCGCTATTTATATACCTAACCCCCAAAATGCGAGTGATGCATATCCGACTTATGAACGTGGACATGAGGCAGATATCTTCTTGAAAAATCCGGATGGTTCTGAATACATAGGTGCAGTGTGGCCAGGGTATACTGTATTCCCGGATTGGCACAATCCAAGTGCAAATGCTTGGTGGGCGGAAGAGCTCAAATTGTGGCATAACGAAGCTTTCTTCTCAGGGATATGGATCGATATGAACGAACCATCATCTTTCTGTATCGGGTCCTGTGGCTCTAATAACCTAACCATGAATCCTGTCCATCCCCCTTTCATACTCCCGGGTGACCCTGGCAACGTTGATCTCAGATATCCGGAAGGCTTCAATATCACCAATGCAACCGAAGCCGCTTCAGTCTCAGCATTATCTAGTTCATTATCAGCAGCAACACCATCACCCTCGGCATCTTCCGCTCCAGTGTATATCCACACCACACCAGAGATAGGACAGCGCAACATAGAGTATCCTCCGTATGTGATCAACAATTACTTGGGCGAATTGAGTTCGCACACAGTTGCTTCTAATGCTACTCACTATGATGGATCCCTGGAGTATGATTATCATAGTACTTGGGGCCATCAACTTCTCAACGCGACGTATCATGGCCTACTGGAGGTCTTTCCCGGTAAGCGTCCGTTCATTATAGGTCGGTCTACTTTTGCCGGATCAGGGAAATGGGCAGGTCATTGGGGTGGCGACAACGTTAGCCTTTTCTACTATATGCTAGCTTCAATACCCCAGGCACTTTCTTTCTCGCTCTTCGGAATACCGATGTTCGGCCCTGACACATGTGGATTCGCCGGCAACAGCGATTTAGAACTGTGCAGTCGCTGGATGCAGCTCAGCGCATTCTTTCCTTTCTACCGCAATCATAACGTATTGCAAGCCCGCCCACAAGAACCCTATCTATGGGCAGGGGTCACGGACGCGAGCAAAACAGCTATGTCTATTCGCTACTCACTGCTTCCGTATATGTATACACTATTCCATCTCGCAAGCACAACCGGTAGTACGGTCATGCGTGCTCTCTCCTGGGAATTCCCCAATGACCCTTCTCTTGCCGGAGCGGATCGTCAGTTCCTCCTCGGCCCGTCCCTTCTCATCACTCCCGTCCTCAACCCAGGCGATACAACTGTCAATGGCGTTTTCCCCGGGTCCGGTAAGGGAGAGGTATGGTACGACTGGTATAGCCAAACCGCCGTCCAGGCTGCAGCAGGGGAGAACAAGACAATTGATGCTCCACTCGGGCACATCCCAGTCTTCGTGCGGGGTGGTGCCGTTCTACCCATGCAGGCACCGGGCTATACGACACGCCAATGCAGGCAGAACCCGTGGAACTTGATTGTCGCGCTCAGTTTGCAGGAGACGGCTTCAGGGCAGATATACATCGACGACGGGGAGAGCTTAACCGCTAATTCGACGCTGTGGGTAGAGTTGGCGACGGAAGGTGGTGCGTTGTATGCGACAGCGAGAGGAGAGTGGGTGGAGGAGCCGCCGTTAGCGAATGTTACGGTACTGGGAGTTGATGAATTCAGTGGTAATGTGACTTTCAATGGGAACGCAGTGAATGGGGACAGCGTGTCTTGGAATGAGACGAGCGGAGTGCTTGCTGTGACTGGCCTAGAGGTAATGACGGGTGAGGGCGCTTGGAGTGCGGATTGGGTTCTTAGGTGGGGGTGATGCGGTGGAGGTGGAATAAAAGACCGGAAGGTATAGCACTTCTTGGTTGTAATAACGCATAATCTAATGGAATCATTTGACAAGTATAGACATGTTCACTGGGCGAGGGATGGATTACTGAGACTTATGTCTGCTTGGTATCCCTACCACACCCCGTTCGGATTCTAGAGGTAATACTTAAAAGAAAAAAATAGGATACTATTTTAGTAATTACTGCAAGGTCGTCGAATTCTATCACATCACTTCATATCATTCATATCCTTCTCACAAATAAGAGCGACTTCCATCTTGCCATCGATCTACGCCAGCTTCGAAAACCACGTCTACGCCCATATCCTACTGGCGGACAAAACCACAAAAGCCGCTCTATTCTTCCTCTCTTTGCTTTCACTGTACACCTCCAACACATGAAGCACCGCTTGGCACTCCAGCCTATGATGCGTACAGCAAACTCAGAGCGTACAGTACAATGACCACCTACTATATCTCTATCCATATCCCTATTAGAGCATATTCTTCGCCTTCTGTATATTGTCTCTCAAAAGACCTCTGACTCTATCGTACACGAGACCCCAAAATACACGAAGAGCTCCAACCGTTTGTAGAATCAATCCGTCCAGACCAGACAACAGAGATCCACAGACAGTCTAGACCGAAATAGCCCCCAGGGCTAACTCAACAAGCGTACAAGATATCACGAGTACACATCCCTCCCCCTCGTACTCGGGCGACTGTAATTCCTCGGACTAGGTGTCGGTGGACTGATTGGAGATCTAGAAAAAGATGCCGACGAAGGATTCCGGTCGAGGAGAAACTGGATGGAGGAGATACCACTACTCATAGTCTGCCCCTCTCTTCCCTCAGTATCAATCCTGGTTGGAAAATCGGCTTCCAGCTCAACGAACCTAGGCGCGGAAATAGGAGGTTTTGCCATTTCCGTGGTGGAGTCCATTTCTGCGTAGATTTCATCGCCTTGCAACTCGGCTCTTTGGAGTGGTTTATCTTGGGAATCAAAGCCATGGATGGGGGTAAAGGGAAGGTGGGTAGGGGATGATTGTGAGTTTTGAAGTGATGTGGCCAATGCGGGTGTATTTTGCGCGTGTTTCCTCTTGCGCCTAGCCCTCCAGAGAAAATACGTTATTATTGCTATGATGGCGAGGGTGCAGGGGACTCCAACACCGACGCCTATGGTTATGGAATTACTGCTGGTTGACTCTGGTGATGTATTGGAAGATCTGGAGGTGGGGATACTGGTGATTATAATAGTCGAGGGAGCACCTAAGGTCAAAGTATTGAAAGGGGTCTCTGAGGTCGACGTCTCGAAAGTGGTGATGCTGGAAGTGCTCCAGGTGGGAATAGGAGCTTCGGGAACGGGGGTAGGGAGGATGCAAACGGAATATACACATATCCAGTCGTGGTCGCAGTCGTTGAAATGTGTACAAGGATCACCTAGACAGTGGCTCACCCAGGTACAGTAAGGTATTGATGTTAATGCTGTAGAAATTGCTGTCTCCGGGGCAATCGTTATTACGATGTCACCCATCGTTCAGTGTCAATAGCGATTGTGATAAGGACTGTTTCTGGTGTTCGAGCAGCTTTGATTTTTTTTTTCTTTCTATCCAGTTCAGCCGTTGTGTAAACTGGGCTCGGGGATCGTGTGCTCTCTCTTTATATCAGTAATTACCCAAAGCAGGTTTGAATATTCCCATTGGAGTGAAATATGTGCAATGAACAACTGTAATGGAAGAGATGAGAGGTGCTCCGCATAACAGGTATAGTATCATGTGTCACAAAGGCCAATGAAGACTGTATTGAGTATCCCCGAATAAACTTTTCTACAACAATCAGGCCACATCGGTGCTTAAAATATCATCTGCAAATCTTTAGGTGCAAGGCTAGCAAAGAAAAGCAAGAGAGAAATGTGCGACACGTCAGATAGGGGGCGTCTTGTCTATTCTAGGCAGCGATCCCATCTATCGAATGATATGGCAAGTATATAACATATTTTTTTGCAGCTGATTCAAAGGATGATCAGCTCTATCTTGTCGCCAATTTGGCCCAGCCTTTCGAGACTGTATTGATCTCGCGGTACACTGGGCGTACAGATTGATTGGGGCTGCTGAGAACTCCCGTCGGATTTTCGTATCTGAATAACGAGTGTTACGAACTCAAAGTATAGATACCTTGCGTATGATAGATATGGCTCTGAAAAATGACTGTTGTGCAAATTGTCAACAAAACCATTCTCCAAAGTGAGCTTACGCTAAGCTGAAGGGTTAACAGTCCAAGCCTGTCTCTGCAGGTCCTACGAGATTTGAAACGATTCAAACTGCGAGAGAAGATTGATTGGTGCCAAGTGGTAGGTCGTCTGCATTCTTGTACAGTACATTGAAAAGTTGGAACTAGATTCTGAACTTTGTGTGAGAGTTTCAGCTCCCTACACCTTGTGGACCTGATAGGTTATCATTCAGCCCCCGCCGAGCTTTGCACACCAGCAATAGAACTCGAGTGCATCTTTTGAACTTGATTTTTTACAGATGATAGGATTGGCAATGTTTGTGTTAGGCAACTTCTTTGTATTGACCGGAAGGACCCGAAGCTGCAACTTGCTTGTAGATAGCAGCAGTCTTGTTGGAAATAAGATGGACTTGAAGCATGATATCGAAGCAAAGTGACAATATACCAATGAATCCATGAGACTTTAGGGGTTCGAGATACACGCATTTGAGAGATATAAGATGTATGGAGTACTCCGTAAGGTAGTTCTTCTAAGAGCAAAGTGAACAACGGTAGATTATCGGCTAGATCACCAGTTCAACATCAGCAGAGAGACAAGATAAAAGATAAGATTAAGATAAGATGAAAAGATCGCAACTTTAAGTTTAATCCCACCAATCATCTGCTAGACAATGTCAGATGGATATCGTCATCGTAAGGTCAACATGAACCACCTCACCACCTCAATTGGGTATCTATTAAGGTACTTCAATTACTACCAGGAAAACTAACCTTCAACCTAAGGAATCTCATCTTATTACATGCTATCTCCACACCGTTCCACGTTCACCTTGTTCCATCTTCTCAGGCCAAAACAATTCTTTCGATTCACCAACAGAGCATTTAATAGCATAAGCAGAAGAACAATGGCACAAGAGTTCAAGTTAAAGGATCTGACTTCTGAGGATCTCAAGAATCTTAAAAATGGCCAGAAACAGGACGCCGAGGTTGAAGGGATTGAAGACACCAAAGTTCTGCTTGTGAGGGTCAAGGATGAACTCCATGCCCTTTCTCCCAAGTGCACGCATTATGGCGCTCCCTTGAAATTAGGAGTGGTGAACGGAGATGGCAGGCTTACTTGTGCTTGGCATGGAGGTGAGTTCTCCGTCCACTTTATATTACATTTATGCTAATCCTATCTAGCTTGCTTCGACGTGGCTACTGGAGATGTCGAAGATTCACCAGCCTTAGACCCTCTTGCCAAATTTAGGATCGTAGAAAAGGAGGATGGTGTGTACATCAAGGGCGATGAGGCCACAATCAAAGCAGGCAAGAGGGAAGCAAACCTGAAATGCACAGCCGACAGGTCGGACCATCTTGTAGTAATTGGAGGGTAAGTGATCAGACCGCCTTATCAACCTTTAAATCTATGATAGAAGTGCTCCGATCGATAAGCCTCTTGCTTTTCAGGAGATGATAGAAAGATGTATAACCTATACCGTATATTGTTCCTATGCTAACAGCACTTTTCAATAGTGGTAGTGGCACCGTCGGTACGATAGAAGGACTTCGAGGCGGTGGGTATCGGGGCAAAATAACCGTCCTTACTCGTGAAGGCTACAGACCGATCGACCGAACAAAGCTCTCCAAAGCACTCATTGCAGATGTTAGTAAGGTAGCTTGGAGGTCAGAAGAGTTTTACAAAGACGCCTCTATCGAGTTCATCTCAGAGGAGGCGAGCAAGGTGGATTTTGCTACAAAACAGGTGACGACTTCATCAGGGAAGACTTACGACTATACAAAGCTTGTCATGTCACCGGGAGGCTCACCTAGGTGGCTTCCCTTGCCCGGCCTGAAAGGTGATTTGGGGAATGTCTTTGTGCTACGCGCTATTCCTCACGCAGAGGGGATAGTAAAGGCTGTTGGCGATAATGGGAAAAAGATCGTCGTGATAGGGTCGTCCTTTATCGGCATGGAAGTTGCAAATTGCCTTGCAAGCAAGAAGAATGACGTTACCGTTGTCGGGATGGAAAAAGCTCCTATGGAACGGGTCATGGGGGAGAAAGTCGGCTCTGTTTTCCAAGGCCTACTCGAGAAGAATGGCGTGAAATTTCAGATGAATGCTAATGTAGAAAAGGCAACACCATCAAGTTCCGATCCTTCTAAAGTGGGAGCGGTTCATCTAAAGGATGGTACGGTGTTGGAGGCAGACCTAGTGATTGAAGGTGTTGGCGTGTCACCTGCAACGGAATTCCTTAAGGAGAATCAAGCCATTGAATTGCAAAAAGATGGCTCGGTACTTGTGGACGAGAATTTCGCTGTGTTGGGTCTTTCCGACGTCTACGCCATTGGAGATATCGCAACTTATCCGTATCACGGTCCCGGAGGAGAGGGTAAGAGAGTACGCATCGAACATTGGAATGTCGCTCAAAACTCCGGAAGGGCAGTAGCGAGAGCTATCAATCAGCCCGATGGAAAACCGAAAGCTTTTATTCCCGTGTTTTGGTCGGCTTTAGGCTCGCAGCTACGGTACTGTGGTAACACTTACCATGGATATGATGACGTTGTAATCCAAGGAGATACTACCAAGCCAGCCTTTGTCGCATACTTCACAAAAGGAGAAATGGTGATAGCTGTTGCATCTATGGGAAAGGATCCTTACATGTCCCAGTCCGCAGAGCTGATGCGTAGGGCAGCGATGCCTTCAAAGAGCGAGCTGGAGAAGGGAGTGGACATACTAGAAGTGAGCGTACCCAGTGAGGTCAAGATGTGATGAGAATACAGGTAAAAGGGGATTTGTTACGGCAAAACTGGTATGGTACAAATCATGAGATGAATGGGTTTAGGTTCTTTAGGTGAAAATACATACCCTTTTTCATGGCGATAAGTTAAGTTCATTTCTACTCTTACAACCCGAACTATCATTTCAGTCACGGCTCTTTCGCAGTTATTCCAGTCGAACTTCGTCATCGTCAGACAATGTCTATGGTATTCATCAACAAATGACCACTTTCCTCCATGAACTTTGATCGATCAATAAATCGAGGACTTTGGGTCCATACTTCTCCAAACCATTTCGAATCCTTCGGGAAAATTAATCCAATACGACGATACTCATCTTTTCCATATTCTATAGCTTGCAGCGCGAGACAAGTGAGCTGAAGTTTACCACCTATTTCATGCACCTGACACAGCAGACACTTCACTAAGATTGGATCCGTGGGACATTCAAAGTCAAGCGCTGCCATACCCATCACTCTCTCCGTCAACGGATCCACCACCGTAGCTGGATGGAGGGGTCCCGCTGGGAAAGGAGGTCCACTTTCTGGAGCGGGCGGGTACAGCAAAGCTTCTCTTATTCGACCTTTCAGCCGTAGCTTTCCACCTGTGACTTCACCAAAAGGATTTTGATATTCGGAATTTTGATGGCAAATGCCATCCAGGAGTAGAGCGCCTTCATCTAGAACCTGTACCGAATCATGGTTCCGTTTCCGAAACCGAACATGTTTGTGGTGCACCGATACCCAAGACCAAGATGGAGCTATGTAAGGTGTTTGAGCTTGGTGGTCCGTAATTGGAGTTCTAGGCTTTAACATATTGTACGCCTGCTGTGGGATGAATACTAAGTACCAGCAAAGACCGACTTGTAAGTCTTCTCTCCACAAACCAGCGAGATACGTACAACGATATCTTTTGTGTAGGAGCCCAGCCAAACCCGATAGAGCAGGTAATTTATCGGTGATGAATGTCAGAGATCGCGTCTGATATTTCTCCACGATATCATACCAAACGTCAAAGTGATTGCTCTTCATTTGGTTCAATTTCTCTAAAGCCTTAGGTTCAATCGCCCAAATTCGAAACGTTGCTAGAAAGTTGGATTCATTTGCGCTCGATTTGCGAGGTTCTTCTTCACTGAGACTTCGACAAGCACATTGCCACCACATCATCCGGCGGCCAAAGATCAAGCTTCTCCTACTAGAGGCTTGCTCCTGAAGTACCCATCCCCTCGAATTGAGAGGTAGGTAGCTTTCGATAGTTCTGCCATGAATGTAGAACGTTCTAGTCACCGAGTAACCGGTAGCATGAACGTTCATGTCAAGTCTACAAGGCCTATACCAGCGAGGATCTCGGTCTACGAATAATCCAGCTTCTACGTTGATTCCACCCGCAGCGCTGATAGTTAGAAAAGAGTCTCGGTAAATAGCTCCCATGTTTGACATCCCCCTTTCCACGTCCTCTGGCCAATCTTGGACGAGACATATCGCATCTATCCACAAATACCGGAATCCGAGTCTGACGGTGACGGCTATGGCATCACGGAACGTTTTCGGCATCGATTCAAGAGGCAGTCGCTTCTTGTGTTCCTCAAGGTTTTCCTTTCTTGTCATAAACCGGGCCGAATCTCCCCAGCAATAGCTGAGAGTGACATATGGCTTCCGTTCCCAATGTGGAATCTTCAAAACTGGTCTCACAGGGTCCGAGACATCTATCACTCTGCTCGGTAGGGCCGGGACCGTGCGACCATGGTGGCTACAGTCATCGTGCTCCGTTGCGCATTCCTTCAACCACGCCGCTGCTAGGCTCATGTTTGCTGCACTTCCAGTCTCGAAATCATGCGAGGGGGAGAACCATTCGGCATCTATCGGTATATCTGACTTGGGATGGAGAGGATCATAGTGATATACGGGTTGTCTCCCACTCTTTAAGCGTGACAGTCGTTTCGAGAGTCTTTGAGAATGACTTGTGGGAGTCTCGGACGTATTACTTGACACGAGACGTCGACGTACGGCCGGATATATTGTGTTGGAGCATGATAATGCATTGGAGATGTCTTCCAGTGTAGCTACGATTGAATCAGTATTGTTTCCCTCTTCTCATGGTTGGACTGCTCGGCAACTGTACGCCTCGTATACATAGAAAGGCGTACACATAGAAAGGCGTACACATAGAAAGGCGTACACATAGAAAGGCGTACACATAGAAAGGCGTACACATAGAAAGGCGTACCATTGGATTTGAACTCTTTGGAAAGAAGGGATATGGATTATATTTATAAGTCTCCTACCAGATAAATCCTCCTCAGCGCGGAATGTTATCACTCCTTGCTCCCCGCAATAGACCTCCAACTTGTCACTAATTGTCCTACTCCCGTCCTCCAAACTGGATAAAATCACATCTCGAGGCCAAGGTTTTCGCAACAAGACATGTTGACAATGTGTCTTCAACGGATGGCGATTCTGAGCATAAAACGGGTGGTCTTGTCCTTCGAACAATTTATGCATTATCATTACGCAGAAATGACATCCCGAAGCGGCGGAGCGACGAAGCTCGCCTTCATCTTCATGGTGGAAATAGAAGACTGAGCTTTGAGAGAGTGATGGGTCGTTGAGCTGCTCTATCTCCAACAGCTTCCCATCAAGTTCACAGTCCTCGAATGGTTTGAAAGTGATTGTTGTACACTTTTCGCAAAGCATATTTCTCAAAATGGTCTCGATAGCAAATGAATGATGTTGAAGGAAGAAGAAAAAAGAATCTAACTATTTTGACGCGATACGGCCGTAATATGTCAATTATAGAAAAGAGCTACTTTTTGGGGGCTGAATGATTCCCTCCGTCAACCTTGATACTATTTCAGCTGGAATCAATAGTGTCAAGACAGCCATGGAGTTGGACACGGCCACTACAGCGTTCTGCTTTACATACATCCGGTTGTAAAGAGATGGTCTAAATGGCAAGATAGTGGAATAACAGCCTCTGTTTCAGGTTTGAAAAAAACAATATTTGGCGGGGTAGCAGTTCTAGGTAGACTATAAACTATAACACCGTGATACTTGTTACTGCACAATAAATAAGGCACGTAGGAAAGTCAGTGAAACAACCAATTCAGCTGGGGCTGTTGGATTCGGCGTATCAAGACTTAAGTTCATGTTACGGCTTTAAAATCCCGTATATTTTGAGCGGAGCTTTTCGCATCCACCTTGATCCAATGAGCTCATACATGTCACGGCCTCTTATAGTGCTGATAAAGAACAATAGAGCTACTTCGTGACTGTGTAGACGACCATGGCCACATAAGGTATACGATTAAACCTCGACAATACTTTCTCAAGTGACAAAACACAAAATCTGGCTAACTGTACAGCACTGATGCAACTCCAGCCACTTTTTGACTCCAATAAAATGCAATAGACGAGAATATCCGCTAAAACTCCCTTTTAAAGAAATCATCAGATGCCACCAAGGACTGTTCGATGTACCAGCTCAGACCCGAGGTACCTGGACACAACCGCGGTGCATCTGGAGGGATAACTGTCCACCAGAAACCTCCGGATATCATCGAAAATCTCTGTAAGCGGGATGGATGTCTGAGAGAGACGGGCTTGACTCCGCCTGCACCGTTGATCTCGGAACTGCCGAGACGACATAGTCCACTCCATCATCAGATATATATGATGGTGGACGCGCGACTCCAGTAGTGGGGCGCTCAGATTCTGGAGCTGAGCCTGAACGCAGTGGTACTGGTCGATGCGAGTCAGGCAGTGGTTCTGTCGAGGATACGTTTTCTATCCGTTGCCAGTGTAGAAGATTCGGATCCACGCGCTGCAGGGAAATATTAAACTTTGGTGTGTGCGTCCATATCAAGGTTACTTACCACGCTACATCTCCAGAGCCCGTAAGCTGGCGGCGGCAGTTGTACCGATTTCTTTTCCTCCTTAATTTCTAGCCCATGAAATTCTGTTCTCGTTTCCTCTTCTACGATTTCATCGTCTCTAGCCAAGTGTACACGGATTGGTTTAATAGGCCTGAAACCCTCAGGACCAGTCATGCTGGGAATGCGCGGACCACGGTCAGAGCGATGCGGCCGTAAAGCAAGCATGCAAAGACGGATCAGAGAATGACAGAATATTATAGTGTTTACAAGTATTACGAGAATGAAGAGGACGTGAACTTCTTGGCCGATTGTAGGGTGTGTCAGCGCGATAGAAAGATCTAAAATTTAATCAGTAAGTCAATTATAATTCGTTCTGAGCGCTAAAGCGCCTACTCACAGGTTGTGAGAATAGTGACGAGAAATGATCCAGCTATCATGCAACACACGGCTTTTCTATGAGCTGGTGATCCAGATCTGTTTCCTTTTCTCGTGTGACGGGAGCGTGTAAATGCCTTCCTCTGCCTCTTTCTTGCACGTCGATGGACGATTCGAGCAAGTTCTTCCGTTTCTGGATCCGCACTGCTATATTGTCTTGTATGAACTATCCTGGGCACCTCCGGCATCTGATCGATGATAGCTCTTTGGTAGGATCCAGCTGTGTGCTGGGGAACTATTGGAGCGGCTTCGTTGGAAATATGATTAGGTACCTCGCGCTGCTCTAACTCTGGTGTAGTACTCTGGCTTTGAGTGTGACCTGGTCTGCGCAAGAAGCCTAGCATTGGAATCTTTGGAGTGTTGCTCTGGGAAGATTGTGGGCTTTGAGAATAGATGGAGCTTGAGGCTCCCTGCAGTAGTGATCGCATACTGGACTGCATTGCGGAAAACCTCGAAGGTCCGCGGTCCTCATTGGAATCTCTTAGATTAAACGGTGAATGTGGTATTCTGAACATGATGATTTTGAGTGCTTGCTGGTCGGATTACGGGTATCTGAGACCTGGTGGTAGAACCAGAACCTGTGCTGTATATAAACTTCATGAGTTCTCTTTAAAGACACATGGTACTCCGAACTTACCTGAACAACGAAGTGGATGATAGCCAAGCAGAAACAAGAGCGAATAGAAGTCAGGACCAGCTGGCCATATGGATAGTGGATCTGCGAGACCGTCAAGGTCAGGATCCGCTAAATCGTTGTAAGTGAGTGCTATCTCGAAGCAATGACTGGAACCGGTCCAATGTCATGAAAAGCCCTTAAGCATGTTGAAGGGAGTAAGGTGAAAAAGCGTCTGAGCTATTGCCAATGATTGAGCACTCTACGGGTAGAGCAGTTCATCAACAAAGGGAAGAGAGGGGTCAATTGCTGCAATAGCAACCAAACGAATGTTGAAGAAGAAAGAGAGTAGAAACCAGTTCGAGAGCGGCTCCCAATGAATGTGGTTTATGAGAAGTGCAAGCACGCAAAGGCGCATTTCTTGAGTCACAGCTTGGGTCGCACGAGTGGGTGAGCAAGGGCAAGACAGCGAGAACAGCGTCTTCCCAAGTTCCCGAGACGACAACGCATGAGAGATAGTCCCAATTGAGCGCTGGGGATGCATGACGAGCGAAAGGTATGGCGGTAGAGTATCTTAATGTTGAATATCTGAAACGATGTTGAAACATGAAGGCTGACCCTTGAACTTGCACTTCCTGTGGTATCTATGCCCTACCGTACTACACTACGGTATTCAGTTTATCATATATACATACACAACATCTTTTTATTATACATTTATATCATCATTCACGAGTATAGTGGCCATTTGAAAGTCGAATACCTTTAGTACTTGTAAAATTTGTATCATAGCTTGAACTTCTGTGGATTTCCGCCTGGTGAATTTCAAAGCAACAGTACCATATAGCACCGTACGGTACACTCACATTTAAATGGGGTCTCTGGTGTTAGATACTGTTCAGGAAAATCAAAAGGGTAGAAGGAAGTTCCATTTATACGTAGGACTCAATAGTAACGTAGTAACGTACAAATAACAGAAAGTTTGCTGATCCGGAACTGAACAACCTAGGTCAGGTAGACATAAAATTAGTAGAACAGTGCGTCTACTGCACTCGAGATTTATTGAGTTTTACTCTCGACCATATCGTTCTCTTTAGTCATATCTTTCACCGCGCTTGAACGCGATGGGTCTTGCTATTCGACTACTTGGTAGGCAAGGGGTGTAGTTGTCTGTATGCTGTAACACAGAAGGCTTCAGAACTATACCAACGTTCCTCTGCTCCGAAATACCTTTCGTTACCGTCCATTCGATGGGGAACACCCGTACAAGCTCTTATAAACTATATCGTGGGTCCTCTTAAAGTGTTGGATGCAGCGAGCTAGGAGTTCTACTGTCACTGGAAGGGATAACTCGGGCGAGCTCAACGCTGATTCGAAGCAGGCCTTTTGTCTCTGCTTTTTAGTGATTCTACTTGCCTAGCTCTCCTAGTAATAAGGTCCGATCCGAGGACCCCGAAACAACTAATCGAAAGTGTCAGATAAGCCAGCTCGAACCAAGTCAAAACAATATAATATGACATTGACTTACTGATTGGTTCTTCACTAGGAGCAAACCGAACATCATTCACTGCACCCCTATGCCCTGGAAGTTTGTGGAGAATCTTCCCAGTGTTGGCCTGCCAAACAACTACACTCCGGTCTCCACTACCAGCTGCTATTTTCTGACCCTTCGGATCCCAACTCGCCCGTAAGAGATTCTTTTCCATACCAGTAGGCGCGCCATCATATGTCTTGATATGCCTGTTAGCTGGAGCAAATGGCCGTATGTCCCACGTTCGTACGGTAGAATCGTGTGAATTTGAAAGAAGAGTCTGTGAATCAGGTGACACCTCAAGAGATGTGACCGTATCAGTATGACCTAGAAGAGCGTATGCTACAGCTTGCTTTCGAAGATCCCAGACTTTAATGTCGTTGTCTATGCCGCCAGAGTAGAGTTCGTTCCCGGCTTCTGACAACGCTATTGCTGTAATCGGAAAATCCGTTTCTATGAAGTCAATGGCCTGCTTCTGCCTTGGATCCCAAATCTTAATTGGGTATATGTTAGTATTTGGCCTTAAACCCTAATATCAAGTTGGGACTCCACGCTCTAGGCTGTACATACCCCGATATAACAGTCGTCAGAGCCACTAACGACCATTTCTTCACCACGCCGACTGACATCCATACAGTTTATCACCTCCTCGTGCCCAATATGGCGCCTTATCCTAGACCCTGTTTCAAGATCCCAACTTGCCAACATCATATCTGAGGATGCGGAGAAGATGACTCTCGAATCTCTCGACCAATGTAGATCTAGGATTGCGCCCTTATGCCCACTCAATACCCCATAGTTTTCAATTTGTCCGTATGTGCGCCATAACACTAGCTTCATTAACTAAGAATTTTGGTAATCTGCATAGGGACAAAACGTACTTATGGTCCGATCCATCGAACCTGAAGCAATGAATTGACCGGTAGGGTCGAAACGAGTCGCGAAAACTTCTCCAGTATGACCTAAGTAAGTAATGGTAAGTATGAAAGCGATCAAGCGTCTGTACAAGATAGCTCACCTATCAATTCCATAACCGGAGCTTGTAGCCCACTCGTGCGCGATACCTAGCAAGTAAACTCATATCAGCGACTGTACTCCTTCGAACGGTTTAGTTTTTAGCGCTGATTGCAGAGCGATGCTTGGATTCGGGGACATACAGTCTGGATGAGCGCTCCATTCTGCGCCGTGCCGTTGACGACAGCGACAGACCTGTTCCCCAAGTTTGCATCCGACTTTTGCCTCTTCACCAGCTGTGACGAGCTGAATGAATTGGAAGCAGGCCGTTTCTCGGATGACATTGAGACTGCTTCAAAAGCGTGCCTTAGGAAGTCGTATAGTGGGTGGGATGACGGTGGGTAAAATCCGAAAGTTACGGATAATGGATATTAGAGAATCGGCCAGTATCTATTCAGTCCAAGGCCCTATTTTTATCTGGCAAGGAAAGTTGACTCCAGAGCTATCAAAAACACAAAAAAAGTTACAAGCCCATCAAACTGTCACCTCACTTTGAAATCAAGCGGGTAAACACCGGCGATTCTGTCTTCTCCGCGATGCTGTGGACTACCTAGCTTTACGGTACTCTCAGGATATTCTGTCGTCCAAACAATCGGTTCGCGGGATCTACGTTCGATTCGGAACAATTAGATTAGAATTTCTGCATCTCAAAAGCTGGGTATCTCCGCGCACTCTGGATGGCGTCCAACAAAGCCGCTCGATTGGGGGAAGAGTGAGCTCTTATTGTCCCATCGAGGAACTCAGTCAAGACTAATCAATCCCAGGGTGTGGAAGTAAGTCTGCTGTCCGAGTTACACGATCCCGTAGCGTTGACAGCTTCTGACCGATTCCGAGGACTCGAGTCGACAAAGTCAATGCCGAGCTCGTCACTTTGACATATGGAACTATCGTCGCTCAGTTGTGTAAAGACTTCGATGGGAAATATATGGAGGTGAACAGGCAGCTGGATAAGATGGGTTATAATATAGGCCTTCGCCTTATAGAGGACTTTCTCGCCAAGTCAAATACGGGATCATGTGCAAGCTTCAGGGACACTGCTGAGATGATTTCTAAGGTATAAGAGCTTGAAAGCGAGTATGAGGGACACTGCTAAGGCTACTGTGCATAGGTGGGCTTTAAAATATTTCTCAATATCACGCCAACAGTCGCCAACTGGTCCAGTGATAGCAAACAGTTCTCCTTGATCTTCGATGAGAATCCGCTGGCAGACTTTGTGGAATTACCAGACGATGGCCGGGCCCAGGATGAACTATGGTATTCAAATATCCTTTGTGGAGTTCTACGAGGAGCCTTAGAGATGGTAAGTACATCAGTTATGTTATTGACCCATCAGAATAAATAGGTGCTAAGTTCTTATCATAGGTCGCAATGCAAGTCGAAGCTCACTTCATAAGCGATATATTGAGAGGCAACGATACAACAGAGATGCGAATCTCTCTTATTAGAAACATCGATGATGAGATGCCCCCGGATGACGAATAGAGATGCTTCAGCTCCTGAGAAGGGTACGTCCGGATTCAAACGTCCTGTCTTGTATCTTCGTCTTCCTCACGTGAGGATATCCCGTAGACCATCATGCTCTCAGACAAAAACAACCTCCGACCCTTTAATATACCCCTATGAATGAATTCCTGAAGAATTTTCGTTGTACTCGTATGGAATTAGGCGTATAGGAACTTCATAGCGACTGTATAATGACCATCTATATGGGCTCGGCGTCATGTGCAATCACATGTCATCTCCATCAGCGAAGCAGACTGAGATGATGTTAGCATATGATGAAATGAATTTAGTAATGCTAAATGCAACGATAAAAACCTTATTTCATTATAATAATACAATAAAGGTGTTGCAAAATATAAAGTCACGTGGGCAGATCAGACCAAACCTGAGATGCAGTGAGAGTCGAACAGAGAGCGACAAGCCCAGCGATTCCAGTCTTCCACCTCCACTACTTTTGTACCGGACCAAAGAGAATTGAACTCATTCTTTTACCCTTCACACCCTTCTTCAATCCCACTCTCTTCCCATTATTATTTCCATTTCCAATATTCCATTTCGCCATTTTACACCTTCGCGCCCGCTTGCCGTCCATTGTTCATCTCTAGCTCGTCTAGTAGGCACCGGGAGCGTTGTGCGCCTCACTGCCAAAGTCACCCACCTCAAAAAATCCTATCTGACCGTGATCTTTAGTCAAACGCACCACTCGTCGCTCTCCTGAGATTCATGACTTTAACTCATACTCCTCAAAACGTCTAAAACATCGCTAAACGCGGAAATCGCATCGCTTTCCATCGGCCTGCTCCTTCTCGCTCGTGTTCCTAACTCCACTTCCATTCTGCGCAAACCCACGTCTGGTCGCGCTTCCACTCATAGAATCCCACCGAAATACTCGGGCTTCCGTCAATGATTTGAACTTCATTCCTTGCAGTCTCATTGTCCAACTCGGGTATCCGAAGATAGCGCCTCGCTCACCGCTTGTATCTATTTCCATCCCCCCCCTTCTGCTAAAGCGACATTTCCGTCCAATCTGCCTGCGGACTCATCGCCTACCTATTGAAATATGAATCCGCAAGTGAACATGGCTGGCATACCAGTGGCTGGAGGCCCCGTTGGTGGAACGCAACTGATGAATGCGGCCGGCCAGCGAGTCAGCGAGTTTGACAACCAGAAGCAGATGTTAAACACATACATCTACGACTATTTCCTCAAGAATAATTTATACGATTTGGCACGCAACCTTCAAAAGGACGTCCCTGTCAAGCTAAAACCCAAACCTAGCCCAACAGGTCGAGATGTCAATGGTGTCAGCGATGGCATGGACACTGATACGAAGAACGAACATCCCGATCTCCAAGTAGCTGATATTCCGTATTCTGGTGGAGACTCGTTCCTACACGACTGGTGGTGCCAATTCTGGGAGATGTATTCAGCACACAGAGGGAAGGCGAGACCGCCTGTACAGCAATATTTAAATCACACCCGGGTAAGATATCAGTGTCACGATGCAGTTGGCGGAATGCTTTGCTGACCGTTTGATGTAAAGAATCAGTCATCAGTGAGACAGACAGACCAACAGCGACTTATGAGCAATATGTTGAACAACAATCCACAAATGCAATATCAAATGATGCAGCAGAGAATGGCTGCCCAAGGAGGTATGGGAATGTCTGGCGAGCTCCAGAAGAGAGCTTTACAAAATCATCAGCAGAGAAATGCATCGTATGTATTTCGTCACCACGTTGAGGCTAATGTTTCTTAGCTTTAGCTAATCAATCGCGTGTGTAGCAATCCTCAAGCAAACATGCAACAATTAAAGCAAGCACAAATGATGCAAACGAACATGCAAAGAGACGGTTCTGGCATGGACATGGGCGGGCAACGCCCACAATCTCCCGCCGGGGAGAACGCCCCTTCTCCGAAACGTCCACGCCTAGAAGGTAATGGGTTCAATAATCAGCAGATGGGACCTGCGGGTCGTGGTCAAGGCATGCAGCCGATGGGCAACGCCGTCTCGCAGGCGGGTGGGCAACAAATGATGATGCAGAACGGCATCAATACCAATGAGATGCCCCAACAACAGTTCAACGCGTTTCAAGCATCTACGCCCAATGTTCAGGCCAAATCTATAGAGGTATATTCTCAAAATCTATTCACTCAACACAGATCAGCATTGAATAACCAAAATCTGGCAAAGGGAATGAACCCATCCGGCGTAAGTCAAGGCTCTCCGATGAACCAACAACTCGACCCAGAATTGGCGCACGTTTTCTCCGGCAATCCGACTCGACCAATGATGCCTCAAGGGCCAGGAGGACAAACGCAAGGAAACCACGCTCTTCAGGATTATCAGATGCAATTGATGCTGCTCGAACAGCAGAACAAGAAGCGCTTGCTGATGGCTCGCCAGGAACAAGATAACTTGACTCATGGTCCCGGTACTGCCCCGGGGCAACCCGGTTTCCAAGCAATGTCTCCGTCAGGTAGTCGAGCCGGTCCTTCGCCCAATCCGAACGACCAGATGAAACGTGGAACCCCGAAGATGGGACAGACCGGTTTACCAAACTCACCTCTACCCGATGGTTCAATGAATCAAAATCGCGGCTCGCCAGCACCGGCTTTCGACGGCCAGATGCCGGGTGGGATGCCACCACAGGCTCAGTATTACCAGATGATCCGGCAACCACCCAGCTCTCACCCGCAGTTTAATGGCCAGATGAATCAACAGCAACAAATGGAAGCCATTGCTCGTAATGGTGGACGCATGCCTAACGGCTGGACTCCTCAAGGTGCTCAGATGATGGCCCCGAATCCAGGCCAACAGCAAGTTCCTATGGGTACCCCTCAGCAACGCACCGCTATGCCTCCACCTCCACCTCCAGCGACTGCAACCGAAGTCGCTGCCCGGACTCAACCGTCCTCTCCTGCCCAACAGAACGCCGCACCACCCACGCCTAGCCAAACGAACAAAGCAGCACCTAAAGGCAAGAAAGACAAACAAGACACGCGAAAGGTGGGATGCCATTTCTCCGAGCACATGCAAAGTACTGATTCTGACCATAGAAGCCCCCAAAGAAAGGATCTACAACAACAGGTGCAACTCCCGCGTCGGAGGCTGAACCTCCGCCAACCCCTACACCTTCGACACCGATCACGCCAATGCATCAAAACTCGTTCGCCCCTGCTCAAAAGAATGGTGTCCAACAGAATAACGTGCAGGCTCAATCACAGAACGCTACGAATGCACCAGCAGTGGCGCCCCAGTTGGATCCCACTTCGATGCCAAATTTCGGCGACCTAGGGTCTTCTGATGTGAGTTGAGTCTGGAATAAAGACTACCGCAGATAAGCTAATAGTTTCTCAGGCCAACCAATTTAGTCTGGACTTCGGCTCTTTAGATGGTCCGGATGTTCTTGAAAACTTTGACTTTGATTCCTTCCTTCATACCGGTGATGATGGCAACGGATTCCAGTTCGAAGGTGCCCTAAATTTCAGTGCTGATGGTGTCGAGGCTGGCTCCGGGGACGTATGAATACCCTTATTTCGTTATCGTTTTTATATCCACCCCGGCCCTGGTTTCTCCCCTTTGTGCATTCATCCTTTCATTTTGGGTTCGCGCCTGTCTTTACCAGAGGTCATAGCGGGTTGAATTTCTATATTTTGACACGGTGATTACGGCCGGCGCGGGGGTTATGGTCGGCGAATTATCAATGTGGAGTTGGTATCACGTCGTTCGGTTTGGACGTTTGGGTCTCGTTTTGGCTTCAGCTTTTGGGTCCTATCTACTCGCTATTTCAACTATGAAGTTCGATCATACGAGTTCTTTATTTCGTTTTTCCTGTAGCTATCTTTACTAGTATCATAGCTCACTCTAGGTTGAGCTTAAAAAGGATCTTCGACATATCTGTAAACGACCTACGGAACACTATGAGGCGCAAGGCGTGATTATCCTCGTTGTGTATAAAAAATCTACATTTTTGAGGACCACCGCCGCGTCAAGGGATTAGTTGGCGTGTGTTGAACCCAGATGCGTACTACACGAACAGTAAGATATCCCTTTCACCATCAGTGATTAGTCCATATTTCCCTTGGATAATATCGAAATATTCTATGTGCAACGGGTAACTGACCTCTTTCTCGCCGTTAACACCTTTCTGTTACCCTACGTTATAAATCTAAAATACAAACTTGCTACAGAGTGTCTTAGGAATTTAATATGCGACCTGACTAAGTTGCAACATCCGATTATTTTGAAGGAAGTAGCCGACACTCAAGAGCACTTTTATACCTTAGATCAACGTGTATATTGCCCGAAAGTATACCTATTATACCCTGATCACCATTTATGCTGGAATTTTCTTTGGGGCAAATGACAGATAGTCTGCGAATAGACATTAAAAGCGTCATCAGCTTAACCGACGCTTTAATTCAGAAGCACTGGTCGAGTTGACATTGATCTCTGCTCCTCCCATTGTGGGCACTACCTTACTCAACCCAGGCTACTATTGCTGTACACGCACAGGTAGACAATGACTTAGATTACTGTTAGTTGTTCGTGACGTGTATCGTTCAACCGGTTGTACAGCCGAGAGTTGTTTGTGTACTCTCCTATTGTGATGTGATGTACGGCGAAATCCCGTCCTTCAGAAGCGGTAGTGAAGTCGATTAAAGGGTGAGATGATAAAGGGAGATAAAAATGATAATCAGCCCTGACACTAATCTACTGGATAACACTACTCTTAGCTTAATGTCTTAATGCCGAAAATTGTTGCTCAAACTCTTGAGCTATTCTACAGCTCCGCAGAGGCGAGCTGAATGCAATGAAGTATATCGTTCATTGTTTAACCTGAACCAACTGCTCTAAAGGATCTTCGATGCCGAAGAATGTATGAAGAAAAGAAAGAAGTTTCATGTACATCGTAGGCTATCTTGACCGTATATTCCATATGACGCCACAAATACCATAAAGTTTCCCGCCCAAACCAAAGGGGATAGGTATCCCTAGAAAATCAACGCCACGATAAGACGAGATGCTAGGAAGAAATGAACACCAGAAAGCATGCGGTAAGGACGCCGATCCGTGATATGGAATAACCAAGAATTGAAAAGGGATGAACTTGAAAGAAACCTACTGAGACTCCTATATCGAGAATTAACGAATGAAAATGGTAATGCGAACGTCATCAACGCTCAAAATGCGGGTATCCCTGGAATTGAAGAGGCCGTAGTAAAATAGCCAGAACATAAGAGTATATACACCCTTCAGCTGGATATGCCTAACCTTCTACTGACCCTCAGCAGTCTCGTCTTGAACCAAGCCATAAAGCCTAGCCAGTTACTCTGTGCAGATCGTTTGGCAGAAACATCTGTGTTTGTTCGTCGTCTGCTAGCGGGCCTACCGGTCGCCGTGGGTGCTGGAAGTGAGAGGTTATGAGTTTGCGTAAGGTTTGAATACTCCTTTCCTGCGATTGGCGATGCTAGCATTTCCCTGGACACATTCCGAGACCTGAAACGA
This sequence comes from Patellaria atrata CBS 101060, assembly GCA_010093705.1. Classification (NCBI taxonomy): domain Eukaryota; kingdom Fungi; phylum Ascomycota; class Dothideomycetes; order Patellariales; family Patellariaceae; genus Patellaria; species Patellaria atrata. The sequence goes on from MU006095.1 coordinate 1,460,406, forward strand.
GGCTCTTCGGAGGCGCTAGATCTGCGTCGACGACGTCCATCCTGTCTTTCTCTTCTTCGGTCTTCCTTCTCCCGCTTCTTCATCTCTTCCTTTTCAGCTTTGCGGTCCTTGGCTTCTTCCTTTTCCCGATATGCGATGCGTGCAGCTTGGATAGAAGCGGCACGAGACGAGGGGTTCACAGGCGAATCACGACCACGAATAAATCCGAACGTCTTGTCAATCGAAGTTCGTGTGCTCCCCGTTGCCGTATCGAAAGATCGGATCGTATCTTTCCGCGCCCGGCCAGCTGGTGGTGGTGGTGGTGGTAGTGGTGAAGAAAGGCTGGTTTGAGACTGGTTGCCAAATCGTAAGCTTGATGCAGTCCCGTTGCTCAGTAATTGGGTTCCAGTCGGTATCGAAGAGATTGAGCCTGACCTCCGCGCAGGATCAAACACATGGGCTCTGTACCGAAATTCGTCATCAGACATGATATCATATTCCTCACCAGAATTCTCCGTTGCCACGATTGATGTTGGATACGACTTTGCCACAGGTGGGGTGTAAGGACGCGGAGTTTGTCGCATAGGATGAGTGTACGGACCGGAAGGACGTTGAGAAGCGGAACCTGTGGAGAATTGAGAGTTGTTGCTGGTTGATCTGTTATGTCCGACACGCCCCCCGAGAGGAGAGAAAGTCACATCCGATGCAGAACGAGGGCTGTTGTAGTTATATTCATTTAGAATACGCAGGCCTGCAAGGCTTTCGTTTTCGGCAGCTGTACGAGAAAGATCGATAGTGTTATTATCCTTGTGGGACAGCTTACGGAGGTAAGGCTTGACCTTTATTGCCGATGGAGTTGCGTGGGCCGGTTGTGCATATTCCTGCCGTGGTTCTTCAGACATACTTTTCGGTGTTTCAGGTAGCTTATTATAGTCGAAGGGGCGATGATCCGAAGACTGTGGACTTATAGATGCGGAGCCTCCGCGCTTATGTAGTCGACCATGTGTCGCAGGTATCCTCCCAGGCGTAGAGTCATTTACGGATGAACTCTGCGAGGTGACAAGAGATACGCTGTGAAGTGGAAACGAGGGCCGAGCGGTTGTATGCGTTTGAGCGGCCATGACTAGGCGTGAACCACTTGCCAGCGGTTGCAAGACAAATATCACTACGGCATGGTGGCTGAACTGGACCTGGAGACTTTTGCTGTTGGGCTCTCCTGAACGAGCAAGCAGTCAAAGAGGGATATAAGCGTGCGTGTACTTCAAAGCCTCGTGAGATGGCGAATTCGCTGCTGTCTCGACGAACGCGACGCTTGGAGCAGTGGAAGAGAAAGGTTCGAGGGTTCGTTATCGGGTCGACAAGTACTGTAGGTTTATGGTGTTCCACGACGCCGGCTTGGCCCTCGATCTCTAAGCCTCGATATAAAAACGGTACGAATCTGGACGAATCACGAGAGGATCGTTGAGCCAGATGTCAACAAGAATTGAAGATATATGCATAAGTGGTATGCGATGGGAAGGGATAGATGTAGGGGAAGAGTGAAGGTAGGAGAATAGAGGAGTAGAAGAGTTGGGAATGTTCAAGTTTGTCGTGTAGAAAAGGGAAGGTACGTCCGTATCTTGTGGCTACCACGGACTAGACTTTGGTAGTTCCTGCCCCGTTCAGGTGCGCAGGTGGGGTCAAGGTACTTTCCACCGTACTGTACGGTACTATAAACTACGGTACCTTCCATTTTGTACTTTGTATCCGTACTCCCGTCTCTAGATCACGATTCACGTCCAGTTAACCCTTAACTGACCTGATCGGTAGATTCATCGGATGGATGTTAAGGTACGGGCTGTAGTAACTGTACAAGTACAAATAATACAAAAGGTACCTTAAGCTACCCGACACCTTACGATGGTACCATAGCCTATCTGCTTTATGGAACACCCAAACACTCCCTATGCCTGAAACATTCCACAAGCCCGCAAACAATTCCAAGAATCACTCAAATACAGAACCTCCAATCATTCTTCACTCACATCAACCTTTTAGAAGCCACAATTCAACCGAAAACTTACATGCGAGAAAAGGTAGTCTTGTCCTGTGCACTTTGTACTCCATAAGTTAGCTGAGACAAACCGTAACAACAAGGCAGCTGGTTTTACCTTTTAAGCTCTCTCGTCACTAAAGTGTCGTGCGAATACCTCAAGTTATGTTTACGCCGGTTTCCAAGTATGAGATAAGTGTCCTGGAGGCGTGTACGGAGAACTGAATTCAGAAAAAAGTTGTGGATTATCTACGCACAGCGACTTCGGAGAGGAGGGATAGGGGGAAAGTCTTACCTCGACGCCTCCATCATATCCTATTCAATCAATACTGCAGTTAGTACTGAGGTATATGAAGAGTGATTGTCCCTTTCTGATTTATCATCATGTTTCCGCCGGTATATCGAAACACTCGTAGCCGCTCACTGTCGTGGACGTCTACAGTTGAGTTGAAGGGATTCTTCAATAAAATAGAATGTAAAAGAATATGCGGACGACTTATGAGAGATGAATACCATAAACTATGAAACCCACATACGCCATTATTGACCTGTACACATTTCGCGCTTCTTCTGAACGATAGTCTCATCATCACGTACTAGTTCTGGCTATGAGTACCCGTGGATGTACTGTACCTTGTCTTCTTGTGAGCGTCTGTAGAAGTGACCAAGCGTATTCTTCGCAAAAGCTGCGACAGAGAGAATAATGAGTGAATGTTCCGAATGAAGATGAAAGATGAGGTTGAAAAGAAGAGGATTGATGGGATGCTACATTTGACTTGGCGTTAGGACTCCTTGGCTGAACGATGGTCAAGGGCACGCCTTGCTCACTCCCAACTTCAAAAGTCCAAACTCCGAATCAAAATATCGAAATCATCATTATCTACCCTTTTCATACCATCACCTTTACATCGCGTCGCGCTGAATACTATCACTTCATTTGTGTCGCCTAGTCCACGGTAGGTTCTCTCTTTCATTTACCTTGCCTTTCTTTGTCACAAGGCGTTCCCTTTCCCTATTTGTCCTCGACACTGACACTGATCGAAGATATCATCACAGATAACATCACACTGCTTGATCCGCAGTCGTTTCTCGGATGGACCTAGCGCGCATTCACCTTTCGGATTCTTAGTCAGTCGTTGACTTTGGCCGAGCCCTCTTCTCCATCATGTCGAAGCGCGGAGCCGAGAGACAGCTTAGTAAAGAAGGAGGATTTAATGGAGATGGGTCGGGTATACCGAAAGAAGATCTTGCAAGACCAGCGACTGCTGCGCAACTGGCCGCAAGAAAGTAAGTTATCAGTTATATTCTAGGCGAGGGGTGTTGTGACCATTCAGTCTCGTGTCAAATCACGTTTAACGCACAGCATAATGTCTTCACAACAATACGCTTGACAATAGCACGGCCGCACTTATTGTCGCTCTCCTTCCTCGCTTATTTGATCGGGCCGTCACCGAGATTTTTCGAATTTTGATTGTGCTCTTCCCCACAAACTTCATCACTTTCCTATCGTTCATTTTCACCAAACAATATCGCCAATTCTCTTCCAATCTTCTATGTATATTGAAACGCTTGGCGAATATGGCTCCTAGGGCCCCGGATGAACGCAGTTTTGAATCGTACGATATACTAAGAAGGGGTAGAATCGTTAGCACCAGAGGCAGTCGAAAGCCACCAATCGCCCCGAGACCTTCCTCGTCTACAAATAGGCTTCATTCGAGTACGAACGCGCAGACAGGCAGTGTCTTATTTGCGAATCTACAAGGCCCTCAAGATACTCAATCGGCCCCCAATTTTTTTGGTCATCTCACCCAGAATGGCGATCAAGCCAACAACAATCCATTTGGAGGCAGCCTGAGTTTCCCCCAACCAAATAATGGAAATTCCCAGAATCCCATTAACAATTCTTTTCCGCCTCAGAATGGCTTCAACACGAATTCTACATTTTCATTTGGAGGAGGAAATCCCAGCGAAACCAATTTGAATGGCAAATCCGCGCAATCAACGTCTATAAGCGGAAGTGGTGCTACTGGCTTGGGAACATCGCCCTTCAAACCGCCGACTTCAAGTTTCAGCTTCGGAAATGGTGGACAAAACCAAAGTAATCCATTTGCGCAGTCACAACAGAATAACACCAACACCAACCAAGCTCCGGGTTCTGCATTCTCGGGTTCTATATTCCACTTCTCTACGCCGCCTCAGATTACTCTTAGCGCAAACGAACAACCCAAAGCAAATCCTTTTCAACTGTCTCAACAGAATCCTTTTCAAAGCTTGCAGTCGACTTCTCAACAGGTACGTGAAATGTCAACGAATGCATTTAAGTAAGAGCATCTCGCTAACTGGGCACAGCAAACCCCAACTCACAACTCTAACGAGGATGACGAGATGGACATCGTACGGTCTCCACCGCGTCAGTCAAACCAAGACCGTTCCTCAACCCTCAGTTTTGGTCAGGGGTCAAACGTGATGAACGGGTCTGCATTCATGCCGTCTTCGGCTCCGCCAGCAACTTCCAGTGGTATCACTTGGCCTACGTCTGTTACGAATGCAGCTGCCTCATCCTCATCATTGTTTTCTACCCTGTCAGCACCGTCTACCTCGAACTCCCCGTTCCAGTTCTCTGTACCTCCAACCAAGGCCCCTCTTACCTCTGGACCAGTGCCGGATATATCTTCCACAAAAGTATCAGCTGCTGAAGGTGCTAAGGCAAGCAACCTATTCGCTCATTTGAATATGCCCGCGGTGTCGGTCTCGCCATCCAGTGATCAAGCTGTCTCGCCTTCTACGGAAACAAACTTGACAAGCACCCCAGCGGACGCTCAAGCTCAGTCTGTGTTTTCTTCCGCGACTGTTCCTCCCCAAAGCAACGTATCGAATGCAAACACGACTTTCAAGTTTCCCACTGCGGCTTCCTCACAGTCAGCTGCACAAAAGACAGCCACACCCGCGAAGCCGGCATCGTTGTTTTCCAATATTCATTTCCCTGCGGCTACCCTTTCAGATTCTAGTGCCACCTCTGCTCCTGGCCGAGAAACAAAGGTCCGTCCCGATGCCACTAACTCTCCATCCTTCGCTTCCTCGGCTGCAGTGCAGCCATCGACAGTTCGAGACTTGCAAGCTTCTGCGATGAGTAAACCGGAGTTCAACCAATCCAGCGCAGGGCCGAAATCTCCCTCGAGTAATATTTTCGGGACTCCCCGAACTATCTTTGGGGATACCACAAGCAAGTCTAATGTATTCACTCCGGTCAAACCGAACGCGCCCGCCACCATCACTGCTGCAAATGAACAAATGTCCAGCAAAATTTCGGCGCCTATATCGACTGTGCCATCTTCAAACGCAACTCCCAGCCACTCCGATAGACCATACGAGACAAGCTATGAGTTCGTCGCGGAATTTGTGCGTTTGAACAATGGTTTAAGAGAGCATATACTAACTCTCAATGTTCACTCAGACTGGACTGCTGTTATGGAGTTCTACATCAAGCAAGCTAATTCAATCCGCAGAGGAGCTAAACCGGATGACAAAGCCACCTCAACCCTCTCACATCCGCCATCGATGAATGTCTTGAACAGTGGCACGACTCTGGACTATACGAACTCCTCTTCTCATAAGAGGAAGGCTGATGAGATATTACTCAACGCGTCTGGCTCTTTCAAGAAACCGAAGGCCCTCAACGTCAACGAACCCGGTTCATCAGATGATGCCACTCCGAAAGAGACCTCACAGACCTTGAACTTCTTCAAGAGTATCGTAGATAAGCCACAAGCACCCGAAGCTCCCGCAAACTCAAATGTTAAGAGTGGATCATTTTCCGAGCCACAGAATACATCGAAGAATACTCCACAACCATTGTTTGGAGTCAGCATAACAACTACAGCATCACCTGCAACTTCTGCTACCAAATCTATCTTTGCACCGACGGCAGGTTCTCCATCTGCGCAAAGCGTTCCAAGTGGCGCTTCCGGATTCAAAGTTCCAACCTTCGGAGCTCCCGCTGGTGGATTTGGTGCCTTTGCTAAGGTAGCGCAGAAGAGTGAAGAAGCAGCGAAGAAGAAGAAGAAATATGAGGAATTTGATTCCGACGAGGAAGACGAGGCCGCGTTTGATGCGAAACTAGAGAAAGAACACTTGGAGAAGAGAGCTAAGTTAAATGCGGATGCTGCTAAAATTGCTGCTGCGGCGAATGCTCCTCGGTTTTCAGTTTCGCCACTTGCACAACCCACTGGCTCTACGCTGGCACCTCCAACCAGTCTATTTCTTTCCCGTTCGCCGAGTCCAGCGTCTTCGACTAAAGGTGGTGCATCTGTTTTTGACTCTCCTGCTGTCAATAACAAGGCGTCAACCAACAACATCTTTGGTCATCTCTCTGACAATTCTGGTGGCGAGGGAGCTAACCAGGAAGTAGCAGATGAGTCCGAGGAGTCAGATGCTGACCAGCCAGGCGAGGAGCAAAAATCAGAACCGCTCGGAAAGTCAACCACGCAGAGGGCTACTCCCACTCAAGATTCTGATGAGGATGAGTCCATTGAGGATGCTATGCGTCAAAGGTCCAAGATCACTAAGACTAAGCAAAGCTCAAACCCGTCTAGTGGGGCAGAAACACCTAAATCTTCTGAAGGTCGAAGTCTTTTTGACCGGATAAGCAAAGATGCTGATGGTAACTTTGAGAAAGAAGCTCAATCCACTAACGCATTGACGTCTTCGGTATTACAACCTACAAGCGGAAACGCAACGACACAGACAGCATTCGGAATGTCACAGATTGCTTCTACCAGAGATGGTCCTATCGATCAAACATGGAAACCTGAATCGCCCATCAAGTTTGGAGTGCAACCGCCAACTCCGACCAAACCAACTACCAGTGGAAGCTTTGGACTCGGCTCTAGCACTCCACCTTCTTTCGGGGCCGCCAATTCGGGGACCCCGTTTAGCATCTTTAATTTTGGCAGCTCAACGCCGAAACCTGAAATCCCCAAAGCAGCAGATTCATCGACAACTCCATCTGGTCCTCCACCTTCGACGGGGGCATCACCTTTCGGTTTCAACTTTGGAAGTCCAACTCCGGTCAAACCGAATAGTGGCTCCTCTCTACTCGGGTCTGGTACCAGTGGATGGAGTCTACAACCCCCTTCAAACGGGGTGTCTTCAGCCGTATCTCGAATGTCTTCTCCTGGGTTATCATCAGCCAACGAAAGCGAAAATGTGCAGACGGAAGGGGAGGATGGCGAGGAAGATGGTGATAATAGTAGCACGCTCAACTTTGCAGCACTTTCTGAGCAAGAGCGCAAAGAGGAGAACTTATTGTACGAATGTGAAGAGGTCGCTGTGCTCAAACATGATCAGGCTGCTAATGAAGGCAAAGGGGGTTGGATCACGCAAGCTGTTGGCACGCTTCGGTTACTCCAGAGGAAGGAAGGTGTGGAAAATGCAGGAAAGGTTCGGGTGCTGATGCGACGTTTCCCAAGCGGGGCCGTCGTCGTCAATTCCTTCATCTACAACAATCTCAAGCATGAGAGGCAGCGGGCAAAGATTGTCGTCTTCGTTTTCCCTCAGGGTAATTCAGGACTCAACCACTGCTTATTTCGTTTCCGCCGGGATGAGGATGCCATCAGCTTTGCAAAGCTATGTGGGGAGAATACGATATGAGCCTCATTACAATGGGACGTTATCTTGCTCCTCTCTGCGTCACTAGGACTTCTGTCTCTCTTCCCTAATCTACACTATTTGTGTCTTCTCATTTTGCATTGGCGATAAAAAAAATACAGTTAGCATATGGAAGGGAATGGTAAGGTAAGATATTTGCATGGTCTGCGAGGTGGTCATCTTGATACGGGCGTTTTCTTTTAAACCTTCTACCTGGCGTGTATTCTTCTTCACCACTTTGGACCCGGTGTTGACTTTCTTTTTCCTTCTATTCAGCTGATGTCCCTTTCTTCCTGACGGGCCTTTTTTTCCAGGTTAGAGCTGCTCTAAGATGGTTCGCCTGTCTTCTATTCATCTTGCCTGTTTCCCTTTTCTTACGATCGGATGTCCCTTGTATAGATAGACCTCTGGCCCCGAGAATAATTAAACAATATTAGTGCTATCTAATGACTCACTTTCCGATTATGAAGTGATTATGCAATGATATGACTGTAGCGTAGAGCATGATTGCTTGGTAAAATACAGTCCAGGTGCAAGGACAAAGTACTCATGAGACATAAGCTCTCACTATGATTCCTCCGCCCGACGATGAGGTATACTTCGAGAACTTGTATATAGTGTAATCGGGATCTGCCCGTATACCTGTAAATATAGGATAGGGAACCCTGGAGCACAGGAGGACTACACCTTAAGAGAGCTTTGACATTCTGGAATCGTCATTCTACAAGCGGCTCTATAGTTTACCTACCTCTATACACAACACGCCTGGTCTAACGCCCTTTTGCACCTATGTTGCGGTTCTCGACGATCATATCATTCAATATTCAATGACTTAGATATGCCCCCTCGATCGCTAATTGGTACTCGACTCCCAATGTTGCGACTGGCTGTTCGTAAGCTTCCAGCTCAACAGAATCACCTGGGCATTTTCCTCTGGAATACATGCGGTCACAGTAAATTCATAAGCGCACGGCGCTATGCTACCCCCTCGGGGGAAGAAAGGTCTTTCAAAGGCCAGTTATACAATAGCACCGCTCAGCGTTTACAGCGAGAGCGTGAAGAACAGTCACGTCTAGCAAAGCAACGGAATATAGGAGTCGGGGCACAAACTTTCTCTGTCGCATTCAGTATGATAGCGCCATCCTGAACTATAAGCTGAACCTTTAAGACTGACTACTTGTTTGTGTAGTCATCCTGAGCTGCACAGCTTTTGGCTACTGGCTTGGTTCTTACTATCCAGCCCCTCTCCCGATCACTTCTACCGTTTCTCTCTCAACCGTCAAAACCCTCGAGCATAACACCGTGAGAACTAATCTCGAAGCTGCATGGGTAGACTTCAGAAATATAGTTGGCAAAGAAAACGTCTCAACGGAACCCGGGGACCTCCATTCGCACGCAGGTTCGGAATGGAGCTCACATCCTTCCTTACCAGGTGACGTACCTTTTGCGGTTGTTAGACCTGCTACAACTCAAGAAGTTTCGGAGATTATGAAAATCTGTCATAGACGTAGGATACCAGTGACTCCTTACTCCGGCGGGACAAGCCTCGAGGGTCATTTCGCCGCTACTCAAGGTGGCATCTGCATCGACTTCAGTCGTATGGACAAGATCCTCAAGCTTAACAAGGAAGACCTGGACGTTATTGTGCAACCAGCGGTGGGTTGGGAACACTTGAACGAAGAACTTGCGGATGAAGGCCTATTCTTCCCACCAGACCCGGGACCGGGCGCCATGATCGGGGGCATGGTAGGTACAGGATGTTCAGGGACTAATGCATACAGATATGGAACTATGCGTGACTGGGTATTGTCATTAACCGTAGTCCTAGCGGACGGTACGATCATCAAGACGCGCCAACGCCCTCGTAAGAGCTCTGCCGGCTACGACCTCACTCGCATGTTCATTGGGAGCGAAGGGACTCTCGGTCTAGTCACTGAAGCAGTGCTGAAGGTGACAGTCAAACCTACCACTACGTCTGTTGCCGTCTCCTCCTTCCCTACGGTGCGCGATGCCGCGAATTGCGTCTTCCGTGTCGTCGGCGCCGGCGTCCCCATTGCCGCCATCGAGATCCTGGATGATGTGCAGATGAAATGCATCAACCTTGCCGGCTCCACCACGAAACAGTGGAAAGAAGCGCCAACGCTCTTTTTCAAATTTGCAGGCACTCCCACAGCAGTGAAAGAGCATGTCGAGATCGTCCGAAAGCTGGCTACGGCAACCGGTTCACAGACTTTCGAGTTCGCCCGCAACAGAGATGAAGCAGAGGAATTATGGTCAGCGAGGAAAGAAGCTCTTTGGTCAGTTATGGCACAAAAGAAATCTCCGACTGACCATGTCTGGACCACAGACGTTGCTGTCCCGATATCTCGTCTGCCGGAAATCATCGAGCTTACGAAAAAGGATATTAAGGATTCAGGGCTGACTGGAAGCATAGTAGGTCACGTGGGTGATGGAAATTTTCATAGTATCATATTGTACAATGATGAAGATAAGGATGTTGTTGATAGCGTCGTACATAGGATGGTAAAAAGAGCAATTGAGATGGAAGGCACCGCTACCGGAGAGCACGGAGTCGGTTTAGTAAAGAGAGATTATCTGGAGCATGAAATAGGGAAGGATGCCGTTGACGCTATGAGGAAGGTGAGTTTACCTCCATCCCCCGACATCTGGGTGACATGGAGAAACGAACGGGAACGTGAAAGAGCTTAAGTCTTTTCTTGATGTGCTAATAACGGGGTTTACAGTTGAAACAAGCTTTCGATCCGCTGTGTCTGCTCAATTGTGACAAGATTGTCCGAGCAACAAAACCGAAGCCGGGAGAGATTGCGGAGTGGTAGAGAAGGACCTAAATACTAGGGAAGAAGGGCTGTTTACACTTCGCTTCGAGATATTCGTATCGGATTTACTACCGATTCCATTACCTTCTATACATAATGCTCAAATTGCCTATTTACTTAAGCTTCTAGCAGTTGCTCTGGTCTATTAAGAAGCCCAGCCTTTCTACTTCGTGATAACCCCATCTTCTAATACCATCTAGTATGTACGAGAAGATTGATTATAACGTTCAATTTTTTTTTTATCTAAACAAAGTCCTCCCGAGCTATGCACGATTGGTTGGTGCACGTGATTGTATAAACTTTGCATGGTTTCTCTACGTGCTGAGGCCCTGGTATGAATTCGATTCGACTTCCCCGTTCAAAGGTTTATGCGATTGGTTGTCTAAGAGCATGTGAAGCTTCAAAAGATTTATTAGTCAGTTACATGAATTTGAAACCCCCTGCGGTTCATCTGTTCCATTATTATATCCTCAATACCCCTTGACTAAGTGAACAGCAAAAACAACCTTGGCTCCAGAAACATGTGCCAGGTATCCCTCCAATTCGTCATCCCTATCGATTACATACGCGAACTCAGTTCCTCCGCCTCCTATATCTTGCACCACTCCCTCGACCCTAGTACATACGGCGCCGACATGTTCCCGTGCCGCCAACGCTCGTACCTCCGCCACGCTTGCGGAACCTAAGCTGCTGAGCCATAATTTCGGCGCACCTTGTATCTCGGAAGATGCGTGTAGGCGGAAGTAGACGGGGATTGGTGCTGAGGGCTGCGCGACGGGATAGGGGGGGTAGGCGTAGGTGTGCTGTGGTTCATTCGAGTGGTCCTGGATGTGGTCATGAGATGTAGAGGACGCTGCTGTTACGGTCGCAGTCGCAGCAAGGAGGAGTGAAGGATCAATTTGCAGATCTGCATGTGAAAGGGCTTGTTGGGCTTGCTGTGCGGGAAGCATCTGTGCTGCGGGTGCGTAATGTGATTGCGATGGCAGCGCGTTGGTCTCGGCGTTCGTGTAGGACTCTGTACTTGTATTTGCTGAAAGCACGCTCGTTGGGGGCGGAATTTCGGTTTTTGACTGGGAAGCTTGACCTGGACGAGGCTTTGCAGGGCCGGGTCCCGGACCGATGTTTATCTGCTTCTTGCGAGAAGGGTCGCGCTTAGTTTGGTCGTCGCGGAGACGCTTCATCACATCACGACAGAGAACTTCAAGGGCTCTGAGCTTGAGTTGGTGATTAGGGTCGGATTCCCCAGGTGCGATTACCTTCTGGAGCAGCTCAGATCCGGCGATCCATTGGGTTTTAAGTTCGATCCAGTGGTCGTCGCCCGCTTCGAGCTTACTAGTGAACCGGTCTTCCTTGAGCAGCGTGTAGAAGGCCGTACGGACCTGTCTGCTTTCTTCTGGGTTGATGGCGAGAGCATTTTTGGCTTCTGCGATCGTCATGCGGTTTTCGAGTGTGCGCATCCGTTTGGTTACGTCTGTGCATATAACGTCGAGAGAGAGTTGTTTCTGTTCGGATTTGATGCTATCGTCGGCCCAGAAGACCCGGGAGAGATGGGGATTGGAAGATATCAAGTGGTTCTTCACTTCAGTCCACTTTTCAGGTCCAGCAATGGTTTTCTTGATGACACCGGCCTCCCGACAAATCCTTGTAAACTGGTCCCTAACTTCCTGATAAGTCTTATTGTCTAGTTGGAGGAAGTGCTTGCTTTCATCAATGGTCGTCTCCGAGGGAAATCGTGGAGGTCCTGGCGGATCAGCAGGCAGACCAGCCCAACCGCGAGTTCGACGTCGTCGTTTACGTGAAGCCCACCTCTCGTCACTTTCGGCTTGGAGTTTATCCAGTCTCTGCTTTCGTTTTTGTCGGACTTCTGGGTCGAGCTCGGGGGATGATTCGCGCGGGACGCGCAGTTCTGCGCTCTGAGACGGAACCTGTGTAGGATTTTGTCCGCTTTCTTGCTGATAAAGTGAAGTTAGCGTTAGAAAGGTCTTCTAACCGATATTGTATCCATACCAACATTGCTTGCTCCAGCTCCTGCATGAGCCCCTTCGTAATTTGTTGGGCAGGTTGCTGGGTGAGTTGTACTCCTACGGTCTTCATTCCATTGGGTACACGAAGTAACCATCTGTTTTTTGCGCGCACACGCATCAGCTCCCGTTCCTTGATCTCGAAGCCCTCATCATTGAGAGCACGCAGCATGTCTTTCTGGCTCGTATTGTGTTCCCATAGTTCCTTGACACGCGCAACGAGGGCTTCATTTTTGTGAGCGGGGCTTTGTTTGCTTGGAAAGTCCCAGCGCTGAAAGATGAGTTAGGCCAGCGATAGATATAGAAATGCATACAGGCAGTACGTTACCTTGAATTGGGTCTGAAAAGCACGTTTGCTGCCGAAGTTGAAACTGAATTAGCTATCGTACTATAAAGACTTGTACGAAAGGTGAAAGCTGCACATTTGGACATGATGGCAGGCCGTACCTAGGATTAAAGCCAACCCTACTCCAATGCTCCATCACTTCGTCAAGAGATTTTCGCTCCTCGACGTAGAGACGGTAACATTCTGCTTCCTTATCGTCCCAATCATAGCCCATATTGTCGTGTGTTTGATGCACTTGATGCTGGCAAAATTCAGAAGAATATTTCTCAAAAAACGGTATCGAGAAAGGTACCGAAGTACAATAATGGAACAACAACTTTTGTCGTTGCTTGTCGTTCCCGCTTGCCGAACATAATGCCAGTCACGTGATGACCCTCCATAATAAATCTCAGGGAAGGCACGAAGTACGTGAATGCTGTTTGATATAGGAATATTTTCAACTTCACATCTGATCATTGTTGGTGTAGGTCAAAGTCTTATAAAGGAACGATGGAAGAAGAGCAGGACAATTCTGCTTCCAGTTTCAATGGAAGATTAGACAAGTTCCAGTATACAACCAAGCGGGTCGACACTGGTTTTGACCGGTCGATATCCATAACTACTACGAAATCGACTAGAGCATTAAGGAGTAGTTCGAAACGATCATCTACGGAAACGGAATCGTCAAATCTTCCTCAATCTAGCCAACTCGCGAAGAGAAGACGTGCATCGAGCAAGTATGCAGATCCTTCAAAATATGCCCACCTGGAACATCTGAAAGACATTCTCGAACCTAATCTCATATGCGTTTTTGTCGGATTCAATCCTGGTGTTCGTACAGCTGCTGAAGGTCATGCATACGCACATCCCTCCAACCTCTTCTGGAGGTTACTCCATTCCTCCGGTCTTACCGATAGACGATGTAAACCAGAAGAGGACCGTGACCTACCCCGTCTCTATGCCATGGGGAATACAAATCTGGTATCCCGTCCGACCAAAGATACCGCTGAGCTTTCCAAAGCCGAAATGGCCGCTGGAACCCCGGTCCTGGAAGAAAAAATACGAAAATATAAACCTGAAGCGGTGTGTATCGTCGGGAAGAGTATCTGGGAGAGCATTTGGAGATACAGGTACGGCCGTAACCTGAAGCCGTCTGAGTTCAAGTATGGTTGGCAGGATGAGAAAGAGAATATGGGCAAAACCGATGCTTTAGAAATAGATGCTGAAGGAGAAGCTTGGCAAGGCGCAAAGGTTTTTGTTACAACTAGTACGAGTGGGCTTGCCGCGAGCCTGAAACCAGCAGAGAAGGAGGCGATCTGGAGACCATTTGGAGACTGGGTAAACGAACGAAGAGCAGAGCGTATTAGGCAGACCGAATCGAATATATCATGATCTGTTGGACGGGTCATCTAGAAATCTTTACAATGAGTGTAGTCCGCTACACTTCCGGTGAGTTTAACTCCCTTCTGGTGACTCCTAGTAGAAGGTCATATACCTCCTCGTTGTAATGGAACTGCCCAGGTTACTGTACTCTTTGCAACTATATTTCCCTCACCTTGCATAGCCCTATAATTCCTGTGGCAAAAGGGCTGATAAGCTGTGGTAGTGTGCTTTTGTGCAATCGCCGAGGAGTGCTTATCACAACAAAGGATGAGTACTCCGAACTCTGAACTTCTGCAGTAATATTTATAGATATCCCTCCCTTGTCACGCTTACCAATCTTAGATCACCATTCGCTCCCAAATGAGCATGAATAAATTGTTAACCCGGAAGTATGGATAGAATTTTGAACGTCTCTACGGCCAATCCACAAGTACTGTTATGGTTCCCTTATACAATTTCAGATTTCCTGTACGAGAGAGCTGTGAACCCTTGTAACAATGTGTACGATAGAAGGACAAAAAGTGACGTTTGGTTAGGCATCTGGGCTTTCCTTGTAGAGCTGATTATCCATGTTATAAGTCAACCCGAATACTTGATCCTTCCCTCAAAAGAGTGAAAGAACGTGAAGATGTCACATGGCCCTCTAGAATAACATTTTGTTTCTCTTACGCCTACTCTGTAAACAAGAATCATTCAAATAGCTGTACCTTCTCATACAAAGTCACATATTCAACTAAGCAAAGCTATAAAATTCAAAAATTGCCTTGCATTGTTTTTCCGCAACAAAGTCTTTTATGAAGCACTTCGACTTCTACTTGCATTGTTCACCAAAACTGCTCGTTATTTTATAAAGTACAAAGTAAATCACTGTTCCGACAACCTTATCACATCCTCATCTTTTCAACCAGTAAACCTTTACTGGTCTTCCATAACGTGAAACCCATATCAATCATCATATCGCACATCTCAGAACTTTGGCGAAAAAGCTTCGAATCAGCTCAAAGTACGCATCCGACCCAGTTCGAATCCCACGAGTAATACCACCCAGCTAAAGTACCCATAGTGAACATTGTTTTTACTCCCTGTCTCGGAGTTGCCCAAAATGCTGCATATAGATATAGCAGAATCCTCGGCCTTGTCGTCATCGCCGGAGGATCTGGATTGGTCAAGGCAGATATCGAACAGAACTTGGAACATAGATCATCCCCCTCTAGCCCCGAAACCACGCGCCAGCAAAGTCGACGAAATCTCCAGTAAAAGAGACTCAACCAGGTTCTCCAGTTACCACAACGCCGTTCTCAGTGCCAGCCCGCAATCAGCGAAAAGAAGATCATGTCTTCGGCACGGTACGTAATATTACATACTCTCAAGTTACATAGCTTTTGTCCTACGCCTCACGGACCCGAGTGAAGACGAAAATGTTGGAGTTAGTATCTTGAGGGAAAGTCACGGATCATTTAACTATGCGTGGATTGTAGAACAGAAGAATAGGAAAGAATATCACCAAACTTATCGTCCCTGTGCCAGCATGTAGTGGTCGCCCTGGTCAATGGAGCCGTGCTGACGAGAAAGCCATGTTATCGGCATGTTATAACTCGGAATACATACGATTCAAGACCAACCTCTCCGTACCAGAGGTCGTTGCTTATGATACTTCATTTGATAACGAACTGCATCACCCATTTGTTGTACAATCCTTTGTGGAGGGAGTACCAATGTACAGACTTTGGAGACCAGAAGCCGCCCAGTACACACCAAAATTGGAATATGCCCGGACGACCATATTGTTCAATCTAGGTCTCACGATGAAGAATCTTAATAAGCTTAAATTTCCCTAAAGGCGGTGCGTTGATGCCGGATATAAATAATGCTCCGGTCATCTAAAATGGGTGGGAATTTGACAACGGTCCATATGGGGACGAGCATTCACCAATAGCTTTTCCCTCTTTTGCGAATTCCTATGGAAGGCCTGTCTCAAGCCATCCTCATCCCCGATTCCGATTCTTCTAACTGTAGAAGTGTCATTTCTCTCTGTACCACATGGCAGTGGTTCTCTCGTCGCACTGGATGCCGTTCTTTCGTATCATTTGGTACCTTTCTTACCTCCATCCTGGGTCCTAATATCTCAACCCATAACCACGTTAGTCAAACTTAAGACGCCCCATTACAGAGCATACAAAGTTTTAAGCTACCTCTCGAGCTTACGACCCGCATTCTGGATTCCAATCTCACCTCTAATTTTTGCATCCACTTATTGCTGCAGTAATACTTTCCTCTTCATCACGTTAGATGCCGTCTCATCTCTTGTTCCGTGACCCCAACATCCCTGTCTACGAAGACTTGAAGCTCAGCAAGCGCGAGATGTCCTATCACCGGGCGAAGTAAATGACCCGGTTCCAACGCGGCGTTCTCAATTCCGATGTCACCTCTCATTCCGTGTCCTCTAATTGTCACAATACTACCTTCCTCTGATTCCATTGAATGCCGCGTCACCTCTCATTCCGGGTCCTCGACATCCTTCTATACAAACAAGATCAATCAATTGCTGAAGAAGTACGGTACTTCCTATCACGGTGCGAACTCTGAGATACTGCCCGATTATGTCGTGGCATTCTCCATTACGATGTCACATCTTGTTCCATGTCCTCTAACTACCACACTACCAACTTCCTCTTCATCACATTGGATGCCGCGTCACCTTCTACTACTCCTACGTTCGTTCACTCTCTAATACTGTCACACGCATTCATTCTCTAAATTTGACGCTCTTGTTCCTTCCTCTGCCCTCGCTCTCATCCGCGTTGGTTCTCTTATAGTTGTCACGTATTCCTTTCATCGGCACCAGTGCTTTATCCCTCTATTCGAAGTAAATTGTGAGTAATTAGGTGCTTACGCTATCACAACGCCTATCGCCTATACTCAGCGACAATACTAAGGATATTGCCAAGTAGAAACCCACTGAGTGGAAATGACCTTCATTTGACTATGCAACTCTTCTACGACGGGGAGTTTCCCATTCAGCAGACGTCGATTGATTTGGTACGATGTTAAATCTATTATGAAGTTTCTCCATGGTTCAGTCCACTCATCCTAGTCTCGTCACCAAGTTCACTCCGCTTTTAGAGGATCTCCATGTAATACGTTCTGAACAATATGGACCCGTGGGATACCCAATGCTATACACAACAGACCCACATCAACTACGCTATCCCGTGCACAACAACATGGTCCTGTTACCCTATCGCCGTCCGTATACCCCCACACTAAAAGGTTACAACGCCGACACCAGCCTTTGATGACACAATTGAGCAAACATCGGAAGCAGAATCAAGCCTATCATTGTTATCAGGTACGTTCTACTCCATTCAGGGTTATACGTACGAATAACTATAAGGCGGTGAGTATGATCCAGTCTTGGTGATTCGAGTTGGACTGTTGGTAAAAAGATTGTTCCTATTGTTCGCAAAGCCTTCTTCATCGGAGTCAAGGTTTGTGACAATAGCCAACTGGACATTGGTGAACGATGTGTCTTCTACGAGTACCTGGGCTCCCATACGAGAGTTTATTCCAGAAGTTGGTCCATCCATGTAGCAACTGCTATAGATATGGGCGCTCCCGAAGCGTACTGACGGAAGACGGGAGTTTACGTTCCTGAACTCATTATGATGGTAGGTAACATGAAGTTTACTTCTGTCTTCGCCAGCATTATTGTCGGAATGGCCAATAAGGGAACCCTTCCACTTTACATGAAAGGTTAGTAGCCTTGACAAGGTTTGAAGACAATGAAAGACTTACATGGTCGTGAAATTTGTTCCATGACACCGTGATTTGGTCAGACCCATGCTTTGCATCAAGAAGACCATCGTAATCGTCCTTGCCTCCAACAAGGCCTTTACTGGAAAGATCGCAGTGATCTACCCATATCTTAGTGGACTTGTCAATGTCAATCAAGTCCTTTTTCGAAGGAGCAGTTGCAAGCTTCAAGTTACGTAGGATGACATTGGAGACCCGTCTTATTTGAAATCCACCATCGGAAAGACCTATCATGTTAGCTCTTCACTTTACGGCTTAGGATCTATTCACTCACCTGAGTTTGCCCCAACTCCAAGGATAGAGGTATTATCGACCAATTCAATGATTCCACAACCGTTCAATATCCCACTGATCTTAATGACTCCGCCCATTTTAGCAGCTGCAGTCAATGCGGAGCATGAAGTGACCGTAGTTCCAGCACCCGTACCGCCTCCGGTGGTTCCAGCAGCATAACCAACCAATTGATCAATAGGAGCAGCACGAGCTTTGAGAGGCTCGCACAATGCGCCCGATTCAAAAGCGAGGAGTATTGTAGTAAGAGTAAGTAGACGCATGGTAGTGAGCCTTGATGTCAGTTCCTTGATTAGAGTAGTCTAATACTATGAGTTTTAAAAGGTCTATGACTCGCAATGAAGAATTGAACGATGGTGGGCGATTGATAGAATTTTATACCCATCAAAGCGCACTTCACGTGCTGATACAACCCAAAGTCATCCCTAGTAGCTCAATTTCCGTTTCCCAAACGCAAATACACCAGAGGAGACTGATTCTCATACTGAACTCATCGTTTAGACGTTTGAACTCGGTTCACAATAGTCCACCAACCGTCAATTACCAAGAACATTCGTGCACGGTTTGGGAGAGTCCACACCATAACTGAACACCTCTACTTGTGGGAAACTTTGGTCTTTGGAGAATTCTACACTTTTGACCGTGAAGCCTATATTGCGGTGGGGGGGCATTTGGGATCATCTTAATCCGAAAACCCCTAATGATAGTTGCGTTTCTCATAGAATCGTGATATTATTGAAGGAAGGTACGATCCAGGATGTCCGGTTCAAACGTAATGAGTTATGGCATTCGCTTGCACTGACGGGAAGACTAACCTAAGGTAGTGAGGGTTTTTGTTTTAAACCACCAATCGGATAAACTTTCCCAATACCGGGCACAAACTCCTTCTCCACTTCGTACAGAAGACAGTTGTACGCATCCAGGATCTTGGAACGAGGAGTCCTTCGTCCTTGTTTCTCTTGAACGCGATTTCATCCTTAATTGTTTGGACGAAGCAAATAAATGATGGAATTTATCTATCGTTTTCAAGTTCGATCGATATTGTAAAAGCCCTGCTACGGGCCGTAACTGGATTATTGGTCAAGATCCCGCGGACCACGATCCGTCATTTGAACTGGTTATGAATGCGATACGTGAACTCACATCATTACTACCATTCTCCTATGGTCACAAGGAAGGTGGTGAGATATAGAGGAACAAGTTCTTCAGGAGCACCAGGAGGAAGCTTACGATAAAGAACACCCTATTTTGCTGCAGCTCGACTACTCTTCGAAGGAGAGGAAAATTTGTCCTACTTGTAAACAACGCTTGTCTATCTCTTCCGTCTCACTACGCTCGCCCTATCGATGCATGCAATATGTCACCTTATGCTGGTTCAAGACCACCAATCGACAATGAAAAAACCTCTCCAAAATTTGTTTTTACTGCTTTAACGTCAAAAACCCACTAGTCAAATCAGAAATCCACAAAGAACTCAAATCTGAAGGTTGCCGATGATGCAGTCTTCAGGCAGGAGTGCTATCGATAATGAAAGAGATACCTTAACAAATCAGACCAACCAAACTAGGCAACTGAGAGCTGCCAAACCCCAACATCTAGCAGAGGATAATAATGGAAAAAACAAACAAAACCCCCACCTGCACCCCTTATAGGGAAAAAAAGGCCCTTACAGAGTACCTCTCCCCAGAAACCTGTAAAAGAACTCAAAAGAAGTATCACCAACTCTCAACAACCGATATATGCTCTAGACGGAGCAAAACATCTCAAAGAAGCATACAATGCAATACAAAAAGCTTTAATAGCATATATAAATACAGAAAAATAAGGACAAATAGAGAACCTACTAGAGGCTGTTACCAAAATTCAACAAGGCAAGAGCCCATTCACACCAGAAAAGAACTTACTACTAGCTATCCAAGACGACGTAAAAGTAGTGAAAAAGATAGTATTAAAGGAGAGGGCTGTAACATAAGAGACCACCCAAAAGAAAACGTATGCAGATATAGCAGGGTTTTCAATTTTCTTCGGCAGAGATAGAGTGGAGAAAAGCCTAGCCCCAACAGTATCAAAAACTACCTTGAATGTAGCCAGGTTGCCACCACTGGCTATTCTAGTTGCACCTCCTCTTTAAACTTTTGATTAATTTTGTTGCGGATGATATAGGGCTTAAGTAGCTCTTTATTCTCTATTATTAAAACTAACTATCGCTTTTATAGCTGTTCCTTTTGCTGTTTAGCTGTAGGAGCTTTCTGGGGAGGTGCATTTGCTATGGCTTTGCTAGACCATTGGTAGGTCAAAGGAAAGGCAGAACATTATTCTAAAAATAATAGAATATTACACAGCGGAATTCTTACAACGATATAAGCAAATTTGGCAAGAGTTCTTCCAATTTCAAAGGGAATAGAAGGTAGAGCCGTGGGCAAAGTGTTACGGCCACAAGTTGTAAGAACATGCAGTTGTCGAGTGAGGGGAAGAGAGTAGGACCACTCGGGGAAACTGCGGGTGACGCTAACGGACAAGGTCACGTGAATTGGACGATTGGACGTTTGGACGCTCGGTCGTGAGAGTGGACGTTCGGTCGTAGGGGACGACCAAGCGACCAAACGACCACCAAATTGAACTATGGAGGAAGAGGAATATTTAAGGACGGTCTTTCCCTCATATATTTAGATTCTTCGTAGTTATTCTTAACATCAATCTTACCCATAGATTTGGATGTTACGGTTTTGAACTTGACTTCACTTGTTACGCTGTTTCCATACAGTACGTCTTGTCTCATTGTGAGCATCACCCGAAGACAAGGAGTCAGCAAGTTGTATCGTCAACTTGAAGTGCCTTTGTTATACGTATCCTATCACTTGGCCAAACCTACCCTAGTGGTTGACCACGTTAAGTGAGAAGCCAGGCGCGTTTCTAGACTTATCTTGTTCCGTCTCGATAAGTATAGACTCCCATTGTAACATTTCCTTTATATGGATTTTAGAAGTCTTAGGCTTTCCTTTGTAAATAATATTAGTGGACTAAGCCACTAGAGACTTCACTAAGCATATGAGGGCCCTGAAAAGGGATTTATGTATATAGGAAGTTGCGCCATAGCTTAAAGGCTGCA
>MU006096.1:2999-17216 GCA_010093705.1 Patellaria atrata CBS 101060
AGTTCTCCCGAGTGGTGTTCCTTTCCTCCCCTCACTCGTTGTCTGCATGTTCCTACAACTTGTGGCCGTAACACTATCCTCCCCCTTCTCAACTCTTATCCCAAGAGTTTGTTTCTTTTGCTTGGGTATATAATAGACGTGTCGCCCATCTGTCAAGTCGTACGCACCTCTCTTTCCTTTCTTCCGAGATGCCAAAAGCTGAACCCCGTCCAGTCCGTCGCCGACGTTACGCTGCCCGTGTTGCTCTACACGGTCGTCCCATGCCGACTCCCTGTTCCGCTTGTCGTCGTTTTTCTCGTTCTTGTATTGTCGATATCCCTTCTGGTTTCTGTTCTGAGTGTCTCGCTCGTGGTTCAAAATGCGATCTTGTGGTGACATAAAAGGATTGGGATAAGCTCGATGCTCTAAAAGCCCGAACTCGTTCTGAGTTAGCTGCTGCTGAGAACGATGAAGAACTTGCTCTTGACCATGAGGAGCAAGTCCGTGCTCAGGCGAGTGCTCAGGTGAGGGCCGCTCGCGCTCGCGCCCGTCGCCTTCGTAGACAACTTCGTTCCCTTGAAGAGAAGGAATTTGAAATGTCTCGCCGTGAGCTTGGTTCCATTGAGGAACTTGAGGCTTTGGAGCGAGCAGCTGAAGGGCAGAGAGCTTCCTCGGTCGCTCCTTCTTCCTCCGCTGTCGTGTCTCCTTCTAGTTGGTCTGGTTTGGATTTCTCTGCCCTCGAGGGTCTGGAATTCCCTGGTTTTGGCGATGAAACTGTTCAAGTTTCTGATCGCAGTTCGTCAAATGCTTGAGTGGTTCCCACGTGTTATTTACGTGTCCGTAGCCTTTCCATTTTACTAAGTACTTGTACTGACCGTCTACTTATTATAGGTCCAAGATTCGTTCTACCTCGTAGATATCTTCTTCCTCGAGTTCTGTGGGTCGTGTTTGGAGTTTAGCGTTAGTATATGCTGGTTCTAGGAGTGATACATGAAAAACTGGGTGTATCTTCATTCCTTGTGGTAATTCCAACTCGTAATTGACTTTTCCTTTGACCTGTTTGATTTTAAAAGGGCCGATTTTCTTGTGGTCTAGTTTCTTGTTAGGTCGTTTTATTTTGAGGTTTTTCTGTAATAAGTAAACTTTGTCCCCCCTTTTAAAGGTCGGTTCCAGCGACCTATGCTGATTGCTGTATCTTGTAGCTCTTGTCGCCTGGAAAGCTATGTCTCGTGATAGCTGTGCGTGTAATTCCTTGATTTGCTCTACTTTTAACGTTGCTTCTTGTGAAATGCTCTGAACTGTTCTCGGCTCACGATATGCTTCTGGTTCAAAACCATAATTCGCATAGAAGGGTGAAACCTTCGTGGTATCGGATTTCGCGCTGTTGTGTGCGAATTATGCCATTGGTAGTAGCTCTACCCAGTTGTTTTGCTGGTAATTCACATAATTGCGTAAGTATTGCTCTAGAGATTGATTCATTCTCTCAGTTTGGCCATCTGTTTGTGGGTGGAAGCTCGTTAATAGCTTATGGTTTACCCCTAAACTCTGTACTAGAGTCTGCCAAAACGCTGATTTAAACAGTTTATCTCTATCTAAGATAATCTCTCTCGGTATCTGGTGATTTGCTAGCACTGTTTTCATCACTAATGCTGCTACTTGTGGTGCTGTCATCGTTGTCTTTACTGGTATGAAGTAGGTGAACTTTGTTAGTCGCTCCACGATAACCAATATCGCGTTATACTCTACTCCTGTTGCTGGATCTTTGGATCCTAGTAGACCTGTGATGAAGTCCATCGTTATTGAGTCCCATGCTCGCTTTGGTGGCTCAATGTGTTGCATTTGTCCGTAGGGTGCGTGTTTTGCACTCTTATTCCGTGCGTAGTTATTACACTCTGAGATGACTTGCTTCACTGTACTTCTTACCCCCGGGAAATAGTAGTTCCTTAGGATCCTTTCCAAGGTTTTGTTAATGCCCTGGTGACCATGCGCTGGTGCTTCGTGGATCTCTTTGGTAAGGGTCTTTCGCAGTGTCGTTAGCATATATACGAGCCCGTCGTATAGCCATATTCCTTAAGCTGTTTATATTGCCCTAGGGTCGTTACCCCTTCGGAACTCCTCTATTATACTATCCTTCTAATAGGCATCACGAATTTGTTATTCTCTCGTGGATTCGATTATTAGCATTGTAGCTAATTTTGGCTGATTGTAGGTGATCGCGTCGTTTTCTTTCCTCAGTACCGCGTTATGTACCGGTTTTATTCCTTCTAGGTAGTCGGATCTTCTACTTATAGTATCGGCTAGTTTATTTTCGACTCCTGGTCTATGGAATATCTTGAAGTTGAAAGATGCGAGTGTTTCTACCTATCTTACTTGTCTTCGATTTAACTTCTTTGTTATAAGGAAGTTTGTCAGGTTTTGATGATCTGACTAAACTTTTATAGTGAACTTGGGTCCTTCAAGGTATAACCTCCACTGTTCAAATGCGTCGACGATTGCTAACAATTCTTTATCGTGCACGTCGTAGTTTAGTTCTACGGCCGTGAATTTCCGTGAATGAAAGGCTACCGGGTGTAGTCGTCCTTTCTTATCCGGCTGACTTATACATGCACCTAGTGCATAGTTAGATGCGTCAGTTTCTAGCACTATCAATTTCTCTAGGTCGAATATAACTAGGATAGGTGCTATAGTGAACTTTTTCTTAAGTTCGTCGAATACTTCCTATATCTTCTCTATCTAAGCAAAGGTATTTTCCTTCTTTATTAATTCTGATAGCGGCGTTATCACCTTCGAGTACCCTTAGATGAACTTTCTATAGTAGTTCGCGAAGCCTAAGAACGATTATACGTGTTTTACGTTCTTCGGTGTCGGCTAATCTTGGATTACGGCTATCTTTTTTGGGTCTGCTCGTATGCCTTCAGTGGTAACGATAAAGCCTAGGAATTCCGTTTCTTTAATATGGAATTCACACTTATCTAGGTGTACTAGGAGTCTCTTTTCTCGTAGTTTCGTCAGTATTTTCTTTATATACTCTCTATACTCTTCGAGTGTTCCGTTCGTGTACACTAGCATATTATCTAGGTAAGTAGTTATAAATACGTCCAAGTATTCTCTTAGTGCATGATTAATCACTGCTTAGAATGTTGCTAGGGCGTTAATTAAGCCGAACGGCATTATTATATATTCGTATAGTCCGAACCTCGTTCTTATAGCTATTTTCTATTCTTCGCCTTCTTTCATTCTAATTCGATAGTAACCATCTCGGATATCGAATTTCGTAAACCATTTTACTCCTTATAACCTATCTTGGATTTCTAAGATTAAGGGTAATAGGTATCTATTCTTGACCGTGGTATCGTTTAGCTATCTATAGTCGATATATAATCTCAGCTTGCCATTCTTCTTTAGTACGAATAGAATCGGTGAAGCTATCGGGCTTTCGCTAAGTCGTATATATCCCTTTTCTAAGTTAGTGCGGATATACTCCTCGAGTGCTTTATATTGTTCTCTTATTAACGGGTAAATCGGACCGGGTCGTAGTTTCGCACCCTCCTTTAGCACTATCTCATGATCCCACGTCTAGTGATCCGGAAGTATAGTCGCTATATCTTCCTTAAATAAATCTTTGAACTCGCTATACTCTTCGGGTATCTTAGGTTCTTCGGAAACCTTCTTAACGTCTATTTTCCTAAGCTATACTACTCCTACGCTCTTAGGTTTATTTCTATAGATCTTTATTATCTTATAGTGCGAAATACGTCCTACGGATATACTAGCGTCCGTCTACTTAGTACGTCTTATTCGCTTAACTCTATCCTTTCGTGAGGTGTCTTAGTTAATCTAGATACTTCTCGTCTTTTAGTTAATATCTAGGTTCACTATTTATAACTAGTCCATCCCTAGAATTATATCTACATCTCCTAGGTCGGTTATAGGGATGCGCTGAGTAGTTACCTTCCCTTGTACGTTGATTTCTACTAGTATAGTCCTAAAGTTGATTAGACCTCGTCTATATCCTATTCCTTCGCCATTTCCTAGTCGTAACGGGACTGGATTTTCAAGTTTCGTGTAAGGTATACTCTTCTTTTCTACCTATCGGGGTGAGATGAACGAATCGGTGGCGCCGCTATCAACTAGCGCTATCGTTCTTTTGCCGTGTATGGTAATATCTACCTAAAGCGTCCTATCGTTGCTTCGTAGGGTTTTGAGGAACTTAGGAGCCATACTTCTCGATCGTTCCTATCTCGAGTGGCTTAGTAGTTTTTTGCATAGCCATGTGCTGGGTAGCCGAGTTCTATGCACTCGGCCTAGTGTAGTCTATCGTGTCTATTATAATACGGGCCTTTGCGGTGTTCTTTACATTCGAGTTCTCGACACTCTCTCTTAATAACCGCGTCGTGGCTAGGGTTACTCTTGATTCCTACTCTCCATCTCTATACTATATAATAGTCACACCATATATCTCTTATTGCGTATTGTCCGAAGTCTTATACGTTATACCTAGTAACGTGTTTAGGTGCTTCTTTATCGTTTTAGAGTACTTCTATTTCCCACGGGAATACTTTTCCCTTATAGAACTCTTCTTCTAAGCCTCTATAGTACTAGTAATCCGTGCTATATTTATAATCTTCCCACGTTGCTACTACGCATCCCGTATGGATTAGTGTCTAGTAATGTCGCCTGCACCTAAGTTTATTTATACAGTCGAAACTATCGTACTTCCCATAATCGCCTATTGGTGGTTCGAGTTCTTAGTTCTTTTCAGGTTTTCCCGTTTCATCTTCGTGGGTTTTGCACCCTCTTACCTGACATTCGCCTTCGGGTAAGTGTATATGAGTAGGGTCTCGATCCCTAAACTTTGCTGTAGCCCTCTGCTGTTTATAGTATAAACAGTCACCCTCTTTACATTGCATCTATCGAAAGGCTAAATAGTCTTCTACCCTTGGTGTAAGGTTCAGTTATTGTTCTTCGCTCGCATCGGTATTGGGTTCGGGTTCGATCGGTTCCCAATCTTGAAATTCTTGTTCGAGCTGTCGCTGTTGCTCTATAATCCGATACGTGAGGCTTAGTCCGTTAGATGTTTATACTCTAATCCTCTAACCTTGGTTCTATGCTGGGCATTCTGATGCTGTGTGCGCGTATTCGTTTCCGCACGCCTAACACTGTTGGTGGTCTAAACGTTGTTGGAGTGTCTCCTCTTCTAGCCAGTTTCCTACTATTGGGAACGGCGTTGGTGGCCTGCTTACCCCCGTCTAGTAGGGTAGCGGCGTTTCTTCAATCTCTTCCTCTTCTAGCGATGAGACTGGTGATAGTAGTGTCAGGTGCATGACTCTAAGTTATATACGTCGGTTATATCGCGAGGGTGGTTACGTCTTTTATGGATAGTCTCTTTTGAAATGTCCCACTTCTCCGTATTATAGATATACTCTATTCGTAAAGCGTTCTTTTTCTTCTTAGATGAACTGTCGTTATTTCTTCGACTTCTTCTATTTAGTCTATTATAGTCGGTCGAGGTCTATTAGGTCCCCCTAATCTTGTCTATTCGTGGCCCTTATTACCTTCTTCCTATATCTAACTATAACATTCTTCCGTCCTCCCTTTTCCTGTCTACGCTCGTATAACCTATTATCTATTCTAACTGCTAAGGTCACTACTTCCTACATAGTTATTGGTCTCTTATAATGAACCCACTCGTCCTTCACTTCTTCCTTTAAACCTTGATAGAAAGCGATTATCAGTGGTTCATCGGGCTAACCCAATGTTGATACTACCTATTGGAACGTAGTCGTATACTTCGAGGCTAACCCTTTCTATCTAAGTCCTTGAAGCTTTCTTTCAGCTACCTATTGTTCGTCGACTTCCCTAAAGACGTTCTTGAGCGTTTCTTCAAACTTCGGAAACGACTTAAAGATCTCCGCTATTTCGTCTTCTTAGTGTTCTTCGCTGTTCTCAAGATAGTCTCGTGCAATGGGTTTAAACCATTCCAGAGCGTCTCCTTTAAGGTACGCTGATGCATCGAGTACACGTTCACTGTCGTCCGTTAGTCCTATTCTCTTATGATAGATCCTCACCTGGGTTAGGAATCCTCTTAGCTCATCTCGTTTACCATTATATGGTGCGGGTTCTTTGACTTTCGCGGTTCGCTTTTGTGGCGATAGTAACTGTATAGTAAGTTGTTCGAGCTAGTCCCTAAGTTCTTAGACTGTCCCTTCATTTTCGAGTTCGCTGATACGTTTATACAACGCTTGGATATGTTCTTTATCCGTCTTCGTGTTGGCTGCGGCTGACGACATCGTGTCTAGGTCTGTTATACGCTTTCCTACTACGTGGTAGTTATAATGTTACAACGGGAGTCTATACTTATCGAGATAGAACTGGATAAGCCTAGAAACGCGCCTGGCTTCTCACTTAACGTGGTCAACCACAAAGGTAGGTTTGGCAAAGTGATAGGATACGTATAATAAAGGCACTTCAAGTTGACGATACAACTTGCTAACTCCTTAACTTCGGGTAATGCTCACGATGAGACAAGACGTACTGTATAGAAACAGTGTGACAAGTGAAGTCAAGTTTAAAACCGTAACATCCAAATCTATAGGTAAGATTGATAGTAAGAATAACTACGAAGAATCTAAATATATGAGGGAAAGACCGTCCTTAAATATTCCTATCCTCTATAGTCAATTTAGTTGCCTATACTCTAGTCGTTCTAGTCGTTTAGTCGTTTGGTCGTTCTCTACGACCAAAACGTCTAAACGTCCAAACGTCCAAGTCATGTGATCCTCCCCGGTCGTTCTAGTCGTTCGGTCGTTTGGTCGTTCTCTACGACCAAAACGTCCAAACGTCCAAACGTCCAAGTCATGTGATCCTCCCCGGTCGTTCTGGTCGTTCGGTCGTTTGGTCGTTCTCTACGACCAAAACGTCCAAACGTCCAAACGTCCAAGTCACGTGACTCGCTGTTACCCGTTTCATCCGTAGTTCTCCCGAGTGGTGTTCCTTTCCTCCCCTCACTCGTTATCTGCATATTCCTATAACTTATGGCCGTAACATAAATTTATAAAAATCTAAATAAATAATTAAAAGTTAAAGATAAATTAAAGAAATTAAAATAAAATTATTTAATAAACTTTTTAAAATTCTAGTTTATATTTATTTAATTAATTAATAAAATTAAATTATTATATAATTAATAGAAAAAGAAACTTTATAATAAACTTTATAATAATTTAAAATTAATAATAATAGAAATTATAGATAATAATAAAATTAACTTTTAAAAATATTATAATAAAGTTATAATATAAATATAAAAGTTAAAAAGATTAAATAAAGTTAATAAAATTTATAAAAAAAGTTAAAAATATAGTAAATTAATTAAAATAATTTCTATTTTAATAATAATAAATAAAACTTTATATTAATTAAAAAGTAAAGAAATTATTTTATTTATAATATTATAAATAATAAAATAAATTATAATTATTTAAAAGTTTATAAATAATTATTTTAATTATAATAAAACTAAATATAAAATATTAAAATACTAGAAATTAAAGAAGATAATTAAAGTAAAATTAATTTAAAAAAATAAATATTAAAATTTAAAGTTTAATTTAAAATTAAATTCGAAAAATAAGAAACTTTAAATAAAAACTTTATATTAAAATTAATAATAAAAGTATTAATAATATTAATTAATAATTTAATATTAAAAAAGCTATTTATAATATTATATTAAATTTTAAAAAATAGAATTATAATATAATTTAAGATTTTAATTAATATTAAAGTTTAAAAGTATATCTTATTAAATAAAAGATAATTATCCGTTTTAAAATAATACTTTAAAATTAAAATTAAAAAGATAAATTAAAAAATTAAAATTAATATTTTTAATAATTTAAAGATAATATTAATTAATTAAATATTTAAGATAAACTTTATAATTAAAGAATAAAAATAATTAATACTAATTATAATAATAAATATAAGTTATAATAATATATTTATAAATAAAAAATAGTTTTTTAAAATTAATAATTTATTTAATTATAAATATTATTAAATTATTTAATTAAAATAAACTATTATAATTAAAGATTAATAATAAGATATTATAATTTTAAAAAGTAAATTATAAATTTAAATTAATTTATAATATTAATTTAATATAAAATAATAAAATAAAGTTATTAATAAATAAAAATATAATTAATAAAAAGTATTAATTAATTAAAAAAGAAAATTATAATTATTTTAATAAAAATAATTAAATTTATAAATTAAAAATATTAATTTTAATCTTTAAAAAATAAAATTAGAACTATTAAATTTAATAAAAAGAAAAATATTAAAATTTTCTAAAAAATTAAAGTTAAAACTAAATAAATAGATTAATATTATTAAAATTTATATAAATATTTTGTTACGACCATAAGTTATAGGAACATGCAGATAACGAGTGAGGGGAAAGTAGGAACACCACTCGGGAGAACCACGGATGAAACTAGTAATAAAGGGTCACGTGATTAGAAACTATGGACGCAATGGACGTAAAGGACGCAAGAGGGGATCCACGTCCACCACGTCTAGGACGTCTAGGTTATGGACGTAGTGGACGTAAAGGACGTAGAAGGAGATCCACGTCTAGAACGGCCACCACGTCTAAAAAGGTGTAGGCACACCAAATTGACTATAGAGGATAGGAATATTTAAGGACGGTCTTTCCCTCATATATTTAGATTCTTCGTAGTTATTCTTACCATCAATCTTACCTATAGATTTGGATGTTACGGTTTTGAACTTGACTTCACTTGTTACACTGCTTCCATATAGTACGTCTTGTCGCATTGTGAGCAGTACCTGAAGTTAAGGAGTTAGTAAGTTGTATCGATAACTTGAAGTGCCTTTATTATACGTATCCTATCACTTTGCCGAACCTACCTTTGTGGTTAACCACGTTAAGTGAGAAGCCAGGCGCGTTTCTAGACTTATCCAGTTCTATCTTAATAAGTATAGACTCCCGTTGTAACATTATAACTACCACGCAGTAGGAAAGCGTATAACAGACCTAGACACGATGTCGTCAGCCGTAGCCAACACGAAGACGGATAAAGAACATATCTAAGCGTTGTATAAACGTATCAGCGAACTCGAGAATGAAGGAACAGTCTAAGAACTTAGGGACCAGCTCGAACAACTTACTATACAGTTGCTATCGCCATAAAAGCGAACCGCGAAAGTCAAAGAACCCGCACCATATGATGGTAAACGAGATGAACTAAGAGGATTCTTAACCCAGGTGAGGATCTATCATAAAAGAATAGGGCTAACGGACGACAGTGAACGTGTACTCGATGCATCAGCGTACCTTAAAGGAGACGCTTTAGAATGGTTCGAACCCATTACACGAGACTATCTTGAGAATAACAAGGAAGATCAAGAAGACGAAACGAGTGAGATCTTCGCGTCGTTTCCAAAGTTCGAAGAAACGCTCAAGAACGTCTTTGGGGAAGTCGACGAATAATAGGCAGCTGAAAGGAAGCTTCAAGGACTTAGATAGAAGGGGTCGGCTTCGAAGTACGCAACTACATTCCAACAGGCAGCATCAACATTGGGTTGGCCTGATGAACCACTGATGATCGCCTTCTACCAAGGTTTGAAGGAAGAAGTGAAGGACGAATGGGTTCATTATAAGAGACTAACAACCATGCAGGACGCAGTGACCTTAGTAGTTAGAATAGATAATAGGTTGTACGAGCGTAGACAGGAAAAGGGAGGACGGAAGAATGTTATAGTTGGATATAGGAAGAAGGCAACGAGGGCCATAAATAGACAAGATTAGGGGGACCCGATGGACCTCGACCGACTACAATAGACAAAACAGAAAAAGTCGAAGAAATAGCGACAGTTCACCTAAGAAGAAAAAGAGCGCTTTACGAATAGAGCATATCTACAATATGGAGAAGTGGGACATTTCAAGAGAGACTGCCCACAGAAGACGCAACCATCCTCGCGACATAACCGACGTATACAACTTAGAGTCATGCACCTGACACCACCATCACCAGTCTCATCGCTTGAAGAAGAAGAGATTGAGGAAATGCCGCTACTATACTAGACGGGGGTGAGTAGGCCACCAACGCCGTTCCCAACAGCAGGAAACTGGCTGGAGGAGGAGACACTCCGACAACGTTTAGACAACCAACAATGTTGGGCGTGTGGAAACGTATATATATACATAGCATTAGAATGCCCAGCATAGAATCAAGGTTAGAGAATTAGAGTATAAATATCTAACGGACTAGGCCTCACGTACCGGATTATGGAATAATAATAACGGCTCGAACAAGAGTTCCGAGATTGGGAACCGATCGAACCCGAATCCAGTGCCGACGCGATCGTCGAAGAACAACAATTGAACCTTACACCGAGGGCAGAAGACTGTTTAGCCTTTCGATGGATGCAATATAAAGAGGATGACTGCTTATACCATAAACAGTAGAAGGCTATAGCGAAGTTTAGGGATCGAGACCCTACTTATATACACTTACCTGAAGGCGAATGCCAGGTGAAAGAATGCAAAATCCACGAAGATGAAACAAGAAAAACTGAGAAGAATTAAGAACTCGAACCACCAATAGGCGATTATGGAAAGTACGATAGTTTCGACTACACGGACAAGTTTAGGTGTAGGCGACACTATTAGACACTAATCTATATAGGATGTATAGTAATAACGTGGGAAGACTGCGAACATGGCACGGATTGCTAGTACTATAGAGGATTAGAAGAAGAGTTCTATAAAGGAAAAGTATTTCCGTGGGAGATAAAAGTACTCTAAAACGATAAAGAAGTACCCGAACACGTTACTAAGTGTGATGCACAAGACTTCGGACAATGCGTAATGAGAGGCATGTGGTGTGACTATCATATAGCACAGAGGTGGAGAGTAGGAATTAAAAGCAACCCTAGCCACGACGCAGTTATCAAGAGAGAGTGTCGAGAGCTCGAATGCGAAGAACACCGCAAAGGCCCGTATTACGATAGACACGACAGACTACACTAGGCTAAATGTATAGAACCCGGTTGCCTAACGTATGGCTATGCAAAAAACTACTAAGCCACTCGAGATAGGAACGATCGAGAAGTATAGCTCCTAAGTTCCTTAAGACCCTACGAAGCAATAATAGAACGCTTTAGGTAGATGTTACTATATATAGCAAGAGAACGACAGCGCTGGTCGATAGCGGCGCCACCGATTCGTTCATCTCACCCCGATAGGTAGAAAAGAAGAGTATACCTTACACGAAACTTGAAAATCTAGTCCCGTTACGACTAGAAAATGGCGAAGGAATAGGATATAGACGAGGTCTAATCAACTTTAGGACTATACTAGTAGAAGTTAACGTATAAGGGAAGGTAACTACTTAGCGTATCCCTATAACCGACCTAGGAGATATAGATATAATTCTAGGGATAGACTAGTTATAAATAGTGAACCTAGATATTGACTGGAAGACGAGAAGTATCTAGATTAACTAAGACACCTCACGAAAGGATAGAGTTAAGCGAATAGGACGTACTAAGTAGACGGACGCTAGTATATCCGTAGGACGTATTTCGCACTATAAGATAATAAAGATCTATAGAAATAAACCTAAGAGCGTAGGAGTAGTATAGCTTAGGAAAATAGACGCTAAGAAGGTTTCCGAAGAACCTAAGATACCCGAAGAGTATAGCGAGTTTAAAGATTTATTTGAAGAAGATATAGCGACTATACTTCCGGATCACTAGACGTGGGATTATAAGATAGTGTTAAAGGAGGGTGCGAAACTACGACCCGGTCCGATTTACCCGTTAATAAGAGAACAATATAAAGCACTCGAGGAGTATATCCGCACTAACTTAGAAAAGGGATATATACGACCTAGCGAAAGCCCGATAGCTTCACCGATTCTATTCGTATTAAAGAAGAATAGTAAGCTAAGATTATATATCGACTATAGATAGCTAAACGATGCTACGGTCAAGAATAGATACCTATTACCCTTAATCTCAAAAATCTAAGATAGGTTATAAGGAGTAAAATGGTTTACGAAATTCGATATCCGAGACGGTTACTATCGAATCAGAATGAAAGAAGGCGAAGAATGGAAGATAGCTATAAGAACGAGGTTCGGACTATACGAATATATAGTGATGCCGTTCGGCTTGACCAACGCCCCAGCAACGTTTTAAGCAGTGATTAATCACGCACTAAGAGAGTATTTAGACGTATTTATAACTACTTACCTAGATAATATGCTAGTGTACACGAACGGAACACTCGAAGAGTATAGGGAGTATATAAAGAAAGTATTAACGAAACTACGAGAAAAGAGACTCCTAGTACACCTAGATAAGTGTGAATTCCATATTAAAGAAACGGAATTCTTAGGCTTTATCGTTACCACTAAAGGTATACGAGTAGACCTAAAAAAGATAGCTGCAATCCAAGATTAGCCGACGCCGAAGAACGTAAAGGATATATAATCATTCCTAGGTTTCGCGAACTACTATAGGAAGTTCATCTAGGGGTACTCGAAGGTAATAACGCCGCTATTAGAGTTAATAAAGAAGGAAAATACCTTTATTTAGATAGAGAAGGCTTAAGAAGTATTCGACGAACTTAAGAAGAAGTTTATTATAGCACCTATCTTAGTTATATTTAACCTAGAGAAACCGATAGTGCTAGAGACTAACGTATCTAATTATACACTAGATGTATATATAAGTTAGCTAGATGAGAAAGGACGACTACACCTAGTAGCCTTTCATTCACGGAAATTCACGGCTGTAGAGCTAAATTACGACGTACACGATAAAGAGTTATTAGCAATCGTCGACGCATTTAAATAGTAGAGGTTATATCTTAAAGGACCTAAGTTCACTGTAAAAGTTTGGTTAGATTATTAAAACCTGATAAACTTCCTTATAATAAAGAAGTTAAATCGAAGATAAGTAAGATAGGTAGAAACACTCGTATCTTTCAACTTCAAGATATTCTATAGACTAGGAGTCGAAAATAGACTAGCCGATACTATAAGTAGAAGATCCGACTACCTAAAAGGAATAAAACCGGTACACAACGTAGTACTAAAGAAAGAAAACGACGCGATCACCTATAACTAGCCAAGATTAGCTACAATGCTAATAATCGAATCCACGAGAGAATAACAAATTCGTGATGCCTATTAGAAGGACAGTATGATAGAGGAGTTCCGAAAGGGTAACGACCCTAGAGCAACATAAACAGCTTAAGGAATATGGCTATACGACGGGCTCGTATATATGCCAACGACACTACGAAAGACCCTTACTAAAGAGATCCATGAAGCACCAGCACACGGTCACTAAGGCATTAATAAAACCTTGGAAAGGATCCTAAGGAATTACTACTTCCTAGGGGTAAGAGGTATAGTAAAGCAAGTCATTTTAGAGTGTAACGACTACGCACGAAATAAGAGTGCCAAACACGCACCTTACGGATAGATGTAACACATTGAGCCACCAAAGCGAGTATGGGACTCAATAACGATGGACTTCATTATAGGTCTACCAGGATCTAAAGATCTAGCGACAGGAGTAGAGTATGACGCGATATTGGTTATCGTGGAGCGACTAATAAAGTTCACCTACTTTATACTAGCAAAGACAACGATGACAGCACCACAAGTAGCAGCATTAGTGATAAAAACAGTGCTAGCAAATCACTAGATACCGAGAGAAATTATCTCAGATAGAGATAAACTATTTAAATCAGCGTTTTGGCAGACTCTAGTATAGAGTCTAGGGGTAAACCATAAGCTATCAACGAGCTTTCACCCATAAACGGATGGCCAGACTGAGAGAATGAATCAATCTCTAGAGTAATACTTACGCAACTATGTGAATTACTAGTAGAATAACTGGGTAGAGCTACTACTAATGGCGTAATTCGCACATAACAGCGCGAAATCCGATACCACGAAGGTTTCACCCTTCTATGCGAACTACGGTTTTGAACTAGAAGCATATCGAGAGCCGAGAACGGTTTAAAGTATTTCACAAGAAGTAACATTAAAAGTCGAGCAAATCAAGGAATTGCACGCACAGCTATCACGAGACATAGCTTTCCAGACGATAAGAGCTGCGAAGTACAGTAACCAGCATAGGTCGCTGGAACCGACCTTTAAAAGGGGGGACAAAGTTTACTTGTTA
>MU006096.1:33106-45598 GCA_010093705.1 Patellaria atrata CBS 101060
ACCCCCATCATAAACCCAGTCTCGTCGAAATTGTACGTATCTTCATCAAGAATGCCGTATAATAGGCGCGTTACCTTAACACGCTTAAACCACGCGTTAATTGTCTCTAGATTCTCGCACCTGGCACGCTATGAGTGGAATCGACGATTCCACTTTGTCTGTAGCTCTGGCTGAGCCTTGATAAATCGATTGACCCAGCATTTCCCGACTAGCTGGGGGGGAGTTGTCTGGCCGCGCGCAGCTAGTAGATGATCTGCCATCCGCCGTACGTCGATTATCTATGGTGGAAATCCGCGTCGGTCGAGCTCTAGTATCCACTGTACTAGAGACTGCTCCTCTAGTTGGTGTAGCTTTCGTTTCTGGGCATTGGTCGTAGCTTGGGGGAGGATACCATGGACGCGTCGGCGTAGCGTGGTTCGGGGGACGTCATATACTGCTGCAACCTTTTTATAGCTTAAAATTTGCTTATTCTGAATTGCCTGCTTTGATAGAGCTAGTCTACCTTCCTTCTGGAGCTGCTGGGCGCTGGAAGACGTGTCGCGATTTTGGTGGGGTGTGGCCACTGACTGATAGTGGCCACTGACCGATGCGGCACGTTATTGAAACCCTCCCGCCCTTTTCCACTTCCCTTGACCATCGAACATGCTCCCTTTCTTTCACTTTCGATCCCTTCTAGCGGTGGTTTTTTTTAAAACAATCTAACCTAACAACTTGCTAGATGCTTCCTCATTTCTAAACCATCACCGCTCGTTTACTCCCTGCCTGTTAGCCCTTGTCTCATTCCCTCCTCCCATCCAATCTTCCAATTATCCACCTCTTGTCATATTCCTCCTCACAAACTTGTGTCAAAATTCTGTTCTCACTTCACATTCCTAAGTGGATTTATGGGCTGCTGCGTCATAACAAGAGCTCCTCCTAAACCATTGATCCCTCCAATTTATTGTGCGCTTCACCTTCCATGAACTAAGGTCGTGTGGTGACAACGGCATCCTACGAGAAGTATGGATGAAGGAAATTATGAAAATACTTGGACGCACGCGGGCGTATTAGTCAGGGGATTATGCGATTTCAATTGGGATGTTGTAGGGGAGGGTCAAGTTACAACCACAATTTTGGGACCAAAGAATGATTCCGACCTTTCTTTAGATTCAACTCGTCCTGGATATTTAATTGATAGGCAAGACCTTGCAGCACATCTAAGGATTGAACATCATAGCGCCAACACAGCTCTCTCCCTAAACACTAATCCCCATCATACGAAGTATCTTATATTCATACGATAGAGCGACTATTTAGGAAGACTATAGAACGGGACGATTTTTGAGGCTGGCAGCCGGTATTTTGCCTCACATCACAAGTATTTTGCCTCTCGGCTAGATAGTCACGCGCGTATAGAATTAGCACGAGGAAAACACCGTCTGCCTTACCTGCTCGTTACAGTCCATGATGTTGAAGTTGGGGTGTGGAAGATGCTACGGCCTTTATTCACTATCGAAGAAGCTAGAGGAGGTGGAAGAGTGGATGCAGACCGTAGAGAGTTTAATAGAGGAGTGCACTAAGCATGTATCTGATACAGAGACTTACTAACTCTCTGAGAAGAAAATCCGTGGATCCGTGTTCTACTACCAGTACCAAATCTACATCTACAATAGTGGATAACCGGTGAGCTATAATAAATGTCGTACGCCATAGGGCTGAGGTAACGCATAGGGAAATGGCAAAGGGGACGAATAATCTCATAGTAACTTATCAGCAATTTTCATAAAGGTATAATAGTCTGAGCTAACCTAAAGCGTATCGAACTCGTCAAGCATTTCTCGCGTCCTTTGTTCCAATTTCCACTATTTAACATGTGGATCTTTTCTAGCCACCTCCTCCAAATCTTGGAAGTTTGCTTTCGCCAACAGATGCGGTTGATCCTGGTGCTGCGGCTGCGGCTGCAGATCTGGATCCCATCCGTAGGGGGGGTGGTGGTGTTCACTTCGAAGCAGTTCAACGATAGATTCACCCAGTATAGGAAGATCTTTTGCGCGATTGTACGAGCCCCCTCCAGCTATAATCAGATTGTTGTACTGCGGATGCTTTGCAATCAAGGGATCTTGCGTAGGGGTTACACCATCCCTATCCATTTTGTTAGATTCATTGTCACTTCTCTCAGCAATTCCCTACCAATAAGATTTTCTACCAACAACTCTCGCACCTTAAAGTTCAGGAAGGTATTCCCACACCCAACGCTTCATGTCTAACATAACTTGAACTGCTAACGAACTCTCTGAGACGTTCGCAGGCAACGAATAGCGTGATCCAACGTCAAGGTTGATAAAAGAAGATATATACGTGATCTTAGCTACTCTATCATCTTTTGTAGGGGGCAGAAATTCAGCTTATACATATATTAATTTAGCCTAATGAAGCAATTGCATTGCGTACCTTTGCCGATATAGGAGAAGATTGGTTTTCCTTTGAATAGCTCTGCTTGATACTCGTTAAGCTGAATGGTGAAGGTAAAGAGGCCAGTAGCGATAATAGCTCTCTGTATTGGAGGTGGTTAAATATTGGATTCCCTTATTAGATGCTCGATCCACGGTCCTACAGATAGTATTACCTCTGCGTTTTTAGTGGAGAGAGTTCTTCCGTCGTGAAGAACTATTGCAGTGATGTGGTTGTCATTGTATACAAGCCTCTGAACACGAGTGTTGATTATCGAAGCCTTTGAACTCTCTTTAACAGCATGTTCCACCGCTTCAATACAACTGTCCCATTCGATTAAGGCGTCATCCTCATTGAAGATGTATGTTAGACTGTTGTTCGAGGCGTTGGTAGATGTATAGTATCTCTTCAAATACTTTTATCGAATCGCAGCCGCGCAGATTTCCCAATACTGCGACGCGACTCGTCGATGCTATTAAGGGTTGAGAGATTGCTCCTATCGTATACAATAACTCGACCCACGGACTGATAGAATCTGCTAAACAAAACATCATTTTTCCAGAATCCCTGCGCATGAAGCGCCTCTTTCATACGATCAACATTGGCATAATCAATCCGCACAATCTTTGATATATCATTACTTGGCGATTGAGGGGATGGGTGAGACAAGATAACGAGCTTCGCAGAAGTTTCTGATATGACTTTTGAGAGGTGCAAAGCTGCTGAAAGACCAAACACTCCATATCCAATTATATAGATTGTTTTATCCATTTTTGTCGTATCTAGACGTTGGAACACGATGAATTCAAAAATTTATCTATGTCAGCGTAGGGCAACTTTTGTCTAATAAATGATGACGTTACGGTATCGTAGCCTCGGCATTTCGGCGCAATGTCGGGTCTACAAGACTTGGCATCGTCTGCAGCTAGACGTAGCATACGATTTTCTATTTGTGTGTGTCGAGAGCCCTTGAGGCGTCACAGTTCCGGGCTTAGCTCGACCCACAGTTAGCTATTGAGATAGCTGTTGAGCTTCGCTCCATCTGTAATGTAACACACATTTCCGTTGTAGCCACTGCGCTCCAATAGAAAGCGAATAGTGCGGAAGTATTCCGAGTCCTGTCGGCTTTCTATCCCTTCGATATACAGTAATGGCGCAAGTCACGGCATCTAATCAAAGTTACCATATACCGTATTAAACAAAGAAGTAATAACGATTTCATCCCATTGAAAAAGAAGCGTGTAGAGACACGAGAGAGAGATTGTAATAACTAGTGTTAGATCTCGCAGCTCTTTGCAAATTATCATGTGAGACTGAGGCGTCCACACGATGCGGTACACTCTTCCCACCAAAAACCCCCATTGCTGCCGTATCTCCCCTCAGAAATGGTTTGTATCGCTTCTACAACAGGGCATATATTCTATATATAAAGGTCAATACGAAGGAGGATTTGAGAGGGAGGTGTGGGGGTTAGGGAGGGTCTCTAACGCTACGTATGGAGTTTTTCTCAAGCTTAGTCCAAGTTTTTTTTATCCTATCTTTTTCACCTTCCGAATGCAACTGTACCGAGTAGATAAAGAGGGGCCAAAGAGGCCAGGTCGCCTTAAAATATTGGCCATTTGGAGGGAGCTGTTCGAGAAGCGTAACAAGATGGTTCTGGATTATCTTTAAATTATGGTCGGAAGGTAAGTTCCTGTGGAGAAGGTCAGCTTAGGTTTCACCTATTAGGTTTTGATCCATACCCTAGAATTCTGTAATGGATATAAAGTATTGTAGCAAGTCGATAACATTCCGCGATCTTTGTAGTATCACCTATCGCTCGTTCTTTCAATAGTTGTTCTGCTTGAGTGTATGAGTTACCTTGGGTATCAATGCAAACTTGTTCTAGATTATTTAAACGGTTAAGCAAGTATATAGCTATTCCCTTCCGGTTCGATGATTGAAAGGCTAAATTATTGCAGCTTTGAATAATTGATAGGAGCTCCGGTGAAAGGCCGGTCAACGCGTCAATACGCTGGATCGTCTCCTCTTTCCCGGATAAGAATGAGAATGTTGGGAAACGGTCATTTTCCGTAGCTGCAGCGGCAGAAAGAATTGCGTGAGATGCTAATTTCATGCGATAGCCAAGCGTTTCTGGAGAAGAGGTAGCGTACTTCAATAGAGGCTCCAAAGCGCTCATATGCGAGCACTATTGCCTGTGGAGATCTTTGGAAAGAATCTAAGACGGTTAGGAATTTCTTAATACTGAAGAAGAAAGGATATTACAGCATTTTGAAGTAATAGTAGCGTTGCACCAAGTATTCCTGTAATATTAGTGACGCTTATATTCCTCGTATATATTCGAAGAGATGTTAAAGCTTGTTGCCTGTAAAGCTTCGAGAAGTTAAGGCCTAGGTAGAAAGCGCTTAGTGCATTAAGGGAGTATTTTAGCGGTTCATAGCTATAAGATGCTTGAAATATCTCCTGGTACAGGTTTTCATTCAACAAGGTGCGAGATGGACACACACGAATTAGGACTTTACATGGTTAGGCTTAAGGGTTCTAGATGAATAGTCTTATAGCGAGAAGTTACTTACAAAACGAAATCAGCTGTTCTAGGCCGGGAAGAACGGTTAAGTTCGACGTGATAACGAGCCCTACATCCCCTTCAGGATATAGGGAGGATGATAATTCTCGAGTAGGGAGCTGTCCTCCTTGATAAAAGATTTTGTCTTCAGTCGCTGAATCACCGCCTACGAAATGAGTGCTAATCCTAGGAATATACGAAAAATCTGAGGGTAGTACGTACCCTGTCCTCTATATTCCCCAATGTCAGGTCCGGCCTCTATGGTATCGAGCCATAATCGAGAAGGAAATGTGATGAAAGCCTGGAGTTATGTTCTATAAGATCTTATAATAGTATCGCCTATAGAATTCCACCCTCCTTCTTTGGCTTTCCTCTTAATATTACAGTCTTCAAGCAGCTTGATAGCTCTTTCAAAATACTCTCCTTTTACAGGCAGATATTCTGTCCAGCTACCACAATCGTTAATCGAGTTTACAAGACAGGAAGTTTGAACTTACATATAGTCACTCAGCTTGTCTAGTAGAAGGACTAGGCACCCAGAGCCTCCCAGAGCACTTATTAATCCGTGCCATCTACGGCTAGCTTTATTCCATCGGTCAATATTTGTCTTAACTGATGCAATTGAGTGCTCGGTTGACGCA
The DNA here is from genome assembly GCA_010093705.1 of Patellaria atrata CBS 101060. NCBI lineage: Eukaryota > Fungi > Ascomycota > Dothideomycetes > Patellariales > Patellariaceae > Patellaria > Patellaria atrata. The sequence goes on from MU006096.1 coordinate 38,744, forward strand.
CAGATGACATTAATTATATGAGTAATTCCACTCTTGCTTCCATGAGATCGACGCTGACAGTTACCATCCAAATATAAGAGCAGGTCATGGTAGGTACAGGTTATATATCTCCATAAAAGCCTGTCTACTTGTTGACCGGTTTCAAATTTGCACATATATGCATAGTAGTCTGTTGGGGATGAGATACGGTGATTAGTTTTGGGTTGGCCGTATAGGTCGCGGCTCCTCTTCAATAAAGCTTCGGCAACAGCCTTGCTAATAGTAACATCATTGGAAGCAGTTGTCCAAAGAGAGTCAAGTTTGGAAGTCCGATAATTACTGTTTCTGGGCTTCTTAAGCAACGGGCCGATGATCTCGGATGGTGGTGCATCCCTTTTTGACTGCAAACTCTGGTCGGATAGTGTACCAGCGTTGAGCAAATTGTTAGAGGACGATTCGCCCTGAGATACGGCCTCCCGGTCTTCAGACGGTGTGTCGTGCTCCTTAGACGGCGTGTCGCGGTCTTCAGACGGTGTTTCGTGCTCTTCGGACGGTTTTTCGTGCTCTCCAGACGGTGTGTCATGGACTTCAGAGATTGGGATAGAATCTCTCAGCGACGTTAAAACACTATAGAGGCATTTCCGCGATCCCTCTAAGAGTATAGGAACACTTTCCCGGAGCTTTTCTACAAGCTTTCTGTAGTTAGAAAATTTACTAGAGCAAGTGGACTAGATTACCTCCGGATCTGTAAGCAAGTCTTCTAATGTGGTTTACTGTAGTCTAGAGCATGTTTCTCTACCTAATGAAACACCCATTAGTAATGAGAGAATAGATTTGGCTGAGGATTGCGGCAAGTCTAGAACGCGAGCTTTGGTTTTAATGCTCCTAAACTGAGTTGAATATAGTTGTACGTTCTTCAAATCTAATTTACAGGCTGCATGATGGAAAACAAAGGCTAGAACGAGTGTATGATACGGTTCTAAATTTCCTAAGCACAACGATAGATTGTATAACGTTCTATCGTAGCAGGACACAGAAACACTACACTTTAATTTTAGCGCTAACCGTAAACGTTGGATAAGAGGGACGCGTCCCTTTTATCCAGCACATACGGTTAGCACAAGGCACCCTCACCTACCAAAGAGGTATTAGTGCCAAAAGTCTAAAAAAAAAAAAAAGTGTTCTATCGTGCTCCGACACTCAGACCAAGGAGCCGCGTCAGAAACGAGTGGGCGAAGGTGCCGTTTGTCGCATGTCAGTGTGAATATCATCTCAAGGGCGGAAGCTGGCCAATGTTAATAGAGGCTTGTATTTCCAGACAATGGGACGCTATCATTGAATTGAGGCATACGCAGCGATGGTGGGATCGCGAAAATTCTGTTCGGAGTTCTCTTAAACAATGGACAAAGTTAGGGCGGTGCACCATAATGCTCGATGACCTAGCGCTCTAGATATAGAACATCACGATATGAATGCACATGTGCGGCGTTTCCCCAAGAACTAAATCCTATACTAGATCTCCGTCCAGATGAATGGATTCACCTTTATCGCATTAGTGATCGGGTGCCGGTCTTCAGTTGTGATCGTAAAAACATTTGAGAATTTGGGGAGCGATAAACTCATTAATGTCTAACGCTAATTAGATGGTGCTGCGGCATAATAACGTGCTTCACCAGTCAGTGGGACACACTAGTCAGTGGGACATCCCACCAAAACCACCCCACGTCTTCAACAAAATCAACAATGCCACTAACACAGAACCTTCAGAAGCTCCGGCAAGAAGGTAGGTTACTTATTACTACTAAGTCGCTTCAAGAAAACAGAATTTCAAGTGTCCGGAAGGCCGCCGGATCGTACGATGTTCCAAAGTCTACTTTCCATCGTCGCGTACATGGCATAACACCTTAGAGCGTGTCTAATTCGCAAAAACGAAAGCTACAGCTATCTGAGCAGCAGGCACTCGTAGAATGGGTCCTAGATCTCGACCGACGCGGATTTCCGCCCCATATCATCGACGTACGACGAATGGCAGACCATTTACTCGCGGCACGCGGCCAGAATCCTCCTCCCACACCCGCTGGTAAGAACTGGGTATGCCGCTTTATCAACAACCAGCCAGACCTACAGACAAAATGGAATAGGAAGTTTCATTCTCAACGCGCGAAATGCGAAGATCGAGACATATTTCGCGAGTGGTATGGGCGTGTAAACGAGACGCGCCAGAAGTATAGCATCCTAGACGAAGATAGCTACAACTTTGACGAGACTGGATTTATGATGGGTGTATCTGCGGCATCAAAAGTCGTTATAAGCTCTGATACTATACGCCAAGCAATTCTTATACAACCAGGCAATCGCGAATGGTCAACGGTGATTGAATGTATTAATGCCACCGCGTGGGCAATCCCTCCCTTCGTTATCCTTCCAGGAAAGCTCCACCAGTCAAGCTGGTATTAGGGTCTACCCGGTGACTAGATACTCACTATTAGCGATAATGGCTGGACAACGAATAAACTAGGATTCGAATGGATTAAGCACTTTAACAACTGTATAAAGTCTTATATAAAGGGGGTCTACCGTCTATTTATACTTGACGGTCATAGTAGCCACCCAACGCCTGAATTTGACCAATACTGTATAGGAAATAAGATTATTACCCTCTATATGCCGTCGTATACGTCACATCGTCTTCAGCCGCTTAACGTAAGCTACTACTCCCCTCTAAAGGTTACGTACGGTCACCAGGTTTAAGAGCTCGCCCGTCATAGAGTCCACTATATTGATAAAGAAGACTTCCTAGCAATATATACTAAGGTACGGCTATCTATCTTTACAGATTAGAATATTAGAAGCGGATTTCTTGCTACGGGCCTAGTGCTATACGACCCTGAGTAGGTCATATCGTCACTTCCAATCACGAAGACTCTTACTCCACCAGGCACGGCTAATAGGGAAGCACCTCAATGAACTTCAGAAACACCACATACTACTGCCCAGCTAGAGCAGCAGGCAAAGCTTATACGGGACATCCTTCGGCATCAATCACAGAGTCCTACTAGCCGAGCAATCAATCAACTTATTAAAGGATGCCAGATGGCGATGCATTCCGCTACCATACTTGCAAAGGAGAATATAGAGCTTCGTACAGAAAATCAACGTGGAAAACGGAAGCAGCAGCACCGCCGAAGGTATATCGCGCATGGAGGGGCTCTACAGGCTCAGCAGGCCCAGCTTATAGCTGAGGAATTGGAAAATATGGAGTAGGAGGCCAACCAGAACTGGACTGGTCAGACGCGACAGCGAGTAGCACCAACGTGCTCTAACTGCTATATCCAAGGCCACACAAGGCGTCAATGTACTAGTGTCTCAAGTAGCTCCTAAGCGTAATTTTAATTGAATAAATTTTGTTGTAGTGGAGTAATTGTATGAAAACGCTGGTTGATCTTGGTGGGGTGTCCCACTGAGTGGTGGTCCCACTGACTGGTGAAGCACGTTAGTTCTAGGTTTGTAGTTCGCTTATCCTGATAACAGATTTGTTGTCAATCTCTTCACTTTTTATCTCGACAAGGGACCTGCAGATTTCCCGACCTTTAGTTGCTGATCTCCCGACTTTTAGTTCAACGACATGGAACCCACCGATTTCCTGGATTTTACAGTACTTTTGATCACAAAGAGCTGCGGATGTAGGATACCGCATTCTCTCGATCCGCCATGGATCGTACGGCACAGTGTATTGAACGCGTGAAACCGAACTTGATTACAGAGTGATGAAACAGACGATAAGTTCGCTACGCCCTTCCACTCACAGATTAAGTAACAAATCAACACAACTTGACCCCTTTATAGACGTCATCGCCTTCAGCTGCTTTCTTCTCTTGAAGTGAGCGGAGTATTACCTTTCTTGTTGGCCTGTCTGTTGATGTTTCCCAGCGTCTTCTATGCAGAGGATAAAGCGCACGAAATTTCCGCGCTTTCTGCAGTTCACTACCCGTGAGATTTGCCTTCTTCGCCATGCTGAATAGCGAATCGCCCAACGTATATTCGGTCATAGATTCTCCGCCGTATCCATCATCGGATGCCTCCCCGAAACCATGGACACTCTGCCTCATTCCAACAGGCCAGATTGAGTGTTCATTATCCGGTTGGCACCAACTACGGTCTGCGCCGGGAATTTACCTTGCTCAGAAATGCATTGGCGACAAGTTTTACGAAGTTGCCGTGAATCCGTCATATGTTCCATTACTCCAATTCTATGAATTCGAATGCGATTTCAATTATGATCCCGTCGAGCCAGTAGATGCCGACATTCGAATACACGGCAAGTCGCACGCCAAAAAGAGGGCGGAAACACGTTTCCTCCGAAATGCTGTAAAGGCGATCCGAAGTGGACTGGGCCGAGGACTCGAGTTATGTTACTGCGATATCGCCCGATCACATGGTTTACAAGCTCCTCTCGAGCAGGCTATCTTAGCTGAGGATATATCCGTACACTCCCCACTTCTTCATTCTCAGAGACCATACTAACTTTTCTTAGGAAAGCTACGCCAATACTAGGCCGTTTTGACCAATATTCCGATCAGTATTGGGTATAAAGCGTTAAGAATAGGGCAACTCAGAGGAGCGGTCTTCGGCACATGATGGGGCCCATACAGGAACTTGGCCTTGAGGATGTGGATGATTGGACGATATTGCAAGCTATTAAGTCATGTCTGTCTGTTCGAATTTTTTATTCCCACATTTGTATGTAAATAAAAACAATGCTCTTGGTTTTTGAAATAGGCTGCGTATGCGGCAGTACCATAGAATCTATGGAGGTGAATTGATGAGGTGCATACTTCAGCCTAGTCACTTCCACCTAGAGTAACAATTGGAACTATTGTATCTGAGGTCCTTAAATGGCTAATATATGCATACATTTCAGGAGTTGATTGCTATCATTGATTCCTCTAGGCTGTGGAAAATTTGAGCTCTATGCGACTCCCAGGTGGTAGAAAGTATACGCCTATTTATCCTTTAACACCCTTACGTAGCAGCTTTATGGTAATCAAGTCATATTAGTTAGATAGGAATGAAGAAAATTACGAAAAAAAAACCCCATGAGATAGGTGTCAGCCCTAAAATGCACGCCCATAGCTGAAATAGAAATATCAATTAATAAATATAAACGAAGGACAACAAAGAATATTCAGTTTAACTTGCGAAATGAAAAGAACAACGTAAGGGCCCTTAGGAACCCTCACTATGGCCAGTTATATTATCAAATTCAGGATCAAATTCTGATTGAGATTTGACACCGTGAGTAGAGATGGTGATGGAAAGTTCATCCTTCAAAATAGAAGAGAGCTGTCTTGCGAGATCTTCTTGGTCATCATCAGATCTAAATCTCGCTATGAAGCCAAGAATGCGTCTCAAAATTGTGCGTTGCCAGCGAGCGGTTAAGATGGAGAGGGTGCTGAACGCGGCCTAAACTGTTAGTCACTGAACACTGAAGTTGCTACAGTGGACATACTAAATGTAGATTGTGAATTGACGATGAATCGCTAGTTCGATCGGTTGGCAATACAGTTGCTACTAGAGAAGTAATAAATAAGACTCCTTCAATAGCAAGAACTACCAAAGTGAATGCTGTGTAAGAAAGTGGTGGACGGCCACAGTTTTGAATCTCTCTTTTGTACTGAATGAACCAATATAGAGGAAAGCATGGTGGACCTGAAAGGACTACAATTTGTGCGATATACGCTGCTCGGTTTCTCCTTTCCTTGCCTTCTAAAGATTTTAGCTGTTGAATAAACGTCTCACATTATATAGGTTAACGCACCGGCTTAAAACTATGATAAGGATAGATCCAATAAAACATAGAAGAAGGTACGATATATGCCATAATTGGGATCCTCGGCGTAGAATAATTTGTCTTGTAAACTAAGTGCTAAGTTAGAACTAGTACCTGTAAAGTTAACCTTCGAGTTCGTGACGTCTTATATCATAATAGACTAACATCTGCATAGCGCATAATATAGGGAAATTTGTATCCTGTAGAAATCGGGGAGGATGGGAAACGTTGCACCATTTAATTACCTGCACGGAAAAGCCAATCCAGGCGGAAATAGTATGCCCGACGAGGTACAAGAAACACACGGCTGTATTAGCGGTCTGGAACTCCGATATGCGCCGGATTTCAAAGACACTTTTGACCACGATCGGCCAACATAGTACTATTACAGTCCAAGCTGTGATAGGGAACGCAAGAGTCATCTGGTAGGATTAGTTTGACGCCGGGATCGTAGAAGCAAAAGGGGCTAAAAGAAAGGAATTAGCTGTGACAAAGATGCAGGAAAGAAGGCAAAGATGCATACTCATTACTGTAAGGCCGGGCGTCGCAGCCTAGATATATATTAGGGATAGATGATCGACCAATAAGTCCAGCATACGTCTTCAAAAAAGAAAAGATACCTTAGAGCCTACGAGAGTAGAATATGGCTTGATTAACCTACGGGAGCTTTACAATTATTAGGGATTTATGGCCGGAATCATTATCAGCCATTGACGGAGAAAAATCATATAAGACATCCAAGGAAGCGTGGGAAGAAATATGCTATGTCCTACGGTACCAGGCTGACACGCCGCCCCTCATTTCAACAGCAGCACAACTCAATACCGACAGAATGCATATCACACTGGGGTCTACCAAGGAAGAGGTCCAAGTGGTTTTGGGGTAAGGGTCTTGTTCAGGTCGTGCACGGTTTCAGACCGTGCACAGTCGCCCCCCAAAAATCGCCCCCCATAGAGTGATTTTGAAAATGATGCAACTCGCTCTATATTGGATATATCTATACTAAATTTTATGATGTTGTGAATAAGAAGCTATACTTTCCGTCT
>MU006096.1:49557-210552 GCA_010093705.1 Patellaria atrata CBS 101060
TCCTTCCACCGTCCCGCAAGGCTTGTTGCTAGCCCTACCATCCCCATACTGCTTAATGTGTCCTCATGCTCTCTACCAAGCAGTTTTGTCCTAACCTTCATTGATCTCATCGATAGTTTCTCAGCATCGCTCAGACTTCCTTTTTGCCACGCATACCACGCTGCCCTGTACAACAATAGAGCCCACTGTCTAAGGCATTCCTCAGACTTGGGCGGCTGTGACAGCGCCGACTTAACATGTGGAAAGAGCGCCTGACATTTGACCCAGTTTTTATGTTCCCCTGTCGGAAATTCTATGCAAAGATTGTTGATGTACTGCTGTTTCCATGTCTCTAGTTGGCCCTGTCCTTCCAACCACTTCCGCGTGGCCAGCTGCACAAGCCTATGCATGTCAAATGTGATTGCATCAGTGGTAAGTGCGATAAACGAGTAGTTCCTCAACGTAAGAATATCCTCTTCGAACCCATCGTCGATGCTGGCTTCCGACTTACTATCGTCGCTATTACTATTTTCGCCGTCTAAGTTAATAGTTCCTACGTCCTCTTGTCTATTTCCCATCCCACTTTGAGTGCGAATAAGCGCTTCGGGAATCCCCTGCCGGTCAAAGAAACTCATTAAGGATAATAGGTTTGCCGCCGACCGCCTTGTATAGAGTATAAAGTCGAAGGAGATTTGCCATGTTAGAAGAATAGAGTTCTTAGCTTCGTGGTCTCTTCGAAGATGACCTCCTTCGTAGTCTAATAAGCTTGTCTTTTTCCTGTCGTTCTTATGGAACTGGTCTAGATACTGCCGTATTGAACATCTTGGTGCTCGTTGTCGGATATACGCAGCCGCCTGCACAAGAGCGAGTGGTATGAATTCGAGCGCTGTTGCTAACTCGGCTATACCGTCGTTATCTATTCCCTCCCCTAGTTTCTTTCGTAGAAGAGCTTGCGCTCCTATACCATTCATCGGCTCGATAGTTATAATATCGGTTTCCTCCACTAACTCCCTCGCCGCTTTCCTTGTCCAACTAGTGACTAAAACCGCACCGTTTTTGCTCTGGGGCAAATAGGATAAAAGGTGCCGTTGACGAGCGCGATCTCCGCCGCCAGTCTGTGTCTTATGGCCATTGTTCGCTTGTAGAGAGAGAAAAACGGCATCGTCGACATTATCGAGGACCAGCAGCCACTTGCCGTTCTTCTCGCTGCGAAGCCAGTTATAGACAAGCTCGAATATATCTGCTCGTGGGTCTTTCCGACCAGCCAGCTTGACTTGGTCCGCAATGGCTCGGTAACCTTGCTCGACACGGGCCGCGTTGCTGGCGTGCACCCAGAATACCCACGTCTCCGGCGATCGATCTGCGGTTCGATAGCAGTGCTCGATAGCAAGTTGCGACTTCCTATCCCTGCGTTAGGTGCGAGGACTGGGCCGAGTGCTTTCTCCACTTACCCCACGCCGCCGAAGCCGACTAACGCTATACGAGATGCCGGCGTGGAGCATTTCTCGTGTATCTGATCGAGTAGCGTGCCACGATCGACGAAGTCTGGGTCACGGCAAAAGGGGATATTGCAGGAAGGGCTCGGCGGGGTCTCTGGTCTCTCTATCAAAGCGGGATTTTAGTATCCTTTCTCTATAACAAAGAGTTGCCAGCAATGACTCACCATGGTACTGGATATTATAGGTTTTTGTTACGGAGCCTAAGTAAAACTTAGTATAAGAAAGAGATATCGCTGTGAATAAGAGATGTACCGATAATATTACCCGATAGATGATCGGCTATAACACCACTATTGCTAGAGATAGGGCCAAACTTAGTACCCGTCGGGGTTGCTGTCACGTTGCAAGCCATTACTGCCACAGAGGGCTATGGATACTAGGACTAGACACTATACTAGCGTATTTAGACGAGTAAATAAACATAGGAATAGCTTTGCCCTTCAATTAACCTACTTTAAATGAGTCGGCTTAAACACCGTAGGAACCGCGATCGAGTGCGTGGTCTAATTCTCTTATAAGCTCTTCACCGGTCAACCTCTCCTAGCTTAATATCCCGCAGCCTTTCTCCGGATTAAGCGCCTTCAAGTTCAGCTGTATTTCAACGTCGCACTTTAGTTTAAAACGAATGGGTATACGCACTCGCGCTAGCGGTGGGTGCGGGCGTGTAGAGTAGTAGAGAGCTTTGTAACTGGGCATAGGCAAGCCCACACCAACAGCTGGCTGCCAATTAGAAATGTCGGCCCCACACCAGAATTCTCTTTTTCTAAGATTGCGAACATTCCCGTACTAGCGTGTTGATTGTGTATACTTAAGAGTTGAAACAGGCTATAGCGTTTCTATCAGCAGGGCTCTCCCGTATACATCGGTTCGGCCTGGTTAAAGCAAGCCTCACCTGCTAAGTGAGAAATAGAAATAACCGCTATTCACTCATCTCCCCTGCTTATTCTAACATGGCCGAAAGCGTAGAATTTGGGGTACCTCTACACAACCCAAATGATGCTAAGGTCGAGTACGTCTATCCTAGAGTAGCAGCCCATGTCCATTCAACTTCTTATTCGGTCTTGCTAACCAAAAGTCAGTATCATATTTGTTCATTGCCTGGGCGGCCTTGTTTTCGCAATTGCAGTATCGCGCCCGCCGGGCGTCAATGAAACGGCGCAGAAACTCACAGAGAATACTATGGGCATGATCTTCTTGGGTACGCCATTTGCAGGTTCTGACAAGGCCTCGTGGGGTGAAATGGCGACAAAATTTATAACGTTGTTTGGTATCTAAACGATATCAAAGATCTTAAGGAGCGGTTAGCAAGGTTAATCGATTATTAACCTAGACTTTGACACGTTCATTAAAGCGCGCGACCGTGATCGCAAACAGGGGCCTGTGGAAATTGTCTGTTACTATGAAGCAGAACCGACGTATGCTGGACCTAAGAATATCGGAAAGATTATAAATAAGGAGTCGGCTGCGAGACTTTCAGCTATTGCTGCGCTTTCTATCCCAGACAATCACACTGACATGTGTAAGTTTGCCGGCGAATTTTCAAGCGGGTATGCTAGTGGGTCGGCCTAGTTGGAGCTATGGATCACGGCGCTCGACAAGAGGGAAGACAAAGACAAAGACAAAGATAACGAGGTGCGCGCCCTACTCAGTAGCTGATTATTAGATGGTAGGTTAACGCTGTGCAAAAGGACTTGACGAGAGTGAGAATTGATGGTATAGTCAATAATAAAGGCGTAGTAACAGGAGTTATAATTTCTCTCCCTAGAGAGATGACTAGTATCACAGGGTCAGCTGATACGGTAATATACCCGATCCATATCTTCTAAGCTCGTCGATATCGCTGATACTCCTAATAGACCTATAACTTTGGTCAACTTCTCGATGACGCAACTGTAAAGCTAATGGGAAAGATGAAGTAATATTTTGTTACGGGTTAGACCCGATAGGTATAAGTGCCTTGGATGATCTAGCGGCTTAGTCATACTGTACTTTAGTAGAACAGCATAGGCTGTCCCAACACTTTCTTTCCTTAGGTTTAAGCTTCATGTACATATAGCAATATACCTTTCAGCTTCCATCTGAGGTTGAGCCATGACATTGAGTCCTACGGAGGCGTGGCCGAATCGTCGGCTTCACGAACACCATCTCAAAATGCTGGTGCTGAGTCATCTGGAGGGGTGATTATTATATCGTCTCGTTACTTACGTGTTTGGGCAAACTTACCGCACGATCTCTGGACTGAGGCGACAAATGCCGCTGTATATTTGCTGAATCGGACTCCCACGAAGCGTTTAGGATGGAAAACACCCTTCGAATTGGTCACAAAACAGAAACCGAACCTCAGCCATCTCCGAGTATACGACTGTAAGGCCTACGTGCTAAATAAGAGCATGCCAAAGCTCCAAAAGCTTGATCCGAGAGCCCATATCAGATATCTGGTTAAATACGACTCAACAAACATCTTTCGTATCTGGATCACATCTCGGAAACGTGTTTTTAGCTCCAGAGATGTCCGTTTTGACGGAAACGAGTTCTACGATCCAAAAGAGCTCGATTAGGGTCACCTCCTCAAGGAAACAGTGAAAGGAGTGGTAGATATCTTAGAGATACCCCAACAGATGAGACTAATGGCAATGGAGTCAGAATATCCAGTGATTTAAGACGCTAACTTGCCAGTATCCACTCAGAACTCCCAAAACGCCTCCACGGAATCTCCCAACGAATCTCCCGAGGAAGAAATAGGGGAAAACTTCACTTTAGCTCCAAAAACGACTGAAATTCCTACTGATATCCATTACCCGCAGCTTCCAAAACCACGAGAGACATCAGAAGAGGACTTAACACCAGCCATGCCAGAAGGATTTGGGCCTGAAGATCCAGATCCACTTGCTGAACGGCTGGCACAACAAATGGCTTGGTCAGCTCTCGGGCTACTGAACGGACAAAGGAAAGCTCAAGGCACTCAAAATAGCCAAAATACGGCTCAAGGAGCTCAGAATAGCCAGAACACGGCTCCACGAGTCTCCCAAATCTCCTCTGACTTCTCAGAAACGAACATAATCCACGGAAAACGTACACGGAAAGCTCGTCCGGCCCATTCAGCCATGTACACCACGTTCCTCACCTCTCAAAAGCAAGAAATTGAGAATCCGACCAAATCCTATCGTAACGATCTTCCAACTGAGCCTGCTAATTGGAAAAAAGTGCTATCTCATCCCCACAAAGAGGAGTGGATAGCTGCAGTCAAGATTGAGTATACAGAAATGGAACGAAGAGGAACCTTTGAGGTAGTGAAAAGATATAGGCCTACCAGAGGGGGCACGAATAGTACCCCTGACATGGGTCTTTAAATACAATTCGACGGAGCGGGATTTTTGACAAAATACAAAGCACGACTTTGTGTCCGTGGGGATAAACATAAAACCGAGTTAGACACCTACGCTGCCACACTAGCTATACGCACCATGAGAGCTATTCTCTCCATTGGAAGAAGTGAAGGTAGTTTATATAGTAGATATTCAGCGGCATTGTGAGCGATATCGTCTATACCCGCGGTATCACAATACTAATAGCGCAAAGTTCCTATAATCGGCTAGCAACGTCCTCTTACCCGTGAATCATTCTTACACCAAATAACTGTGACTATTGAAGTCGGCAAGCGTTTTCAGCTGCTCAGCGTGTGTAAACAAACGGAATGGATATTGTGACAGACTTGCCTTGTTGCAAGTTTGTAATTAGAGCCAGGGGTTTGTTGGGCTACTTGGAGACTTGGAGCTGATTAATGAATGGGAGAAGAATGGTGGGCTTCACGGCACCACCAAGCTGCGATGAGCCCTATTATACCGAGTACTAGGTCTTAGATGAAATTACAACTTGTGACTAACGCACTCACCTTCACGCTAATATCCCAAACTATAGTAATAAAAGGATCTTCAGCGAGTCCCCTTGATGTTAGTTCCATTTCGCAAGAAATTGCACTGGGTAACTCCACTCACAATGAGTGAGATCGGCGTACTTTGGTAATACCAGTTCACTAAACTTAATACTAGTCGTAGAACTACCCCTTGAAGGAATTTAGATATAGAGTAGAAAAACGTTAGTGGGGAAAAGTTACAAGCTTATATAACAGATTCTTTTCCACGTCACGTTAAAACCGCGTAAAAGATTTTCAAACCTTGGCTGGACCCGAGATTCAACCAGAGTGAATCTTATTAGAACTACGTGCGGCCCTCTTTGACCACGATACTTTCCTTCCTCAACATGTTGCTTCTCTTACATAAGATGTGGTATCAGTCTAAATCAAATTCGATTAAAACAGCTACTCTACTTCGTCGCTGGGATAGTAGATCTATAATCATCTATATCCAATTTCGAGAACTCGTAATACTACCACTCTGAATGAAAACCGCCCTTATTTGCTCTATTCTAATCGACGCCATCGTATTCTGCCGCGATCAAAAGATCGTTCTCACTATTAAAAATTGGATCTTTCATGAGAAGAGTGCCTGCACCCGGGACAACAAATGCACCAATGCTCTCCAGAGAATCCCGGAGTTTCTCGGAGGCTTCCTTCAGGTCATTGTTTTTCACGAGATTGTCCCTCATTTGTGAGCCTAGGCTGTTCACTAGGCTCGCTGGCTGCAGAAAAGTTTTGTCCGTATTTACCTCAACAGTGACTGCACCTGAAGGCAGTGGTAGATCGAGACTAAGATTGCCGTTGAGCACCGACTTCAATTCGATCGTGTACTTGAATCTGCGAATAACTTCCGCCCTGTTAAAGGCTCTAAATTAGTACTGGTTTCCAATGGATAGAAGGTCAGGTTCGTGGGATTACGTACGACCCGTTTTGAGATATGCCGATGGTTTTCAACTCGCTCTTTTCGAGCAGACGAGTAAAGCCCTCCAGAATGACCTTGTTTGTTCCAGGATTGAAATAGACCCAGTTCGTGTGGGAGACCTCGATGGTTGCCCTGAGGTTGTTTAGAGCACCACCAGTCTTATGTGTCTTGCTGTTGCCAACCGTCCACTTCCACGCCGGCATGGTACCCTGAGGGCTTATCCTAGAGGACGGGACCCACTTACCAAAGTCACTACGGCTCTTGAATCCGTGCGAATATGAAACAGAGAACTTGATCCCTTTGATTTCCGCTTTCGCCGAAACAGCTTCGATATAAGTCGCTTTGTTGAGGATGGCAAGTTTAGGGAGCAAGAAGTCTGTGAAAAAGATGTCTCCACTGATTGCCATGGTTGCTGGGATAGATTTCGAGCACCAGTTTCCACTGTACGGCAACATCTTGGGCTCGGGAAATGCTTTACCGCCGGTCATGTTCAGGTACACAATCATGTTCTTGTCTCCAACTGAGCCCCTACCATCCGTGGGCTGATTTTTCCCGGGTTCTATGTACGGATAGATCTGAAATGCCTGGTCCGTCGGGGGAAATGAAGGAGGCAGAGTGTTGACAGACGACGGGTTTGAAGTTGTGATGGAGTAGCCGAGAAGACTGCCACCCGAGTCTTGTGCAGCCTGCATCCATCGCAACATCAGCATTTTGAAACTGAACATGGTGCTGGATGTAAAGGTATAGTCGCCAAATTCGCACAAATCGAGCTTAGGACTAATGATATCGGCAGCTATTGATAATAATGGTTGGTGATCAATCAAACAAATCAAGTTATTGAGCTCGGCTTACTTGTGAGATCAGCAAATAATCGACTAATGCGATAATCTCCAGGCTTTCCGAATTTTTCCTTGATATTCTTATATTCGTCTGAGGTAGGATCAATGTCTTTCAGAGCAATGTTCACCTGGAAGACAAAGACCCAGCTTTTCGTGGATACGGTTACGAAATCACTTTGAGAGAGGGTTAGCTAGATAGACTCTTAGGATCTTTCAAAATTGCGATTACTCCTCACCTTCCATTGCGAAGCTTACATGAGCCGTTCTCGCCGAACTTCATGTAATACAATGCCTCACCTGCTCCAAAGTCATCTACATCAAGTGAGATTTCAGGCGCTAGCAGATCTACTTCGATACCCTCCTCATCACCATTGACACCTCCTTCCCCGTTTGAGCCAGGCGGGAACTTGAAGCTTTGCAGTTCGGGATTGAAGATGTGCAAGAAATTGAGATTGAAGTTGAGGAGACCTTGAGTAACGGCAAAAATCTGTATGTGGAAGTAAGCATAATCTCCTCGTCTTTTCTTAAGAGAGATTTTTACCATTGAGATTTTCCCGGAGTCATTCTTGAGAGATGTGTTCTCAAATCGTGTCGTATCATCGCCGTCTTTCTCTGTCACGACGGCTGCTTTAGCTGCTTCCGCAGCTTTCTGGATGACACTTTTGGGCAAAGTTTTGAAGTTGGTTATTTCCTGCACAGTCTTTCCGTCACCCTGGCCATCAATCAGTTCGCGATTCCCAAAGATTACGGTGCTCTTTGAATTATCGTTCTCCTGCGATTCAGATTCTGAAGCTCCATCGATGTCTCCGGTAAGATCGACTGCCAATGCTTTCGTCAACGGATCTTTGGCTTCAGGATCCTCCCCTTCGACCTCATTGACCAGGTCTGGGTTCTTACGCGCAAGAGCTTGTAGAGCAGCTCGCACACGTGGTTCCCCCAAGTTCAGTTGTCCTTCAGTCACAGTTCTCCAGCCGCCAACGCTCGTGGTGATACGGGATGACGTTGATAGGAGCTTGTCGGATGAAAGAATGGGGGTCTGGAGTGCCATGATTAGAGAATCAGATGCTTTTCTGTCAGGAATTGTATATCTTAAAACTATGACAGAGAAGTTGACTATGCACCGATACTTATACCACAAACTCCAAATAGATTCAACTGTGTAAGCTCGAGAGCTTTATCGTAATGCTTCAGCTCTCGGCAACCTCCCTTCGATTTGCCTCAGTGTATTCATAGCGCAGGAATACCAAAAGCAACATGCGTCGAACATGTCTATCCGCTGAGCCGAATATTTTTAACATCTTGAATTCTCTGAGCTTGGTCAGCGTTCTCAGCCGCAGTTGCAAGGAGTTCACCGTATGTTCACTCGGGTAACGGGTTGCAATAGCACAGTGAAATTGCTGGATATCATAGCTCACGGGTTTGCTCGCCGAAGTCCTGCTTGGACATCCGGGTAGCCGGCACTCTGAGTATCACGTGTAGCAGCTTCGCTCGCAGTCACAAGCTGAATTACTCCCCATGAACTCGTATGTACGAAGCTTTGGCACGCTGGGCATAAACATAACGTATCGAGTATAGAGTTGGGTCACTCCATAACAGATTCAAAAACATCATTCTCCTGTACTGTTACTGTACCTGCGATAATCCTATCCTCTATATCTTGATACATCGCGAATACAAATACGCTGATGATTTGCAGGGACCCTTTTCCTAAGAACATTCCGTATATAGCCACCTTTTCACATTAACATTATACAGCTTCTTATTGCATAGCGTTGGCTAGCGCTCATTGGCGTTGTCCATCGCGCAACCCCATTTGTTATCGTATCGAAGGTGTCGGACCACACTATCCACCATATGCAATATGAAGCAGTAGTAACGCGTTACTAATAATTCCAACCCTACCTACGGAGACGCCGAGCTGAGATATATCCAAGATGTCTGTTTCAACTTGCTTGCGGTCAAGAGAACTCCTTCAGCTCCTGCCATGTATGATAGGGATGGTGCATTAGGAAGGAAGGACATAGATACTTTTATGACCTCTTATTCAACATGGATTATCATTGAAGTCAAATACAAAAGAGATCCTACCATCAAATCTACCTCAGCAGAATTCTCTCCGCTCAAACACCCGGAAAGCAAGTGACAAGAATCATTTCCCGACTTTTTCAATCCTTCTAGACGTTGACTGGAACCGGGCGATACATCGTGAATTTCCAATGGTCTATTTCACCCACGACTCCGAAATTCTGAGCCACTATGTTGCGGCAGTCCCAATTCCAAACTCAAGTCATTTCGTTGCTGTTCGGGACGAGCATCACGTACCGCTCATCTTCAGCCTTGGAAACAATGGCATTCTATATGCCATTAAAGAAGCATCAAATGGCAGCCGGAAGATGATTGACCTGAACAAAGCTTTGGGTTTGACTGACCTAGATGTTGTGACATTCGAAGCAGTCCAGGACGCTGAGGATGTAATCTATATGTGCTTCGCGGCGAATTATGGAAAATACACGCCGTTGACAGTGCTACGCCCGTTCCGTCCAGAAGACTTGAACAGTGAAGGAGAATACCTGGATCTTACGCGCTTGAAGATCATCGGAAAGAACGCTACAGAGATCAAGGTCTCCAAAATATTCATGGTGTGCATGTACTGTTACCCTCCACATAATGTATTTATGACTGACACCTTGGTTAGGGAGAAAAGGACTCTCGTCGGGAGTATCCTCAGATAACATTGGGGTTCGTGCCGCTTAAGGATGTGCATACTTCTGAAGACCTCGCCAGTGTCCAGTTCGCATCCGGCCTTGATTGGACCTTGTCTTCTAACGTTGACCTTCCTGAAAATGCG
Source organism: Patellaria atrata CBS 101060 (assembly GCA_010093705.1). Taxonomy (NCBI): domain Eukaryota; kingdom Fungi; phylum Ascomycota; class Dothideomycetes; order Patellariales; family Patellariaceae; genus Patellaria; species Patellaria atrata. The sequence continues at coordinate 59,561 of MU006096.1, forward strand.
ACGCAAATTGTAGACTTCACACCAGCTCTCCTGCCAATCGGACCGGGTTACTTTGCTCTTTATGTAATTCAAGGTGGGCTTGCTCAACAAGATCAGTTTACGTTTGTACTGATTTAATAGGTCAAACTCAGCTCATTTTCTCCACCATCGCGCCTCCTGGAGGACATACATATCAGGCCACACTTCAATGCCCACAAGGTATGTTAATTGTCCCGTATGCTCCAGTTCATGAATTATGCTGATTGTCTTACAAGGCGCACGGTGTCTTTCCACAATCAAAGACGCTGCGGGTTACACATCACTCCTGGTGGGTGGACAAGGCATCTGGTGCTGGACCGCCCAAGATGCCCAGAGAAAGCAGACGCAAGGAACATTGATTTCCAATCCTGGAGATGGAGGCCTCGATGGCGTGATCCAACTCCATGTCGCGCAGGCCGATAATGCGATTTCTATTTTCGCGACAGATTCCGAAGAAACAGTCAGCTATGCTATAACGCCCGATCTCAATTTTGGGACCCAGCTTGCTTCCATTCCTTTGGTCTCCGAGGGAGAGGGAGGAACGTTTGCGCCGTTTTTTCCTCCAGATGGTCTCACACAGCAAGTGATTGTGGCCAACTCGACCGGCCAATTAACCTTATTACAGCACGATATCTCCGCAGACATATGGATAAGGACTCCTTTCTATACTCCGAACCTGACAGAGAATATCGAGTACAATGCGTACATGACTCGAATAACCATTCGAGACGACAATGGTAAGCCAATGCCTGATGCGCCCCTCATTGTCAAGAGCCCCGAAGGATGGGTCGACGTGATCGTGAATGGAAGGAATGTAACGCTAGGCCCATATGGCACGATGACTTCCAGCGATTTACGCGGTACCCTCACAATTATTGCCCCTAGTGAAGATATATCTAGTTGGCCATTCAGAGTATCAACCATTGGAAACGCAGACAAGGGGCTAGTTGGTGAGGAAGTGGAAATCGATCCTACAGAGAAGACAATAAGCAAACTGAAGAAGATCCAAAATGGAGACGATCTAAGGGAAGCCCGCCTTGAAGATGGAACCCGTGTCTTGGAAGGTTCCGATGCGTCTGATGCTGACATCGACACTGTTGCGGACGCTATTCGGCAGCTGGTGGACTTGGCACCTCAGGTTAAGAAAAGAAGCCTTCGACCCGTTGTACGCAACGTATCGCACAATCCGCTGGCATTCAAATTAGGCCGAGTACGGTCAGGCAAGGATCTCGGTCGTTGCATTGCTGGTTGGAACTCCAACCGGATCATGGCGTCAAAGAACATTATTGATTCTGCCTGGGTAAGTTTCTGCTGTTCAAGGTCAGTTATGGAGGACTTTTTAACAATCTCATTAGGCTGGATTTCGCTATTACTTCCTGTCTCCTTTGGAGTCCCTGTTTGCAGCTTATATCGAGCTCGCAGCAGACGGTGTCCATCTCATTCTTGACTTTGGGAAGAGAGTGTTTCGTTTGCTCATCGATTCAATCGGGAAGTTGGCTAAGGCAATCTCAATGCTGATGGAAAAGCTCGCCAAAGGCTGGGATAAGTTCCTTGAGTGGCTCAAGATGGTTCTAGGTTGGCAGGACATTGTCGACACTGCCAGGTCCATCCGGAGCTTGATGAACAATGCATTGGATTACGGAGACGAGGGCTTGAATCACTTTGCGGACCAAATCGAGGCCCGTTTCGATGACTTCAAGGAAAATCTCAGAGGGATTGAGGTAGCCCCTGAAGTGACAGGAACCACAGGCGGTGGCTCGTCATCTGATGAGCCTCCGGAAAACGTCACTTCCGAGGATACCCAGTTCGAAGATTCTGTCGCAGGAGGCTACACTGAATATCAGGTAAGCATCTTATATCCGTATTCTTTGTCATTTAAAGTTCTTCTGACCATTAGACAGCTCACTCATGGTGGAGGTGCTGAGCACTCTCTTATCTCATCAAACGTTGGGGGTGATCCAGTAGCAACGATGAACAATATCTTCGTTGACCTTACGGGTTCACTTGGAGAAGTCGCAGACTCCTTCAAAGAGACGAAAGACAGTCTGCAAGAGATGTTTGTTGAGATGGCTAAGAAGGGTGAAGGGGTCGAACTCGGTGAAGTCCTCCAAACCATAGGGATTGAAATACTGATTGGAATTCTGGATGGCCTCAAAGCCATCACGATCGGGTTTCTCAGACTCGCCGGCGAAATCATTCGGGGCATCAAAGCAATTGCCAACGCTGACGTACAAATTCCGGTATTTTCAGCTTGGTACAAGAGATTTACGGGAAAAAGCCTAACTTTCACTATTTTGGAGGCCGTCTCGTTCATCATCGCTATCCCATACACCCTACAGTATAAGAAAGCAACTGGTTCGAAGCCACCTGCAATAGACATTCCATTTCCTGAGCTTTTCGGCACTTCGTCATCCAAGACGGCTACCCATCTGAAGCAAAGTCTGAAAGACGGCGCAATGAAGAGGCCTTTAGAGGACGACAATCCCGTCTTGGGCATAAACAAACGGACTAATTTTGCTTTCGCCAGACTTGACGTCTCTATGCGATGGTTGGGGCTCATCTTCGGTTCCATGTTGTTTTTCGTAGAGGGCTCCAAAGATAAAAGATCATTAAGCTCCGCGCGTAGCACGGAGATGGATCCCCGCCCGTCCGGACTCAGAAGCGCAGCGTTCCAGCAAAGAAAATTCCAGGCGCCGCACCCACTAAAGAGCTTAGATCTTGGGACCAGCTTTAGCGAGGCCTTACCGTATCTGACCAACGTCTTCAGTGGCATCGACTTGCTGGTTTCTGCCCCTTACCCGTCAACAGCGAGCCCTGATCCGGCTGGTATGCGCAGGCTTCGCTGGACAGCGCACACATTTGGAATCATCGGTTGGTTGCTCGGGTTCGCGCCTCAGAACCCAGTCATGTCCGTCGTGAAAGCAGTCCCTCCTACGATTACCTTGATACTCATCTCCTTCGTCCATAATATGGAACATGAAGCGCGGCGCGACGGCGATGACTCGATCACGGCGCATTCGACCAGGATGAGGATCGGCATGTCTGTGTTGGACTTGTTGACTTCGTGGTGTCAGTTGGCCGCGTCGGAAGCACGGGATGCGAAGCGTAAGTGTTCAACCCGAAGCATTGAGTTAGTGTAGAATGCTAATCTTGTGTCGTGACAGAGCCTCATTTGACCACCGCATTCTTTGCTGTTGGCAGAGTCTGCGAATTGTCCTCGTGCAGTATGCTCACTAGACTTACGAAGGAATCCATCAAGAAAGAGAAGTGGAACTACTTAATGCCGAGCCCATGCCGCTAGTTCAACATCAAGTTTCGGTCATGTAGATACTCCGTTCTCGACCTTGGATTTGCTGGCCGAAAATTTGGGGGTTAACTCAGACGGAACGGGTGTCTCTTGCCTGAATCATGTCGCCCTATGATTGCAGAAAAAGTTACTTGAATATGATCGATCTCCTTCACTCTGCCCTGCGTCTACCTGGTTCCTATTCCATAGCCCCGACTCTTGTTGTATTTCTTCCATAATCGCGGTAATACTTCTTCTTTAAGAATGAATTTGTTTTGGTGTCTAAAGAAACTTAGTTAGGTTTGTAGATATCAAAAAATACTCTAAGAATGTATCTTTCGCCCATGGCTGACTTGAATAGTAAATGCTTAGCTTCTACTGGCACAAACTGTAGTATGAGGGACCATTTTCTTGATTTGTGACCCTGAAGCCGCGATATGAAGTGAATTAATTCATGCTGAAAACATTATACCTTCCTACGTAGGTATGGAACGAACCAGTAGCCTTGCACGCGTTGCAGGCCTGTCTCATTGTGATCATCAACGTCGTATTTCTCAAGCCTGATTTCGACCTGCTTTGCATGTGGATCGGCTACCCCAGAACCAACAGGTAGATACTTCAAAGTCTCTGCCATCTACACTATCGTCAATACCTGCGATTTCAGATGCAATGAAATGGACATACCTCAGGATTTCGCATTGCTGCGGCAATAGTGGAGAATTTGTTGTCATAACTTGTAGTATTGTTTTGGGTGAATGACCAAAGACCTAGGCAGATGATGCCGAGAGAAGCTAGTATTCCGACAACATAAGAAACGATGAGGTTCTTCGCTTGATAGCTATAGACGATGCGGGTTCCGCTGAATGACGTTTCGATTTCTACCTCATCGCTGTGCATAGTTGATTAGCAATGGCGGAAAGCTCGAGTGTGGAGGTTAGCAGCTCTTACCAAAACCGAGGATCACTCATCAAACTGAGAGAGAAATTGAGAGATAGCTCTTCGATCCAATCACCGAAGGGTCGCGGCTGTCTCCCAACGAGTACTCTCGGAGTCCGAGTCTCACCGTCCGCCAGATGCCAGCTATACTCCTTTGATTTTGCCAATATTTCGGAGTTGAGCTGAAGATAGTTCCATTCGAGAGCCATTTCGGGAAGATAGCCTGCACTAGCTTGTATTTGGGCATACAGCTGATGCATCCATGCATTCAAGGCAAGTGATGTCCATGAGCGATTCTCCGAGCTAGCTTCCCACAATGCTGTATTCTGGGACAATGGTTCTCCAATCTCAAGCACCGTGATAAGGTGGATGGAGGTATGGCGAGATTCTACCTCCACCTTCACCTCCACAGAACTGTTGTATAGCTCACAACGAGTAACGTTTACACCTGAATGAGAGGGATTCGACCAGGCAATGTAAAGACTGCCGTCAAGTACAGGACGGCGCTTGGTTGATGAATCAAGCTCAAGGCTAGGGATTCTGACCGGCGTTCTTATAAAGCTGTGACCTTCGTCAGGATCCACTGTTCCTGCCAGGGCGATATGGTGCAAAGACCCCGAAAGTGGGCCAGTAGAAGTCTGGCCACCGTTGGATGATAGTTTCCGTGTTTGGTAGGTGAAGTCGTATCTTTCATTCATCGTAACATTTAGAACTTCAACGTTAAGATCAAAAAGGACTCGGTTTTCAAGGATCGGCGTCAGAGCAACAGCAACATCTTCCAGGTCCAGAACCTGATCGTGGCCCGCATTGACTTGTTGACATCTCGTTTGAGGGATATGAATTGAGGTCGTGTAAGAGTATTCCTGCGTAGGTAAAAGGGGCTGTGGTGGCAACGTTATAGCTTCTACCAATATGTCATGAAACAAATCTTCGAGTTCTGTTGATACTCCGTTATTTCCAACATATGTTCGCAAAGGCTGGTCGGATGTGGTCGCTGGATAAACTTTGGAACGATCAAAGTACATCAACGAGGGGCGAAGGACGTTGATTCGGCCAGGCGCTACTCGTTCAATGGCAGACAAAGTTGCTGGGGGAAACAGTGTTATCACATATGTGGACCTGGCATCTTTCAGAACTTTTCAATGCTTCCGTTGGTTGTATATTGTGCACGTACCAGCAGATCAGACCAGCTAGTGCGGCAAGAGGGAGCTTCTTAAAAAACTGAGGGTTGACCAAAGATAAAATGCTTGACAAAGCATTGAATGCATCATCCACATGAGCGAGTGAGACCCGAGCATTCTTGAATTTAAGCCAGATATACTGAATATAAGCAGAGGTAATGGCCAAGCGCAGGCATGTTCCCACAGCAAGGGCGAAAAACGTTCCGATCCTAGATCGCCTGTCAGTGCGGCCCACGAGGTGTGGAGGTTGATATCATACCGGAGCGCCCATTGCTGTCTTTCAGTGCTTCCCACAGCCGTGTTATTGAGGGTCGAGTAAAAGATGTGATGCCCTATGGCAAAGGCACAACTTCCTATGACGCCCGACACACTAATGACTATAGCAGACCACTTCCGGCTGGTAGACTGCTTAGTTTTTCCAGTGAATCCTGTGAGCCGTTTTCCTGAAGTTCTGGTGGATAGCTCTACAGCATTGCCGACGGAGGCCATGATTGGCTCAGTCTCGGGTCCGATATTCGCCATAATATGTCGTTGTCAACAACCACATGCGTTTCTCTTTTTACACAAAACTTCTGATGATCCTAACAGCCCAACTTGACTGCAAGTTATATAGTATAAGGTGTTTGAACCCCATTGCGGCTGAGTTTCTCTTTGACCGGCACTGCCATCCCTCATTCTATCGTCTTGTACATACCAAGACAATCCTGCTAATGAGGAATAGGGCTAGCTCTATCAAAATTCGAGAGTTCTTTACGTAGGAGGTCGGCTAGTATTGAATACACGAGTTATGCCAAGTAGGGAGGACCACCTTAGTGCGTAAAACCTAGGAATTCCAATTATAAGCCTCGATTCAGCCGTCATAAGTAGAATCTAACAAGTTCTCACACATATTACGAATGTAAAGAGGTAAATTCCTGGCCTAGTCATCCTTACATTCTCTTTGAACTACCTTAGCGAGTTCTTAGGTATAGGTAAACTATCCAATGTTTTTCAAGTTTTCAAAATTAAAAACCGTTAGTTCTATTGATAACCCTAGTTCTAGCTCTAGAGTTAGCAGGATCCAGTTTAGCTCAAGCTAACATAATAGCTTTCTCCCAGTGTCTCATCATGTCTTCCATGCGATGCGTTGTCCGCGAAACCTGATAGAGACTCGAATTTACTGTAATTTACTTGGTACTAAAATTCTGAGCGTTTTGCCCCTACCACCCCTTAAAGACAAGCTTTCCCAATGCCGTCTATCCGTAGGTGGCTTTCAGCTTTCACATAACCTACTTCCCTCCTCTGGCTCCCGAAAATCTTTCCTTGGGGCGGTCGAAACCATTCAATGTCCAAGTACCCACGATAGTTGCATCCAACCGGGACAGTACAGAGACACCAGTAAGTGGAGCAACTTCATGAACAAAGAATAATTGGAAGAGGAGGCGAGAATGGTTTATATACCCTAATCCTACCATGCTCAGATTATGTAGTGCGGTGAGGTAAATTGATATAGGGTGCGGATGTAACGTGCAGTATCTGGAGAGCCGAGGGCGGAGGGCCCGGCTTCTACATATTGAACTCATCTTCTATAAAAGATACATGCTCAAATATTTCTTAAGAATGAAGAGACCGCACGATCGGACGATAGAGTCTTTCCGGCAAAGAATTGCGGAGAGCTGCCTGCTGCTCCCGTAGCTTCCTTAAAACCGCTCTCCCAGCCTCCCACAAGAAGTGTACTCGCCCATTAGAGCACGTGCTCAATTTGATATCAGGGGTCCAAAATAGCCGTACTAGAACGAGTGATAATAGGGTAAGGAACTATTTTACGAGTAAAAAAGAAAGAGGTAACTAAGGAGAGAAGTAAGTTTAGATAGCGGATCTTCGGTGGTATTATACGTGGCACCGGATGTCTCCGCGGGATCAAGGGGTCAAACCTCCTATATTCTTCCTATCCTTATCCCCTTATCATATGATGCTGTCTCCAAACTAAATGACTTCGATTAGTTGAGTGAGAGGCGGCGATGTAAGAGATATTGAGAGCGATCGTGTGACTTGCTAGACCATTACTCTCCGTTAATCGACCCTGATACCGCTCCTCACACCTGGTTTTGATACTGATCTTCACCATCACCATCAATTCCAGCTTTTCCCCTAACTTATCTCCTCTTGATTTTTTTTAGTTCTAGGTCATATCTTCCTCTCTTAGCCACTCAGCACGTCATAATTCTTTCCTGCTTCCTAGGTGTCCCGCACGCACTCTTCTCACAATAAACAGCGCAAAGTCCCAAAGCCACCCAAACATCCAGTCATTTATTCGTGCCTTTGTCCAGACGCACGGCCAACAATCGGACGTATTTCTTTCGATGATACCACCAGAGAGTTGAGCGATTTCGAGGAAGGGAGAAAAGACGTAAGGCAGGGGAGGAAGAAGAGTTTATATAAGACTTTAGCTAAATTCCAGCGTTCGTGTGAGATTAATTAACATATCCGGGGGATCGGTCATCTCGGTTTCTGCTATGAGCGGTATTAGCTGGATATCGTATCATGTGTACTAATAACCCTCCTATAACCAGCATTCTCGACTAATCCATCTATATTTTGACCATCACCACACCTACTCTCATGCGGGATATCAAGTCTACCTTTATATCAACTAAGATAATCAGCTCCAGACGTAGACTTTGATGGTGGTTTTTATCACCACCTCGACATCAGCATCAATACTAGACTTTTCTCCTCTTCTCTCACTTTCGCAAATGCTCATCTCGGCGCAATTGATTGGATGTCTTTGCTAGTGCGAGATTATACCACTACGGCAAAAGGGCGACCTTTTGCCGTAGTGGTATAATCTCACAGCTGGAGTTCAGAATACGTTGAACAATTTTATGTTCTAGACTAGCACTTGATAATGCTCTGACTTGCATGTCTCTGCTTTCTCTTAGAGCTAGGTAATTGCGGAGAAAAAAGGGACGAAGAAAGTGAGGATAAAGGGGTCAATTGATAGTTGAAAGGAGGTTAAAGAAATGACGCACCCATTCACTAACTTTCACGTTATAAACTGGTTGATAGTATACCATCTAATACCTCTCCACCTAAACTCAAGTTCTATAAGAAGAAGTGATATAGTAGACTAGTAATACTGACTTTCATCGTTAGTTTATTAGTAACACCGTACCTTCCTTCTCATCCCAGCTCACCCATTCCCTTTTACCATCCAAAACTATCTACCGACCTCTTCCAGAACTTCCCAATAGATAAGGGCAGAAAGGGTTTCCTAAAGCTCCGCCCCACGATTGTTCAAGCTCAAAGACAAGGCCACAGAATGATTATATATTAAGACTGGAGATTTCCAGTGTCTATGGAATGGGCACCTTGATATTGGAGGCGCCTAGAGATCTAATCTAATAAGATGTATCACGTGACTGTGTAAATGAGATACATAGTAACGGAACCGTGACATTATAAAAAAAATATAAAGATTACTAATCCTCTATAAAGAATTTGAAATTTATATATTAGTATATTAAAATTTGTACGGATCCTACAGTCTTTCGTTGGAAAAAATTCATAGGACTCTAAAGCAATGATTCATTTTACCATATTTCAAAATGGGCTGACACATACGACCACAGAATAAGGAAAATAGGGCATCCCGTTCGCTCTGCCATACTCAAGCCTTATATCGGTGCAGTAGTAGTTGGGTGGGTGACCACCAGCGAATGCGTACTGTTGTATGTTTTTTTTCATGTTTTTCGGGAAATTATATTTGCGATTATGATTTTTGCTATTAGACTTGGCCCTTGATACTTTTTGGACTCTGGAGACAAGGCGTCGTTGTAACTGTTGCCGAGCATCGTGTTCACACGGTCACTAGGATTCGAAAGACTGTATCAAACCCCGTATTTACAATTGATATCAGTACATCTAAACAATACGCAAAAAGGATAATCTACCTCCTATTGGTTATCAATGACATGAAGGTACTGCCTTTCCTCCCTCTTCTCTTTCTCTGTTGCCGGCGGGAGATCATAAAAACTACTTGAGCGATAACCCCTCAGATACTCGAAAGTTAAATCCTTCAAATCGGCAGGCTCGATATCCAGATCCCTAAACGTCTTCGCTTTCTTATCGATGACCTGATCAATGAACTCGCGCTCGACCTGGTCGGCCGAGGTGACAGGCCACCAGAGTGCGGCGTTGAGCACCTTCGCGGCGGGCTGCCAGAGCCGCTTGGGTAAATTGATGTGGCGGCGTCGAGAGAAAATTTCCTTGTCAACAAGTGCGGCGATCTCGGCGGTGCTGTAATTCGTGGGGCCATAGAGTTCGTATGTCTCGGATGCGGTCGTGTCGTCATGGAGCATTTTCTCAAGAGCCATGCCGATGTCGATGGCGTGGACGGGCCAGTATCGCTCTTGCATGTGATTAGACGTCAGGAGATTGCCGGGGGTACCGAGTTTATTGAGAAGGCGGTCCTCGTAGCCGAATGCGGGGGCCGGCCTAACGATTGTGGTCTCGGGGAAGATACTGCGGGCTACTTCCTCTCCCCGTGCTTTTGTGCGGAAGAATTCGGAGGTGGAGTTTTTGTCAGCGTTGTAGGATGATACTTGAATGAAACGGTCGATGTCGTATTTTGCTACGGCTTCTACAATGCGTTCTGTACCTTCGACGTGCACATCCTCAAGAGTGAAGTTTCTAAGATACGATTAGATCAGAAACTTTAAGATGGGTTATCGGCAGGACAGACTTCGTTGGATAATCCCGACCAATTAGATTGTACACAACGTCAGAATGTCGGACGCTCTCTTCGATTGATGCAGTATTCCGTAAATCCATCTCCTATTGGTAGATTGTATATTAGATCTGAAGTATTTCAAGTCTCTAAATGTTCTTACAATGAACACGACCCGTCCAAGATCACCAGCAACCTTCAAATGTCGCTTTTTCATCTCCTCTCGAAATGGTACTACCACGGTATTCCCTGATCGAGCTATGTGATCTTCTCAGTATGAGCCCCCTTTTCCACAGGATACCTGCACATACCAAGGCGATTGACGATATAACGCCCCAGAAATCCTGTGGCTCCGAACACGGTTACGGTATGTCCTACGAAATATCAGATATGCGGTCTACGAACGGAAGAGTCTCCTATAGCGAGATCTTACCTCCAAGTGAGGACCTGTCACATCTAATTAGCGATGAAACTAAATAAACCTCGAATTCGACCTCACCTTCCACCAGCTACGCTAATGATTGGTTTTCCAGTACGGGTTATATGGACATCTGAACCTGCTCGGGGAGCTGTCGTGGTGGAGAAAGCGGCGGTCCGCGAAGCCAATTGGGCCTGTCTCTTTGCCGGATGAACGCATTGCTTTGACAGGGCAATTGTCTGCCCGGTCAATTGCTTCATCTTAGCGGTTTAGAGCAAGTATGAGTGAATTGAGAATCGTGATGCACGATGGTCGATGTTATGCGGTCGGAGGTCATGGGCCGGCGAAACTAGAAACTCCGGACGGCGGCTCTGCGAGTGTAGAACTACGGATTCAAGCTGGAGCTCTTAGGTTTACCATTCAACAACTTTACCAGCTCCCTAAACAACATCCACTCTATACCGAGTCAAAACACTTCTACGCAAACCAGCAAGAGGCGTTTGTACTAGATACTTCCACCTCACTCCACCCTTTCGTCATCCGTATCTCTTCTTCCTCCCCTCACTACACATCACAATGGCTATGGACATAGATACAATACCGAATCTCCTCGCAGAACAGCGCGATGAAGCTCCAGATGAGCTACAACACTATTTCTTACAGTTTGAAGATTATTGGGAAAGGAAACTCTGGCACGAGCTCACCGATTTATTGATCGAATACTTCCATAAAGAGGAGAGCGGTCCGCAGCGATTACCGCTATTCAACACCTTTATCAAGAACTTCGCGGAGAAGATCAATCAGCTCAAGCTGGTGAAACTAGGACTAGAGACAGCTTCGGAGATAGAGGGTAAAATCTACACCCATATTGTAGTAGCTATATGCTAAAACCATTTATCAGACGATCACGAACGCTTGAACTTCCTGAAAGCCTTAGCAGACAAAGTTAACAAGCCCGCATCTCAAGATGCATATGTCTATGCAACCGTGGCGTACGCAAGCATGCAACTCGAGCTTGAAGAATATCCAGCAGCACGCTCCAAACTCGACGAATGCGAAAGGATTCTGGACTCCTTCGACAGTGTCGAAACAGCTGTACACGCCTCCTTCTACAAAACAAATGCCGAGTATTATAAGGCACGTAACGCAAGTTTGGTCTTCCGTTTTGTTGTTTTTGCTCGTCTTTATTCTGACTAACGTTATGATTATACAGACCCAAACCGAATTCGCCTCCTACTATAAAAATGCCCTTCTCTATCTCGCCTGTATCGACATCAATGACCTGACTCTCAGCGAACGCCAACATCGCGCTTATGACCTCTCCATTGCCGCCCTTGTCTCCGACAGCATATACAACTTTGGTGAGCTCTTGCTACACCCGATTCTAGACTCATTGAAAGACACACCGCACGCCTGGCTCCGTGGCCTACTCTTCGCTTTCAACCGCGGCGACCTTCGCGCCTACGATGTCATCGCGTCGAATATCGAGAAGAACAAACTCCTACGCGAGCACCAGAACTTCCTCTACCAGAAGATTTCCCTCGCCGCACTAACAGAGACCGTGTTTAGACGACCGCCGCACGACAGAGCCATGACCTTCGATACCATTGCAGAGGAGACGAAGGTTCAACCGGATGAGATCGAGCATCTGATCATGAAAGCACTGTCGTTGGGGTTATTGAAAGGCACGATCGATCAGGTGGCGGAGATCGCAAGGATCAATTGGGTCCAGCCGAAGGTGTTGGACATGAAGCAGATCGAGGCGATGAGGGGTCGATTGAGGGAGTGGGACGGTAGTGTCAACCAGTTAGGTAACTGGATCGAGGGCGCGGGCAAGGACGTCTGGGCCGCGTAATATGCAGCTGACGTGTATGGAGTTCCCTGCGGCAAAGGTACAGAACATCTGTCCGAGACTTTGGTCTATTGAAGTACGTCGACCGAAGCGATTTGCGAAAGCCATGCGGAAGAGGTGGCCTACTTGCCGTACTGGGGGTAATGGTCAGGGTAGTATTCCCAGAGTCTCGGGTGAGGGTCTATAGTACAGTAGAAGTTCGCACGGAGAGACTCAATGACAAAAAATATCAAAAACGAAGAGATATGTAAACGTCATGAATTCTTTACAAACATATTTAGGCAAATATATGCGTGATGACCTCTAATCGCCTATCTGAATAACCTTCAAACGTACAACCCCTGAGTAATCATATATCAAACTATCTCACTATCCGTTCTCTCAGAATAGACCCAAAGCCATCACGACGGTGCCACAGAACCACGCGGGCCACCAGACCAACCAGACCACGACCTGGGTCCAGAGCCCGTGGACCTGCCACCCGAAGCTCGCGCGCAGCAGCACGTCCACCAACGGTGTGTTCCAGTACTTTGTCGCGGCGAAGACGACGCCGGAGGGCGACAGCACGGCGAGGAGGAGCAGTCCGGCCACGCTTAGAAGCACTCGCATCGCCGAGCTTGAGGGTTGCGATTGCGTCGTTGAGGGGGACGGTCGGCGGATGAAGGTCAGCGGGGCCGCGAGCAAGCCGATGAGGAGGGAGAGGGAGAAGTTCAGGGTGGCGAGGGCGGAGAGGAAGAGGCCGAGGAAGAGGAGGGAGAAGCATTGGATTAGGACTGTTTCCTGCGTGGTTGGGGGACGGAAGCGGGAGAGGGCGAAGGCGGTCAGGAGGGGTAGGGCGAGGGAGGATGCGGCGAAGGTTTGGAAGGTTGGGAGGAGAGTCTGGGGTAAGTTAGCTGTGTACTGATGCGGAGGAAGGGAGTGCGTACGTTTGCGGGGGCGTGGTTGAAGAGGTAGAGGGGGAGTATGCCGAGGAAGTGTGCGGCGCCTACGAAGGCGAGGGGGAGGAACATTCGTCGTTCTACTACTGAGAATGTGGCTGTGGGTACGAGGGCTGTCATTCCGTTTTGCTTGATTATTGTCATATCGGGTTTGGAGTCGGGTTTGGAGTCGGTTGAAGCAATCTTCGTGGCCGGTTTTTCTGGTCTTCCACTTTTTATCCATAGACCAATGGACGTGATGGTAAAATTCACAGCGATCAACATCGCACTGGGAAGATAGGTACCGATGCTCACGAACCGATTGCTTTGCATCAACAGATAGAAGAAAAAGCTCTGGTGGAGATGTTCCAGGAGGTTGTTCAGACTGCGGAAAAGTGACTCGACGACACGACCCAGGGACATTTCATCGTGCCAGCCATCCCCAACAGTTTGCAGCGTGATGGCATCAATATGATACGGTATAAAGCTACTGTGCGGACCGGAAGCATGGCCCAGACCTTGATTGATCATACCACGAAGCATCGTCTGAAGTCTTTCCTCGTAGCTATCACCGTGTTTCCACATGCGCTGGAGGCATGTGCTGATGCCGATCTGTTGACTGGATACAGAAACGGCCGTGTTGATGAGATCAAGGTTGGGTAGCTGTCCGTTAATACCGTCATATACGATGTGTATTTTGTCAAACCGATGTCCCCATGGCCCGGCGGGATATTCGATCGCTAGAGCACCCTGAAGTGCACCACTTTTTAGGGGAAGTGACTCTACATGTGAAGGGTCATGGGCGTTGTGATACGCGTCGACCCAGGCTTGTGTTCCAGCTGTGCTATCACTCGATATAATGAATATCAAATCTTTAGACCAAAGGGACCACCCTGGTAATAGTCAGTACTGCTCAAGGTGTAGCATGTAGACCGCGCGAGGGTCTTACGCTTGAAATACCGGGCGAGCGTCAACACAAGTGCAACGCCACTATGATTGATCTCGCCGTTCATTGTAGTCCATGCCGCGACCAGAGCAATGGCTTCTGTAGCATCTGCTCGCGGTCCTTGTAGGATTGCGTAAACATTCTCACCCCCCGTTGTCTTTCCAGCAGACTGATATTCATATTTTTGAGTTGCGACTTTCAAGCCCGCTGACTTGAAGATCTCTAACAACTTCTGGTTTCTCCTACGTCTCGATGTAAGCATGATATATGCTCAATATATAGACCTAAAAGTTCCCTACTCTTCAATTGACTTATCCGCCAACCCGGCTACCTCATGTCTATAAGCTCGGAAGATATTGTGCTCACTCCCACCAAAATACGTGTGCACCTGACCTGGGAGCAGCGCATTTTCCGAGACGTAAGTACTCCTCGAATACTCATTCAGAGGCAGTAGGAACAGCCAAACGACGCCGACAATAATGCAGAGCGCGGATAGATAGGGGGGAACCTTGAGCAATCGAGGGTCACGACGTAGACCAAGGATAGAAGCTGATCTAATATTAGCATCCCCATGAAATAAAAAACCAATAGATCAACCCTTCACTCACATTGAAGCGACATATCCTCCTCTCTGCAATTACCGCATGCCTCGTTGTTAGATTCGTGGTGTCGTATTGTCGTTACTCCACCCTAGCTCTCACCTCCGGCCCAAACTTCTTTCTCGGAGGTTTCGGCGAAGAGAGAACAACGAAACATCCACACACACGCAGTCACCAAACAAACAAATGGCTTCGAGTTTCCCGTTCAACCCAACGCGTCTTCGCTCCTACATCCTGCGTCTCCCGCTCGCCACGCGCCTCCTCCTCGCCGCAACGGTCGCGCTCTATCTCGCGAGCATCCCGATCCCATGGCTCCGCGACTGGGCCTCGCTGGTGCCGAGTAAGATAAACCTGAGCTCTCGTAAGTCACATTTCCCGTCTCCTAAATCCACATTCCCCGAAAGAATCCTAAGAACTGAAAAATACCATCTACTTTCCCCACGCCTACCAACATCAAAGGAGAGACAGATCCGCTAACCACAACTCCCAGTATACCGCCTAAACACCTACCCCCTCATGCACCTCTCCCTCACGCACCTCCTCCTCAACATCCTAGCCCTAACCCCCCTCCTCGAGCGTTTCGAAGCCGAAAACGGCACGCTCGTAACCCTCCTCCTCTTCACGGGGCGTACGTACCCCCAAAAACCCCCTCTCCCAAAAACCCCCATACAAACCCCCCCTCCCCCCCTTTAAAAATCCCCCCAAACTAACAAAACCCCAGCATTCGGCCTCCTCCCCGGCCTCCTCTACACCCTCCTCACGACCCTTCTCCGCACCAACACTCCCGTCCTCGGCTCCAGCATCTTCACCTTCCTGCTCCTCAGTTCCGAATCCATAAAAGCCTCCCACACGCACCCCATCCTCCGCCTTTCCCTTCCCCCCAGTTTAACCCCCTCCAACCCGCGGACCCTGCACATCCCAACCCCCCTAATGCCCCTCGCCCCCCTCTTCCTCACCGCCCTGCTAATCCCCCACACCTCCCTCTTAGGCCACGCCTGCGGCTGCGCGATCGGGTACCTCTGGGGTCTGGGCTGGATCCGGTTCCTGGCACCCCCGGAACGGGTTCTAAGGTGGGTAGAAGGGAAATTGAACCTCTTGGGACGGTTGCCGCATTATGTGAGCGTGGATCAGAAGACGTACGGGCGGTATGGGGTCCTACCCACGAGTTTGGATAGGTTGGAGCGGGGAGGGGTCCAGGGGACGCCGGTAGGGGGTGGTGTGGGTGTGAGGTTGGGGCCGTGAGTGAAGTGGGTGATTGGATCGCGTGGGAAGATTGGTGGTTGTCGCGGAATTAGAGGGGGGGGGAGGGGGGGGAAGTGATGTCGGGTTGTGTGATGTGGACGCGATGGGGAGAGGTTAAAGCGGGAAGAGGGGAACTGGATATATTGGAGCGAAGCGGGTCCCGAACGTGGGATGGGTCATCGCGAGATTTCTCATATATATGTAGCATCTACACCGGCGTCGAAAGAGTCTTACTTATTTCATAAGTTCATAAAGCGCATTTGATAGACCGATTAGCCGAATCAAAACGGTTGGGCTTGCTCTTGAGCAAAGAATCAAGTTTATATCCACGTTACATAGAGAGACTTATACCACCAGGTAGATAACAGACAAAAAAAAATAAATCTGCATTTAACTTCAAAGAGCTATTGAAACAGTACATACAGGCGTGCTCCACGCATCATCAACATCATTGATCGAGTTTCCCTCCCTCATCTTCGCGTCTCAAGTTCATCTTCTCCATTTAATCAAGCGTTCATTTCACCTCCCACAAGATAAGAATTGGAAAATCCTATTAACATTCCAAAAACGACTACTGTTTATTCTTCTTCGCCGCCTTCGCCATTGTGTTTAGTGCACTTCCATTCTTGAACCATTCGATTTGGCCCTCGTTGAAGGTCTGGTTCAGCTCGACTTCAAATGTCTCGCCGTTCTTGGGATGTACACGGAGGGTCATTGGTTTGCCGACTGCAAGTTGTGTGCACAATAGATCGACTTTATCGTCGGGTTGAATTTTGTCGTAGTCTTCGGGGTTGGCGAAAGTAAGGGGAAGCATACCCTGCTTTTTCAAGTTGGTTTCGTGCTATCGTGCTCATTAGCTTATACTTCGAAATCTATAGTTTCTTTATGGAACACTTACAATACGAGCGAAGGATCGAGTAATGATAGCTAGGCCACCAAGATGTCTTGGTTCCAATGCAGCGTGTTCACGGGATGAACCTTCTCCGTAATTCCAGTCACCGATGACGACCCATTTGATACCTTTTTTCTTATAGTCACGGGCGGTAGCTGGGACTGCATCCCATTCGCCAGTAGTGACGTTGAGGATCTTGTTGGCCTCACCATTTGCAGAGTTGATAGCACCGATAAGCATGTTGTTGGAGATGTTATCAAGATGACCGCGGTATTTCAACCATGGACCAGCCACTACAATAGCGTTAATCATGGACTAAACACATCGATCATAATAGCACTTACTGGAGATGTGATCGGTAGTAGTCTTTCCTTGAGCTTTGATGAGGATGGGGATGTCGGTAGCATCCTTGCCATCCCATGGCTCGAATGGTTCAAGGATTTGAAGACGATCTGAAGTAGGAGAGACGGCGACTTGAACGGTAGAACCATCCTCAGGCGGCGCTTGGTATGTATCCATTCCGGGGTCGAAGCCGTTCGCAGGGAGACCCTCACCAGTTGGCTCCTTGAGCTTGAATTCCTTACCATCCTTGCCCTTTAATGTGTCAGTCAAGGGGTTGAATTTCAGGGTACCAGCAATAGTCATGGCAACAACGAGATCAGGAGAAGTTACGAAGGCGTGGGTCGCCGGGTTAGCGTCGTTACGACCTGTGAAGTTACGGTTGTAGGATGAGATGATGGAGTTAGCTTCACCCTTCTTCACATCTTTACGGTCCCATTGACCAATGCATGGACCACAAGCATTGGCCAGAACCATGCCACCGAACTCTTCGAAGGTCTTCAGTTGACCATCTCGTTCAATCGTGGCACGGATCTGTTCGGAGCCAGGAGTGACGGTGAACATAGATTTCGCCTTAACACCATGAGACATAGCATCAACAGCGATGGATGCAGCACGGGACATATCCTCGTAGGAGGAGTTGGTGCAAGAACCGATCAAGCCAACCTTGAGCTCCTCGGGCCACTTGTTAGCATCAACCGCCTCTTTGAATTTACTGATTGGGGTAGCAAGGTCGGGGGTGAAAGGTCCATTGATGTGTGGTTCGAGCTCGGACAAGTTGATCTCAATCAACTCATCGTACTCGGCGCCTTTGTCTTCCTTGAGCTCTGCAGCATATTCACGAGCGAAATCACCGATCGGCTGGCGCTTAGTTGCCTTCAAGTAGTCATACATACGGTCATTGAATGGGAAAATGGAAGTTGTAGCACCGATTTCAGCACCCATGTTACAGATGGTACCCATTCCAGTGCAAGAAAGGGTTTCGGTACCCGGGCCATGGTACTCAATGATAGCTCCAGTACCTCCCTTAACGGTAAGAATACCTGCCACCTTGAGGATAATATCTAGAAGTTTGTTAGAAAATCGATTCCTACATGGAACGATCCAACATAGAAAACATGGGGGCTTTTGGAAAACTTACCCTTCGGTGCCGTCCAGCCGGACATCTTGCCTGTGAGCCTAACACCAATCATCTTTGGTGCTTTCAACTCCCATGGAAGGTTAGCCATGACATCGACGGCATCAGCACCGCCAACACCGATTGCAACCATCCCCAGACCTCCAGCATTGGGGGTATGGGAGTCAGTGCCGATCAGCAGAGCACCGGGGAATGCATAGTTCTCTAGAATGATCTGATGGATGATACCGGACCCGGGCTTCCAGAAACCAATGTTGTACTTGGCGCAGGAAGTTGACAGGAAGTCATAGACCTCTTTGTTGATATCCTGGGCGCGAGCCAAATCCTTCTCGCCGCCGATTTGTGCCTCGATAAGATGGTCGCAATGGACGGTGGTGGGGGTTGCGACTGAAGGCAAACCAGCAGACATGAACTGCAAGATTGCCATCTGAGCGGTAGCATCCTGACAAGCTACTCGATCCGGTCGAAGCTTGAGATAGGACTTTCCCCGCTCGATCTCTTGACCATGAGGATCGTCGAGATGGGAGTACAGGATCTTTTCGGCGTGGGTCAATGGACGATTGAGTCTCTGGCGGACGATGTTAAGGTTCTCGTTCATCTTTGCGTAGTTGATGAAGTTTCCCTTTTCCCAATTGTTCATCTCAACCTTCTTGGAGAGGGGAGCATCGGAAACGGTGGCCAGGCCACGACGGGCCAGACGCGCGAACCTCTGCATTGTGAAGGATGGTTGAAGTACACAATATTAGCAGAGGAAAAGGCTGAAGTTGATGAGGAGGAAGGGAGGAGGGGAGATTTGTAGATGGGGAGATTGAGGTGGAAGATGTTATAGAGAGAGAGAGAGAGAGAGAGAGAAGAGCAGCGGAGAATGACAAGGACTTGGGAGGTGGTAGGTGAGAACGTCAGAGGATGAAGAGCTTCGGCGGTCGAGATAATAGACGGAATGTGATTGGACCAATTCCCTCGGCTACGCAAAAGCAACAAAACTTCTTCAAAAGATCCGCAAGAGCTTCGATTCTATATCCAAACTACTTTAGAAATAGTCAAATGTGACTTGGAAATGCCAATTATTGAAAGCTAACTATGCAGAAGAGCTTTCGAGTCCCTCGGTGTCTACTACAACCAACTTATTTTCCCCCAAACTGCGGCATATCTTTCCCGTTAGACCGTTAAGCACGTGCCTTAATCATGGTCCGGAGATCAAGAAAAGAAAATTCGTTTGGATATTTGTTAATTAGCTAATCAATCAATTTGCTTCCTGAAAGATGGCTGAACATTTTGAGATAATTGCGCCATTTTACTATGTCTAAAGAAAGAAAGCATCACTTTTCGAAGTGGCAGATTCACCTTGATACAAATATGTCAACGGCCGAACGGGTGAGTTACGGGTGGCTTGTACGTTCGGGTACATTGGAAGTACCTGTACATCTGATATACATCTGCCTGACAGTGCTCCGTACAGCACTGTAGCCGGGAGCTGCGGATGTACTGTGCAGGTACCCAGTACCAAAGCGGTCTTGTTCACCGCCCAACCCAACCTAGATCTTAAAGGTGGCAGAAACCTAACTGACCCCGCAAAGGTGCGGGCACCGGATGGGGTGACAGGACTGCCCAAGTTTGGTGGCATTCTAGGTGAGAAGAGCCTGAACTTCGGGTGCTTTCCACCCATAACTCCCTCCGAGCCTTTGGCGGTGATGGTGAAAGTTCTGACAATATCTGAGCTTCCCTTATGATAACGAAATATTACCTTATGATAATGAAACATTACCTTATGGTAATGAAACATACCTCCCATCTTGCATAAACAGTGTGTCTATAGCTCTACCTTACGTAAAGGTCTGATCTGGTATGTTTAACAGAGCCAAATCCTCCATGTGATCTCTATAACGCTATTGAGACAACTCCCGGTCGAACAGCGGAGACCTAGGGGTATACGGTATGCGAGGCCTCAAGAATGGGAGACGCTGGGAGCAAGCTGTGGGAGCATACCAGTTCCGGCCTTTCTACGGCCGAAATTTTGTTACTCTCAGAATTTCCATTCCGCACCAAAAAGCGTTCCGACAACTCACATACCTTGCCTAAGGTCCTACTCTCCAACTATCTAGCAGTTATGCCTGCCATACGCGGCGCAGACTCCAGGAAGAAGACAAGGCGCTATACCCGCGACCTCGACCAGATCCACGCCGACCTATATTCCGAAAGACATTTGGCCCAGTACCAGGAGACGAAAGCCCCAGAAGACCTCCCTGCGCTGGGAGAGTTTTACTGCAAAGAATGCGCGAAATGGTTTGAAAGTGAATCAAACTTCACCGCACACCACAAAGGAAAACCTCATAAGAGAAGGTAATACGAGAGATGCAGCGATTTGTGGAACCTTTGGATGCTAACGTGGCAATCAGAGTGAAACAGCTTCGAGAGCAACCCTATTCACAAAAAGAAGCCGAAGAAGCTGTTGGACTACGTACGGATAATGGTATAATAACGAGAAAAAAGCAGGAGGACTTGGACCTCGCTGCTGTGGTCGACAAGATTGCGGTTGGTGATATGGCATAAACTGAACACCCCCGAAAAGTCCTTTTGCAAAGCATTGGGTGGCGTAATATGAATTAAGGAATCGACGGATTCAGCGTATAGATTTTGTACAAGCATCTGCGGCGTTATGGAAGATACCAAAGATGTGTTGGAATTTCGACGATGGGAATATGGAAAATGGAATTGCTTGGCGAAGACGAGCTTATTGAGACCTCTGAAAAATCCAACATGATCCAAAAGTGCAAACAATAAACTCCTCACGCCTTCATTTAGTTGACAATCCGTGAAGGTTTCACAATTGGTCAGATCTGAGGCTATGTGGCAAACAATGCAGCCTAGGTAGCTATTGAAACACCAAACTTCTCTCTACCTACCTCCCTCAACCACTGCCTAAAGATGCCTGAAAACACCTCTAACATAAATTCAGACGAGAGAATCAGAGCGGAACTCATTGAACAAGTGACATAACCAGCCATCCGAGCATATTCCACCCCACCAATTCCAAATACAAGTATCAACCTTCAAAAACCTTCAAAGACAATGACTTCATTCAAGAAATGCGAACTCTTCGGCGGAGCTATAACCGTCGACCTCCCCGCCACATTCGGAGACGTCAGGTAACTTCCCTCTTTCTCTCCCTCACAACACCCGAATAAAATCCCAACCGTACTAACAAAACTCCACAGCAACATCCGCCAAGTCCCCGACAACCAAGAAGTCTACCTCGACTCCGACGGCTTCACCAGTGTCATCGTGGACATCACGCAGCGCGTCGAAGGCGAGCACGCCCCCACGGACGTTGAAGCCCTCCTCTTCCACTTCAAGGACATCGTCTCCGGCACCTCGGACGTGGTGAGGAAGTATGAGCCGGGCACCGGGTCTTTGGAGAAGATGCCGTGAGTGCTCCTTCCCCTTTGTCCTTCACCCTTAAGACCTCACCATCATAATTGCACCCTTGTCATACACAAATCCACTAATCCGTCCCCCCTCTAGGACGCACCCACTCCACACCCTCCGCGCGCACATGATCCCCTCCCCCTCTCCCTCCCCACGGCGCCCCGAAACCCCCGACATCACCGTGATCCTGGTTCTTCTCCTTCGCCTGCCGGAGCAGAAAACAGACATCGTGATCAGCGTCAACGTGCCGTATATCCCGGGCCACTACGTCCCCGCGGAGGTGGATCTGGAGGCGGGACGGGGCGGTCCGTTACTAGAGAGAGGGTTGGCGGTAGTGGAGAGGGTTAGGGGGAGCTTTGAGGTACGGGATTGGGGGCTTTTTGTTGAGGAGTGAGGGATGGGGAGGGGTGGGGTTACGAAGGGTTCTGGATTCGGGATATATAATGAGATGTCACGAAGATAGACTGCTAGATTATGAGTGAGGGCAGGAAGAATGCCTTGGTCATTTTTTTTTATTACGAGATAGATCTACGACATTGAAAATCCAACAGTTACAGAGGCAATCATTCGGGTTGGAGGACTCCTCGAATGCGGTTTGAAAAAGCCGTGGATGGGGTCGGGGCCGTCGAAGTCGAAGGATTGGAGGAAGTTGTCTTTGTTGATTTCGGTTACGAGGCTGTATTGGGATGCGATGGTATGTGATATCAGTGCGACCAGCGCGAAAATGTAGTGGAAGTACCTCATTGTGAAAAGGTTATGGAGCGATAATCCAATTTTCATTTATATCGAGCGTGTGAGGTCAAATCGATATTGCGACTAACAATCGATGAGAGGTTTTCCTCGTCCTTAAAAACGAGTCTCCACCAGACGGTATATACAACAATGTGCCATTCTAACAACACCTTTGTACTTACATCCTTCTTTGTGATGGGTGAGAAGCCAAGTCCTCCGACAAAGAAATGAAGATGGGGATAGAAATTAGAAAGGAGACAATGGTTTGAACAAAGATTTTGACTGAGATATAGATTTAGTGGGAACATAGAGAGGTTATCTTCATAGGATTTTAGGAACAGAGCATGTAGACGGTAATATCACGTAACTGATTGTTTGAAAGATTGGTCCTAATAGACATCTAAAACACTTGCTTGGTTAAGCTCCAAGCCCAGAACACCCACGATTACCACCGGGAAATTAGTGTAAAAAAGCATGTTACAATGAACAACTGGAATCCAGAATGGAAGTCCAACCCCTAGATGTAAGATCCCATCATGAAGATCATTAACAAAACATCAACATGATCTGACATTAGGAGTTAAAAGAGGGAATGAAAGACAAGAGAGAGGAATTGCCTGAATGCAGCTATAACTGAAAATGTGCTGCTGATGGGACATATTGCCGGCCCCCTGAAAACAAAACTCCTTTGCCAAGCGTTTACAGTTTGCCGGCCTCCTGGGCATCTTTGACTTGTTCGAAAACCTATTATGTCATTAGTAAGAATTA
Source organism: Patellaria atrata CBS 101060 (assembly GCA_010093705.1). Classification (NCBI taxonomy): domain Eukaryota; kingdom Fungi; phylum Ascomycota; class Dothideomycetes; order Patellariales; family Patellariaceae; genus Patellaria; species Patellaria atrata. The sequence goes on from MU006096.1 coordinate 82,959, forward strand.
AGATTATGAGAGAAATACGGCTCACCTTAAGCATCTTGCGCCTGGCACCTAATGCATTAACACCACGTGCTTCCAAGCCCGCATCGTCTAACTCAATTAGTTGATCCCATTGAAGATCTTTCAAATTATCCGTATATTTATGTAGCCTCAAGCTTCTGAGCCAACTTGGGATGTCTTTGAGAAGATTTGGATCCGTGGGGTCCTCAGGGGGTTTAGAACTCCCACGTCTGCCACGGGGAGAGCGACCACGATTGATCTCAGATTGGTCAGAAATATAACCCTCATGACCTTGTCCTACGCCAATGCCAAAGTGACTTAAATTGATACCGTTTAGAGTATTAGGGCCAAGTGGAGAGGAACCATCATAAGCAGAAAGGTAGCCATTATTGGTCTGATGAGGGGAGGCAAAAGGGATGCCCCCAAGACCACCACCCTGCATTGCGAGCCCTGGAGAATTAGGACGGGATCGACGACCATTCATGGCCGCAAGTTGTTGGGCTTGCAATGCAGCTGCCTGTTGTGGAGTGAGTACTTGTCCAAGTTCGTTAGTCATGATAAAGTTCGCGCTGGGAGCACCCGGTCCCATTAGACCTGGAGACAATGGGTTACCCTCAGAAGAGCGAGCACGTCGGTACTTGCGAACATCATCAAGCTGGATACGGTTGTTGACGGTAGAGAGTGCAGCAAGCTTCATAGCTGTAGCATTAGCGACCATGTCGGCCTGAGAAGCGCCTTGCTGAAAGTTGGGCACCATGGGTGTATTAACCATCGACGCCCAATTTCCACTTCCAGCGTAAGGTGAGAGCATGGCCATACCAGGAGCGTTAGGGTCCGGCGCATTGAGAGTTGTACTCTGCAAGTTGTTGTCACCTGCAATTTGAACGGGGCGTGGTGAGCGTAAACCTGCACTTGGAGGTGGCTGAGTGAACTGGCCCATAGGTTGGTGACTGGAAGACGACTTTGGACGGGCGGCCTGTTGTGAGAGGTCTCCGCTCTTTGAACCCTGGGCCCATGGTGAGCTGGGCGGCTGTCCCAAACTTTCCTTTCGGGTCTCCTCAGGAGCGGATATAGACGGTGCAATGAGAGAAGAACGATCCCCAATTGTACTGTTACGATTGGATTGTGGCGCGGTACCCAAGTGCTCCTTGAACTCAGCTTTCTGCTTAGCAATGGCAGCTGCTGCATCTGGGAACATGGAATTGATCGTAGATGTATCCAATCCAGAGTTACGCTTCGCACCAGGGGATGGAGGGGGTCGACCAAGGCCGAGCGAGTTACGGGAACCCTCGACAGTGAGTTTACTCATTGCATCAGTCATCTTTTGTGACATGGGATCTGACAATTTTAGAAACAGACAATATATGCCCGGGCGATCCACTATCACATACCTTTCTCCCCAAAATTTGCCGGGGACAGCACGCTCGACATTGGATGAGCTTTTCCCATTTGTTGCAAAACCTGAATGAAAAAACGGATCTGGACTTGCGTAGTCTGTTGAAGGAGAGCATAGAGCGCAGCAGTTCTTTCCGCTTCACTAAGCACACGAAACCATTGTTCAATAGCACTCAACTCATCCTTGAAGTCTTGATCAAGTGTAGCTGCTGCCATTTCCTCCAGGGTGACCTCATATTGATCAATATCTGCAATCCACTGTTGAGCAGCTCGCTCAATAGCATCATCGGAGATTCCTTGGTCACGAGCTTGCCCAAGATAGACCTCAGATGAGGGTCGAATGCCTCGATTAAGGATAGGGGTTGCGGAAAAGGCCCCCATATCAGCAGACGCTCTAAGGGCGTGTCCAGTGCCAATAGTGCGAGAGGATGGTGGACGAAGAGAGGAATTAGAGGCTTCAGGAGTGCTATTGCGATTGCCAGGCATATGTGCTCCTATTTTGTCCATGGTGATTAGAGGTATGAAGTGTTAATACGCGGCTAGTATTTGAGGAGTTTATGTATCCGGAGGATGAATCAGTTGGTTTCAGTTGGTGGTAGTTAGGTGCAAGATGTCGACACTGACACAATTCGACTACTATGTTGGAATTATGATGTAGAAGCTTCCTGCAGTCCCGGCTGTCCTCAAAGGAGCTTCTCTTGTGGAATTCAGTTGAAGGGACGGTTGTGCACGAAGGGATCGTGACGATGAGTTAACGGGAGATCCGATATATGGCCAGACTCAGGTTGTGGTCAAAAGAAGAACTTTACTACCAGCCAAACCCGTGGTAAAAGTCTGTAGATAACTGCGGCTTCTTAAGTGTGGTCAAGATGGGAAAACCGGGGTGTGGAGGAGCAGAAATAGGTCGTGCAAGGGTTTTGATGATCGTAAGCGCGGGCTGAAATGCTAGCGGAGCCAGCTCTTCAAAACAAGGAGGACTGTAAAATGATAGGGTACAAGAAGTGAAGCGAGTGAGGAGGTGAAAGAGGAAGAGGAAGAGGAGAGGGAGGATGGTGGAATGACGTTCGCTGAGAGAAGCTCGTCGGAGGGAAGGAAAATGTTCGTTAGACACTGAGGGTTTAAAGGTTGTGAGAAAGGAGCTTGAAAGAGAGCCGAGTGATGGAGGCGCGCTAGAAGGCAGGTGCCAAGTCAGAACACGTGATGATAGGCACTAATGGTTGCCCGCACATGAGATCCAATCCGGTAAGGTGGCCTTTCCCGCGGAACATCAATGACCACCAGGACTGGATATTCGACTTTCCAAGCAAAGCGAAACATCTTGACTAGATAGCACGGAAGTCGATGTACTTCTATAATTGTAAAACGTTTCATGTCTCACTATTCCATACCAAAATCCCAGTGTCATTGGTACAGCTAGAGTACGAACATGCAATTACTGTACTTGAAGTCGCATAATTCAGCCCCTCCTATCACCTGCCCCTTATCAATCCGAAAATGGTTATGATCAGGCCCATTATGCGTAGCTCTTAGCTGTGAGAAACATATTATTCGACCCTAGGATGTACGATAGCTCTGTAATGTAGTTCTGTAAAAGTTAGCGTTAAGTCTATATGTCTTCTTTTTACCATAATAGTCATAGACTACAGGCCGATAATATGTCAAGGATTAAGAAGAGAGATCGGAGCATGGTTTAGGAGACGCCCGCATGAACTATCGCTCATATAAAATTAGATCTCCCTCCTCAAGTAAGTGAATTGTTGGAGTCCGTCACTAACATCTATAAACGATAATAGCAATTAGATCTCGGCCAAGGTTAGGGCTCATGAAAGTCGACTCATCTTCCAAGCACACCTAATACTGAACCAACCATCACAGCAGCTTCACGTTCCCAATTCCCTGCCATTATACCTTTCCCTCTGTTGAATGGACTGACTGGAAGTTGTGAACCACGATTGACGCATTCACGGAGAGCATCCCTGACTCTCTCTTTGTTGCTTTTTAAAGTTCTTGCAGAGACACCACCTCTTGTCATGATCTCTTGAACCCGCGGTGATAACGAAGAAGCTAAAGAACGCCAGAAGTATGACGGCAAAGACGACGTGTCGAGTGACTGGAGTAATACTTGAAGGAAATTCAAAGTTGTCTCACCACTAGAACTATCCAAACTTACTGGTTCTAGAGTATTCAACAGAGGGTGTATCGGAGGTTTCGTTGAATCAAGGAGAGTTTCTAAAGCTACAATGTTCTGGCATCGTGCCGAGATCTCCAGTAAAGTCCGATCTAATGTAGGTAGAGTTGATAATCCACGAACAAGGGATGCAAGTGATGACTTCAGTGCGGTTTGCAGATAGTCTTGCAGTGCTATAATGAGCAATTTCGGTGAGAAGTTGCTGCTCGACGTGCTCCTTCGTGTCGGCGAAAGCAGGTACAGCGTGGATATGGCTGACGTGGTGCGGGACCTGGTCTCTTCCGTCTGTGCGTACGTCGGAGCTGAGGTAGATGCTGTGTTTGAAGCAGCAATAGAGGACATGGAAAATTCGCGGATGATTTGCTGCGAACGTGAAATGATATTTCTTTCCGACGGGTTGATAAGCTCGTTCTTCAATGTTATGATCGCATTAATTCTGTCCAGCCCTTCACCCTCTTCACCAGGCCCCGACGCAGTAAGGATTTGTCCCAGTGAAAGTATGGTATTTGAGGCGCGGATCATAGCCCTATGGTCTTCTCGTTTACTTGCGTTGCTTCCTGATGAACTACTCAGTTCGTTTACTTGTATCTCAAGCTGCCGCCCTAACATAAGACATCGTCCAACTGCTCTTCCAATCTTAACCGTTTGACATAGTCGTTCAGCAGCGAGCCGAACCTGTTCTGCAGCTTCATATCGCTCAATGACATCTTTTTCAAGCGCTCTATACCCCTCAGTCAAGCTCGCTACCTGTGATTCTACTTCTTGCAAAATACGACTACTTGCCCTTGCATTGTCTTTAGTATAATCCAGTAAGGGTAGGGCAGACTTGGTGGTGAGAGTATCGATGTGCGTGTCTATCTCTTGGACATCGAAGAGAACCTTTGACAAAGGTGTGGACAGGTCCAGAGGAGTATCGGAAGGGTTATTTGTTGACAGAAGCAAGGCATTAGCAAATTCCACGGCAGAGAACGAGGGATCTAGGAAGGCTTCATAATCAATATACGACGTTTCCTCTTCGGCCATAGCTATCACAGTTTCTGGGATGTATATAACGTTGATTTCCTAAATTTTCAAGAGAAATAATTTCTCATACAGTACTGTACTGTACTGTACTGTAATCGTAGTGTGGGTTGACGTAAGGTAGGAGAAGAGATGAGGAGCCCGCCGCGATTGAGAAACCTCAACCCCTCTGGCAACCAATGACACCATGATCATTCAACTTCAGTGATCAATATGGCTTCTTCGATAACATCGCCTTCAAGGCAAATTCCGATCGAACCATTGAGCCAGGAGGCGTTCTCTTCATTCGGGACAGTAATTGAGAATCCAAGTCATGCCCAATCCTCACAATCGCATCTCCCACCAGTTATACCGGCGAACCAAGGCACAGCTCTAAAATACCTCGATGTAACCCATATGACGAACTACTATCATTTAGCAAGCAGTAAACGAGCCGCGAAAGCAGTAATGAATATGTTCGTCTGCTCTCCACGTCCATTACGTGCCGCTACATCTCCTCTAGACTCCGATGCTTTCATCGATGACTATCTAGGTATGGAGGATGAGAATCAAGTATTTGACGTCAAGATACTCGAACGACATCCGTTCACTTCTCAGACCTTTATCCCTCTAGGAGTCTCCCCGACCAACAAGTCAGCGCAGTACCTTGTCATTGTAGCACCTACACTACCCACGAAGCATATAGACCGAGAAAGTGGCACGCGCCCACCACCTTATCCACTTCCCCAACGGCGCAGGAAGCGGTCAATTACCGATATCTTCTCTCGCGCCCGTCCTTCACCGTTCACGAATGAGAGAGCTCCTCCAACAGGCCAAGGTTCCGGCGACGGTATGTTAAGTCCACCCAAAGGTCGCGGCTTACCGGATCTTAGCGGTATACGAGCATTCCTGGCAAACGGTAATCAAGCGGTCACATATGGGGCTGGAACATGGCACGCACCTATGGTAGTTTTGGGCAATGAGAGCATAGACTTCGTGGTGGTCCAGTTTGCAAACGGTGTGGGTCATGAAGACTGTCAAGAGGTCGAATTAAAGGGTGATGGACCAGATGGTGAAAGCATATCAGTCGTAATTCAGCGAGATTGGGGAGGCATCATGGTGTCAAACCAGTTACTCAAGCCCAAGCTGTGAGAGACAGAGACGTAAAGGAAGATTGAATCGGGACAATGAAGAAGTATGTTATTGGTTCAAATCCTATGGACATCATTGACTTTACCATAGTAAATTTTGAAGGACGGTCCACTACTGTACCGTATATCACAGACAGCAGTACCGGTACTGTAAATTACCCAGGATCTCCTTGTCCTTACCGCCTTACGGACGCTTTCACAAGTGGATGGTTCTCATATAATCTACAGTCGCATCACATAGGGCAAGGCGACATAGTAAGGTATGACGCTACGACCTTACTCCGTGGATACTTGAAGAATATTTCCACGGCATGCAGTTGGTATCCGAGAAGTGCCGACTTGCGGAGAAGCTGCGCCACTTGGCGCCGAAGAAAAGGAAAATCTGGGGAATATATGGCCTCTCTCGCAGGAGTCCTTATCATTCGTCAAAGGTAGCACAGTGCCCTGCCCGATATTGTTTTCATGCGGCGTTCGGTCCGGCGGATAACGGGACGCACGGGTCAGGTTCATATAAATTGCCCGACGACGACTTAACAGCCAATCAGACTAATATCACAAGTCAAAAACTCCGATTCATGGGGTACAAGCCACATATAACTGGTCCTTTACGGTCCTTCTACTAATTACTCTATTTTACTGACCGTCGCCTTGTTGCCATGATCGACGGAAATTCCAAGCATTTGGGCATATTGAAACCAAGTACTTCGTTGAGTGTGACCATGGCGCTCCTCGGTCAGATTAATACTGATCTTCCAGTATTATAATGGAGCTATGATCGTTATACATATAAATGTGAATCAGAATATAGTTGAAAAGATTTTCCCTCATCCTCTCTCGTTCGCTCGTTCTAACTTCTCACGTAGTCCACCAGTCACAAGATGAAGTACTCCATCTTTGCCACTTTAGCTCTTGCTGCTCTCGGGCAAGCTCACTGCATTGCTCAGCGTATCTCAGTCAATGGTCAAGATCAAGGCCAGCTGAATGGTATTAGGGTGCCGTCCAGCAACAACCCCATCCAAAATGTCCAGGATTCTGCTATGGCGTGCAACAAAGGCTTTGTTAACCCAGTATCGACAAATGTGATTAACATCCCAGCCGGCGCAAGAGTTGGAGCTTGGTGGCAGCATGTGATCGGTGGTCCGCAAGGCCCCAATGATAGGGACAACCCAATCGCCGCCTCCCACAAGGGGCCCGCCATCGTCTACTTGTACGTCTTTTTGATATTCCGACATGTATGGTCGAAAAATGTTGCTAAAGATAGAATAGGGCAAAGGTTAGCAATGCTGGGACTGCAGGCACCAGTGGGCTTCAGTGGTTTAAGATCGCGGAAGATGGGCTGGATGGAAGCGGTCAATGGGGTGTAGACAGGATGATCCAGAACAATGGTTGGCAATACTTCACCATGCCGTCCTGTGTTGCCCCAGGGCAGTATCTCATGCGTGTTGAGCTTATCGGTCAGTACACTCACGGTCTGGAAACGCTTTCGTACAGCTAACCCGAATAGCTCTTCATTCCGCTTATACTCAAGGTCAAGCACAATTCTATGTAAGTCTAACGTTAGGTATGATGGCATAGCAGGTGCTTACATGAAATAGATCGCATGCGCGAACATCAACGTGACCGGTGGTGGGTCCGGATCTGCTCCTACAGTGAGCTTCCCGGGCGCTTACCAAGCGAACGACCCGTAAGCTATGATCCGAACCAAGAATATGTTTGAGCATAAAAGCTAATCATTACACAGTGGCATCATGCTCAACATATACTCAGGAACCCCTGGTGTACCAAATAACGGTGGCAAGCCGTATAAGATTCCCGGACCTGCCGTCATGCAGTGTTAAGCTTTTTGAGAAGCGTGGAGTGATGTCTTTCTCCCTGATATTGGTCTATGGATGTGTCAGTCATCAAGCTGGTGGCCTTATATAGTATCAATTCGAACGTCTAGTTCTATCCCGTTCCAAACTATATTCGTACATGATACCTTTACGTCTGTGGTGACCTTCTTCAAATTATCAGAGGCTCTAGTAGAACTACCAAGAGCTAAGAGAAAGGAAGTGTAGACTAGAAGTCGGGGAATACGTTTCGAGCTTCTTAGCTTCCGATATATCAAAGAGTAGACTATCGGATACTTATAAGTAATGGAACCATAAGAGCTTAATTTTCTGTTCTTAGTTTTGGATATCTAATAGTTGAACTGACCATCATCCAAATAGTATAAATATTGGGTGTACTGTGGTCCATCTTTGTCCTCGTGTACGGTCCACTGAGTATAGTATTGAATCAAGTACTCATCGTAGGGAAATAGACATGTGCAAGTAAGGGAATAATACAAAGGGGTGGGGTTACGGCATGTTTATCCCTCTGAAACATATCTGGCGGGAGTGGCGGAATCAAGCTTTTGAGTTAATCGAATAAGGCCCTTCCCGTTTAAATCGTTAACCCGTTGTCGATGATGGCGTAGCGGCAAAGGTCTTGGCGCAACAGAGGACATTTTGTACTGTACCTTACTGTTCGAATGAACACCAAGATTCTTCAACCGCTGCGAATAAGCTACATCATCGTTGTATTTTCAAGACGTAGCAACATTTGAAAGTAAGTGTGTACATTTGATGACCTTCGTAACTACCCCTAATTGTAGCTTACTGAAAGACGTTGTACCTTATCTACTAAGGTAAGGTAGTTAGTACATATAACCGACTTGGCAGGTACGATTTTCTGAAAACAAGGAAGGCGCGTTTCTACCAGGGGTACGCTTAAGAACCGAATTACACCAAGTCGGAAAGAAGTGGTCGACAAGAAATCTCCCCCTGTCCAGCCACTCGATTCAAAACACTTTCACTTGTCGTTCCTGCTTTTTGACAATTCTTTACCTTCCGTTTCTTCATCCTCACTTGACTGCTGTACTTCTTAGCTTTCTCGGCGCATCCAATCTTTTCAGTCGTCGTTGCGTTCTACTACTTATATCAATTTCTAATCGCGCCATAGACTTCATCTCGTCTTCTTCCATCTAGCCATCGCCTAAGGTACATCTTACGAACAATTTTAAGCGCAGCATCTTTTCAGATCAAAATGAGACTTTCTATCGCCTTATCTGGCCTTGCTTTTGCCACCGCAGTCCTCTGCCAGGCGGTCGAGGAAGGAATTGCTCCTGATTCTCCACCACCAGCCGGCTGTGAGACCGACTTCGATGGCTCCTTTACCCTCAACGTCCTTCTCATCACAGCAGAGGAACGAGCACGGCGTGTTGCAGCCTTCAATGACGTGTTCAAGGTACAGGCTTCATATTCCAATCTACGAATTCATTTCACTAACCACTTGTAGCGCGAAGCAGCTGCCGAAGCTCTCGACATAACCCTCGAAGGAGGCGTTCTCCACGATAGCTATGATAGAACAGGCGCAATTGTTGAGAACTTTCAGTCAGTACTTCCACCTCACTTCTCTCGATCCCCTATTAATGCTCCGTAGATTCCAGTTCGACGGACCACCACAAGCTGGCACCATATACACTGGCGGCTTTAGCGTTTGCCCCAACGACACCCTCGCGCTCGGAGGTTCCACTATCTTCTATAGATGCTGGAGCGGCAACTTCGCAAACATCTATGACCGCCATTGGGCCGATCAGTGCGAGCCTGTCTATCTCGAGGTCCGCCCCGCCCATGAACCAGCACCGACCTCCGTCGAACCCATTGCCATAACAATAACTCTCACACCCTCGGACGCGTCCAGCACTGTGGTTGCTTCAGCGAACGTAACGGATATCTTTGAATCGACTCTGACGACACGTGTCTCTAGCGGAGTGCTTGCTTCAATCACCGGCACTGGATCTAGCATTGAGAGTGACGCGTCCACCACCGGGGATGGTACCACCACGGAGAGCGAGGCAGCTACTACAGAAGCTACAACAACTAGCGGAGGCAGCTCCACCGACGCTGCGGAGTCAGCCACCACCTCAACATCTACAGGAGGAGCGGTCCCAACTCTCGCTCCACGTGGCCAATTCGCTGCCGCAGCTTTAGGTCTCATGGGCGCCGTAATCATCCTATAAAGTGCACAAAATTCCAAAAATGTATCATCTGGATTAAGGGGGGGTAACTCATAGAATAGACGTATTGGACAATTCCTCGTGGAGTATATCTTGGGAGGTATGCCGGATTGTCTAATGTCATTACCGGGCCATTAGCCCACCGCATGGTTGATGAATTCTTTCTGCCATTGTAATCTCAAAGCTTCGTGTACATATTAACTTTTTCGTCCCTTTGCGGACGCTAATTACGAGGCAGACATTTGTTTTTCTTCTATTTTCTCGTTTTCTCACTATTATGGTTTTCGGAGTGAAGATGAGGAGAGGAATATGGTATGATCAGGGAGAATCTGATGTCATGGAATCTACCCTAAAATAGTTAAATGATGATATACTTAGACTCGTATGTGCTTCTGCTGGATTAGTTAGACATCTCGTTTAAGTACCTTCCGTATGCGAAAATTGCGACCAATAACCAGACAGTTAAATGCATCGAAAAAACTTCAGCGCAGGAGGCCCGATTCTTACTTATCTTTATCTCACAGAAGGAACCATATATGGTCAGGATATCATTTGATGAGAGAAGTGCCTTGCGTGTCTAATGTATCTTTGGTATACAAAACCCACTTTTACCACCTATGAAGAAAAGAAGAACCTTTATCCAGTTATTTCCGCCCAGGCTCATACAACAGCGTGGACTCGATACGTGCTCCAATTAACCCCCCCCCCGGCTCAATGTGTCGGGATTGCGTACAGGGCACGCCATATACGCATATGTCATAACCGTAATAATCCCTCAAAGGTTTCTAAGGCTTGGGTATGTGTAAGGTCTTACTGACCATCAAGCAACCATGAAGTACAAACACGAGGGCGATGGGATGGAACTCGAAAGGAGTACCAGCGAGCGCTGAGCCCAGTGGCAAGTCTTCCAGCACCCAGCCCTTAGACACCCAATATGCCATTACAGAGACCAAGCCCAAGCTCGTCGGGATCGGCGTACCCTCGAAGTACTTAGATTTGCCGGTTGCATCTTTCGGGAGCGCGGAGACTGTCACGTTAAAGCGCGCGAGACGGGACAGGCCGCAGAGCACGAAGAAGGTGAGGAGGAAGTGGTCGACGGTTGTGCGGACGCCCATGGCGAACATAGCTGCGGCGGGGGAGACGCCGAAGGAGATCTGATAGATGGGTTAGTCATAGGTCTGGGGATGCTCTTGTGCGACAGTGAGGATGGACGCAAAGCCACTCACAAGGTCGGCAAGGGAATCCAGCTCTTGTCCCATCAACGATGATTTACCTCTCCATCGCGCGACTTTACCGTCCATGAAATCGAAGAAGAGTCCAAAGGGCATGAAGCCCAACGCGGCGTAGAGGTTTCCAAAGTCATTTGGGTCGCCGAGACAATATCGGAGAGAGGAGAATATGGACATCACGCCGCAGAACCCTATACACTCTATTGTTAGTTGCTGAAAGCGCGATGTCAACATGAATAGGTAAAGTACCATTTAGTTCAGTGATGAGATCAGCCAGGTGAAGAGCTCTACCTAGTGTTAGTGGACGTCCGTAGACGAATCTTCACAGTCCTACATACCTGATCATGGAAAAGTGGCCAGCATCAGAGGACAGCAATCTTGCCTGCTTGTCCTCTCCTTAGATAAGTCAGGATATCGTCCAATTTCAAAAAAGCATATCTAGAGGACAAACCTGCACCTATAGAGCTTTGAGGCTCTTCCTTTTCCACACTAGTCGGCGGTACATTAGATCTTCGTGACATTGTGAGTGATATAGGTATTCTATAAATGGGCGGGATGTATGGCTTTTGAGGTGAGGTCGGGGTAGGGAACACAGGTCGGTACAGAGGGCGGGGAGCGGTGTTGTTGTAGTTCTAGGTAGGGCAGGGTGAGGTTTTCAGGGAAGTGGATCGTGCTCAACGTCATCCACAAAGAAGCTTTCACGGGTCAGCCGCCAGGATTACCTTAAAATCCAGGGCTCCCTATCAGCACATCACTGTTCCCAATCTTTGCATCAGCGTACATGTACGGTAGTATGGTATTGAATGGACCATCTCCAGAACAGTACTTGAATGCCCTCAACCTAGGGCTCGCAAAAGTGTCTTCAGGACTGTCGTTCTCCTGACGCAGTCGCAAATAGAGTACAATAACCATTCCGGCGCCGTACCGAAACGCCATAACGCCGTCACAATGAGGGGTGGGAGGTCCCATAGACGTGCAAACTCGCATCGTACTAGAAGCCTCTGCCTCCCCTGGAGCCGCCGCGGCCTCGAAGTGCGCCCCGACCACCGCCGAAGCCACCAGAGAAACCTCCACCGCGGCCGCCGAACGAACCTCTACCTCCTCTACCGCCTCTGTCGCCGCCGAAACCTCCACGACCCCTTGGGCCTCCTCTGGCTCCACCACGGCCTCGACCGCGGTCAAAGCCACGGCCCCGCGCTCCGCCGCGTTTCTGGACGCCTTTTGGTTTAGGTGCCACTATCCCATGTCAATGACTATCGCTATATTGTAGATGACTCCATACATAGACTCACAGGGGTTGGGTTTGGGCTTCGGCAGGAACCTGTAACTCTCTTTAGTAAAAATCTTCGAATATTCTGTGTCACACGTACTTCTCCAAGGGGAGGAGTTTGTCCCCACTGATATATACTTTATCCCCCTTTTTGAAGGACGTCGCAACTATGCCAGATTCTGGCTTGACTGTGAAGAAGCGACGGTTGATCGGACCCAGAATTTCGTCAACCTTCCCAATTTGCGTCTGATCGCTCATTAACACTGAGACTCGAAATGCTCCTGACTGTATTTGTCCTCGTACCTTATTCTCCATATAGATTGGGGCGTTGAAATAGGGGATCTTCTCATTAGTTGACTCGCAGACAAGGTCGCCTTCGCATGGATGAATGAAGAAGCCCATTTCTAAGAATTCATGAGCGGACAATTGGGCGCAACAAGCAGCGCATTACACACCTTGAACTTCCGCAGGTGGCCCATATGAATTTTGAAAGTTTCCACGGCCTATGAACGCCGCAGCATTAGCTTGAGAATCCCTCTGCAGCTTCATGGGAGCTTCGAACCTCCACCTCGACCGCCTCTAAAAGAGCCGCCAGAGAATCCACCTCCGCGACCTCCACCGCGACCTCCACCGCGGCCTCCGAAAGACATTTTGAAGTTAATTGAAGGTAAGTAGTGTCAGAAGTTTGCGCTCTTCTGAGTTGACGGTGGAGAGCTTTCGGTGGTGTAAAAGGTGTAGAAATTTTGTGCTAAACAGCTCGGAAACTACCGAAGTTCAGCCGGTCGAAAAGCTCCTACCACCAATGACTCCCCACATGTCAACTCAGGAGGGGCATATGTGAACCTTCTGAGCTCTACACAACAAACACCCCAGAACAATGGAAACAGTGAAAGATGCAGTCGAGGGGGTGAAGAAGCTAGCCATTCAAGACACATCGAAACAACAGCAAAAACCCAAGAAAGAGAAGAAAAAGCCCGCTGAGGAAGGAGATGCACGACCACTCGAGCTGTCACCTGTGCCCGAATATTTCGACCACCGTATCAAAATTTTCGAGCGTCTCAAGGCCGAGTATGATGCTAGCGTTGCCGAAAAGGCCAGGGAAGACATAAATATTACTCTGGACAATGGCAGAATTGAAATTGGGAAGGCATGGGAAATCACACCCGGTGCTATCGCAAGATCGATCAGTAAATCACTCTTCGAGCGCACGGTTATTGCCCGTGTAGATGGAGAGTTATGGGATCTCGAAAGACCCCTTGAGAAGAGCTGTCGTCTTGAACTGCTTGACTTCGAACATCCCGAGGGGAAGAAGGTTTTCTGGCACTCAAGTGCTCACATTCTAGGAGAAGCTGCAGAACGTAGGTTCGGTTGTGACTTATGCATAGGACCCCCCGTAGAGGATGGCTTCTACTACGAGATGGCTCTTCCAGACGGTGGTGTAGTAGGGCAGTCGGATTGGAAGCCGCTAGAGAAGATTGCAGACAAAGCTATCAAGGAGAAGCAGCCTTTCGAACGACTCACACTCTCTAAGGAGGATTTGCTGGAAATGTTCAAGAACAATAAGTATAAACAGCATATCATTAAGGATAAGATACCCGATGGGTCAAGTACAACTGTTTATCGGTGTGGTCCTTTGATCGATCTATGTCGTGGGCCACATGTTCCACATACGGGCAGAATAAAAGCTTTCCAGATCATGAAGGTGGGTATTTAAGAAATTTCTAACATGGTATAATTCTGATCCATATCGCAGAACTCTGCATCCTATTTTCTCGGTGATTCCAACAATGATTCCCTCCAAAGAATCTACGGTGTTTCTTTCCCCGATAAGAAGATGATGGAAGAACACAAGAAATATCTCGAAGAGGCTGCAAAACGAGATCACCGCAAGATCGGAAAAGAACAGGAACTTTTCTTCTTCCATGAGTGGTCCCCCGGATCATGTTTCATGCTTCCTCATGGCATGATCATATATAACACACTTATGGCATTCTTGCGATCCGAATACTGGAAACGCGGCTACCAGGAAGTTCAGTCTCCTAACATGTATAACTCAGAGCTTTGGAAACGATCCGGTCATTGGCAACATTATCAGGAGGATATGTTCACATTCGAGGTGGAGAAAGCCAAGTGGGCACTGAAGCCTATGAACTGCCCTGGACACTGCTTGATGTTCCGTCACAGAGATCGTAGCTACAAAGAGTTACCTTTGAGAATGGCAGATTTCGGCGTTTTGCATCGCAATGAGGCGTCAGGTGCACTCACTGGACTGACACGTGTTCGAAGATTCCAACAAGATGATTGCCATATATTCTGTGAGGAATCACAGATCAAACAAGAAATGAACGGGCTTTTCGACTTTCTACGTACTGTTTATGGCAAATTCGGGTTCACTTTCAAGATGAAGCTATCTACACGACCAGAAAAGTTCTTGGGAGACGTAGAGACTTGGGATAAAGCTGAAGCTACCTTAGCCGCCGCTTTAGATGACTTCACTGCTCAGGGTGGTTCTAAGTGGGAGTTGAATCCAGGGGATGGTGCATTCTACGGCCCAAAGATCGACATTACCATCTCCGATGCTCTGAAGCGCGAGTTCCAATGTGCTACTATCCAGTTAGATTTCATGCTTCCCAGACGATTCAGCCTGGAGTATGTGACTTCTGAGTTAGCAGCGAAACCAAAGGAGACAGCTACGCCAAAAGCAAAGGCACCAGAGGAGAAAGCCGCAGAACAAGCTCAAGAGCCGCTTAAAGATGCATCGAAAGATGTAGAAAAGGAGCTCACCCCGGGTTGCGCGCGACCTGTCATGATTCATCGTGCTATTTACGGCAGTTTCGAGCGCTTTATTGCAATCTTGACTGAACATTTTGCAGGCAAATGGCCATTCTGGCTTAGTCCTCGCCAAATTCTCATCGTTCCTGTCGCAGCAGCATGCAATGACTACGTCGTCGAGGTCCAGAGCAAGCTTAGGGGGGAAGGATTCCATGCTGATATTGACATCAGTGGAAACACCATGAATTACAAGATCCGTGCCGCTCAACTTCACCAATATAATTTCATATTTGGTACGTGATGGTAAACTCCATATCTTTGTTGTTTGCTAACATGCGGTTAGTTCTCGGCGCCCAAGAGAGAGACAGCTCGAGCGTCAATATTAGAAATCGTGACGATCAGGCTACTCAGGCGAAGGGGGAGTTGATTCCCCTTGACGAAGCCATCCAAAAATTGAAGGTACTACGTGATTTAAGAGCAGTAGTTTCAGCTCTATGAAATCTATAGCAAAATGTGTTTTCCTACCACATCCCCGTGTTGTGAGGAACAATCCGTAGTAAAAATCTTAAAAATAGAAAAAGTTACAATACTACTGTACCTTACAGTCACAAGAGGAACGTACGTATCTGCGACAT
The DNA here is from genome assembly GCA_010093705.1 of Patellaria atrata CBS 101060. NCBI lineage: Eukaryota > Fungi > Ascomycota > Dothideomycetes > Patellariales > Patellariaceae > Patellaria > Patellaria atrata. The sequence continues at coordinate 98,634 of MU006096.1, forward strand.
CAATAGAATGCTAATTGATCCATAATTGCTTCCTTCACAAGGTTGCACACAGTTCCTCGTATTGATTAGTTACCGGTAAGAGTTTGGGTGTAAATAGCCATATTTCCTTATTGTCCAATCATGAATGATTATAGAAAAGAACTAGACATGCTTTCTACATCAGAAAATTTCTCATATTAGGAATTTATATGCCTATTTTCAAGAAACAATTAGGTCTTTGGCTGCGTAACATAACTGATACGGTAGGATTTTTCAGTATTCCACCGTCGAATCTGTGCTACTCCGTCTATAAGCTAATTTTCATACTTGTAATCAATCGTGCTCTTCAGTCATCTGTATAGTCTAGCCGGGTTGTTCCGTACAGTGCAGTCATTTTTAATTAGCTACGGCTTTCAAGATCAAGGTAGAGAGTAAAAACCAAGAGTGTCATGGCAGGGCAGAATACGTAATCGGAGGTTTTTCCCCGGCGTAACAAAAGATCAAAAATAGAAGAGCATCAAAACGCTTCTACCGGACTTTACACAACCACTACCTCTCCACTACCCCCTAAGCCCTTCACTGCGACATCACGGGTTATACAACTTCACTTCCAGTCAAAACACTCCACATAATCACGAGCATCCCAGCACCGAGAAATATCCTTTCCATAATAACATATCATAAAAACAGCTAACACATGCAGATGACAGTAAAGACCGACCAATCCTACCACCTCCCCAACCCCATCCTCGTTCCCACCGCGCACATCGGCTTCACCACCCAATCCCCATCCGCCCTCAGGTATCCTTCAACCATCCCTATCGCCGCAACCCTATCCCAGTCAGCCCAGCCCAGCTCAACCCGAACTCGGTCTCAGACGCAGAGAGACGTATACCTAGTTCCTCTTGATATGCACAATGCGCCCCTTCGTATTAGAAGCGTGGCTTCCGTACGCACGTTGGTTCGTCACCTCCTCAGCGGAGAGCCCGTCCGGGATTGTGGAAGCTTGGTCCGAGACCCCCGAGACGGGCGGCCAGACTGCTTTCCAGGGCTGGGTTTGTTCTGCAGCGGCCATGATGTTTCGTTAAGGGTATATTGTTTGCTCGTTTGTTTTGGGTGAGGGATGAGGAGCTTGATGGGTTTGAGCGTGCGGGTTTGGAGGTTGAAGGGGGTTATATATGCGAGCGGGGCGCGTGGAAGTCGGTCCGTGAGCGAAGGGGGGAAAGGAGTAAGGTGTACGATCTGCCATTATCTGGGAGTTTTGTGCTCGAATTCGCGCCACCCTTCAGGCTTATTAGAGTCCTATGTGTGTAGCAAGACGCATATCGAACTGCTGCCAAGACAAACATGAAGCTGCTATTGGAGCTCGCCAACGCTGCACCGTTCATTTCAGCAGGAAACGTTGTTCTCGAGAGTGGCATTTGCTGTATTGTAAGTCTCTCAAATGTGCTCATATTTCGAAATCGAGTCTCTACATGCTTTTCAGTATATCCATTTTCGTGGAGTTGCATATGCACAAGAGGGACTTGGAGTCGTAATTGGCTCTATAGCTATCGGCAGATTCTGGGGTTAGCTAACCTTGCACAATGCATCTATTTCAGGGTTGTATGGTGCATGAGGCGCTCTGTCGACTTACCGTATCTCACGTGTGTCGTAGACACTTTTTGTTTTCAGAAGAGTATCCTCCTTGACTTAGAATCCTCCTCTATCCATATTCCAGTCTTATGTCCAACAGCCGAGATCAACTCAAACCCCCATCGTCTCGAAATGACAGACACGATAACAGCATCGATCCGCTACGTGCGCCGCGACCAAAGGACCGACCCAAACGAAAAGGGCTACATCCTCCACTATGCCGCTCCCGCAGGCTTCCCGCAGAACAACTTCACCATCAAATCGTACCCGAACGTCAAAGTCCACAATCTGCGCACGTCCGCGCACGTCCGGTGGGAAAGCCATGGCATCACGCTAGCCTCCTTGGACAGCAGTCAGATGAAGCCCGAGTACTTTGACGACGACGATTGGATCGAACGGGTCTACCTCCCGGAACTGCACGATTGTCTCTGCAAGGTGCTGGGCGCGCAAGACGTTACGATCTTCGACTGGATGCTTAGGAAGCGCGCGATATCGTTTCCTGTGAGGAAGGAGGGGGAGGAGGAAGCGGCTCAGCCTTCGCTATCGGCGCATATTGGTGAGCAGAGCTTTCGCAATTGAATTGCTAGTTTCGCCGTGTTCGAGCCTAGGAGCTGAGAAGTGATAGATTACACAACGGCGGAGCTCGACGGGAGACTGGATCAGTATTTCGGGGCGGAAAAGGAAAAGGTGATGGGGCGACGGTATCAGGTTATCAAGTCCGCACCCTCCAACCTCCTCTTCACCCTCGCTCATGGTTCCGTTCGCTGACTCCAATCCCTCAGCATATGGAAGCCCCTCACCGGCCCGTGCCGAGACTATCCAATGGCTTACTGCGACCCTACGAGCGTGAACCGCGAAAAGGATCTCTTCCTCGTCGATGAGGTATTTCCTACCGTCGCGAACGAGGTTTTTCAGGTCTACCATAATCCGAACCATATATGGTACTACGTGCCCGATCAGCTGGACTCTGAAGTCTCTATTTTCAATGCGTACGACTCGGAAAAGGGGCAGGAGTTGGCGGTACCGCATTGTTCATTTAACCTTGGTGAAGCAGGATCTGGGATACCACGGCAAAGTATCGAGGTTAGAGCGTTCATATTTTACTGAAGGATGGACTATGGGATTGCGCTGCCTACAGAGCGGTTCGGGGTAACATCATTTCAGAGAGATCATTTCCTTTGGTGCGTTACGTAAGGAGGTTCTGGTGGGTTAAAGTAACCGCCGAGATTACTGATTATTGATTTCTAGAATCAGTGAAAAACTTGATAGCTAATATAAGCTAAGGGGCTTGTACTCAATGGTTAATGCTTTATAAAAATTACCGAACCTGATGCTCCAGAAGGCGTTCATGTAGCATCTGAATAATCGTAGTAGAGTATCCTCCTAAACCCGAGGGTTACCATCCGAGGGCAATATTTCTGCGATTTGAAAAGTAGATGAGAGGTTCTGCTTCAGCTTGTTTCAGGTTCTATAAGGAATAACATGCCAATGTATTGGTATCTGGGCCATAAGTGATTAATTCGTTCGCCTAATGATCTAAACTGATCGACCTCCGATTTCCGCGCGTCATCTTATCACATTGCTCCTTACCGAACTTCTGTGATCTGATTGATGCTTCGTCTGGATATGCACTGGATACGTTCGCAACAATTCATGTTTCAGTATGATAAATCATCTTTGGTCCTTACTGTACTGCTGTACTTAGACTTGTGATGATGATTCCTATTTTGAGCAGACTCAATAAGTTTCCTAGGAGATCATATTTGGTGTCTCCAGGCTAGTGGGAGGAAGAGTTCTTCAATTGATTTGATTCGATGAAGTTTATCTTGAGAGGAGCACATATGACAAGATGAAGACAATTGACTTACTATTATTATGAACTCCTTGACACAAAGCTACCAGTGTACATGATGTTTAATCGAAAATGATAACGGTCTACACGTACCAAATTTATGTGTATGCCTTACCGAAGATAGTAATACTACGATATATCGTCCAAATGAAAGCTGTGAGGGGTCTCATGGTGTACACAGCTCCATAAATATGCGTCCCGTTCGCGGTGTCAAAGCGAAAGAGAAGATCAAACTCTATACCGATTTTCGGAAATCCGGTGCTACATTGATTCCCTATTTTTACAGGAATTATGAATATTTCTAAGTATTATATTCGTCCATCCTATGGCTGAAAGGTTTGGAGAAGCTGGGTCCCTGGACTTGAACGACCATAACCTTCTTGAGAATATAGCGCCGCTCAAAGGTGATTGAAACCGTGCTCGTACAGTCGCAGAAATATATATTTCAATCACCGCTTCTACTACCTTATTCAAAGTCGTAAACAGTTTATTGTGCTTGTTCATAGCTTGCGTACTTCTGATTTCGAAATCGAAGGGCGCCAAGATCGAATCGAGGCTAGGGCGGGGAAATTTGGAACGATAGTGATAGAAATATACGCAACGACGCCGTCAACAGTCTACGAAAGAATCTGTTATTGTATTCGAGGAAGTTGCTCCATATTTGTAACTGGGCTTCAGCTGTCCCATATTTCTTGAGACGGTATGTGATCCCCTCAACATCCAGTGGACCAGTTAGCTTACTCTTATGCCAGGCTGAGACTCTGCGCTCCAGCGTTGGATGGAACAATAGACATTTCAGAAATTCCTAGATCCAAGGTGACTCCTAGTAGGGTAGGAAGCACTCTGGTCTCTGGGCAGTTGCTCATGGAGACGACTGATGCGGGCCCGTGAAAAAGAGGTATGCTGACTTGAAGAACAGAGAACTCCTGCTTATACTAAGCATATTGGGACATACGAAGCGAAACAAGGATATATGTATGAAGGCCGAAAAATCCATATCAAACCTGTACTGAGGACTAGGAAAGCAATCCAGTCTACAGTCCGTTCCTACCACTCGATCGAGCCGTTGCTTGATCACTCGAACTTTTTGACTCGCCATACAAAAAATAAGAGGAGGGAAGTAGACTTGTAGAATGACTGAAATTGACTTGGGATATATTAAGGGTAAGCGAAGCCCAACCGTCATACCGTGTCTTTTTGGATGATAGGCTGAAGTCTACGAGAAGGCTCCAATATGGCCTCTAAAGGGGACGGAGAGCGTGGATCTTGGTCCAACGAGGCAATATTTGCGTTGTTAGGTGTTGCTGTAATGATAGTCCTTCCTTCTCTGGCGCTGATGTGGAGGCATCGTCAGACGTTCTGGAGGTCATGGAGAAATTGGAATTGTGCAACGCCACCTTCGGTAACAGTGGGTAGGTCGGCTCCCTCTAGTATGGATAAGGAATGAAGTGGTCGACTTTGGTGTGTACCAAAAAATCATCTCTGATTTTCGGTCTAAGCCGAAGGGGGCAGGACATGGGACCTAAGGGGCTTTCCTATGCGCGCTAAACGACAGAGATAGATGTGAGTCCAGTAACTGAAGTTATACTGACTAATCGCTCAGGCCAGGACGAAAACGGATCGCCAGTCGGGTACCAAGGCAGACATGCGACCGATGATATAGAGATGAACGCCAGACAAGTTGGGACTGTGGACACTCTGGATAACCGTCATCCTATACCAAGTTACGAGTCACCATTTGTGGAAACCGAGCAAGCACGGCTAGCATGGCAGGAGGAGCGCTCGCTGACGGGAGTCAGGTTCCGCCATCAAGGAGACCTGGAGCAGAATAATGACGGTGCACTGACTGATTAGTTGATTAGTTGTTCATGGTCTCCTACCATGCGACGACCGAGATGACTCAGAAATTGATTCAATGAGGCAAAATGGCATCGAATTCAAGAGGTCGGTGGTAGGAAGCTATCCGGTGAAACGAGGTTGCAACGTCGCAATAAGTGGGATAGATCGAAAGGCTTCAGTGATCTCATAGATAAAATACTTGGATGATAATGTGAGATGTAAGCGGTTTATTGAAGCAGTAAAGTCTTAGTCCAAGATGAGTTCAACAGCTAGTGACGATGGCCAGAAGAAGAACTTGATCGAACGAGGAGGGGCGCCGTATCGTAACCTGACGACCACCCTAAGTCGCAAAACTCTGCTCTTAAGCGCAAGACGGAAGCCAAGGGTTCTACATGTAGAAAAAGCGAGTAAGCCCCTGCGGTTCAACCTTCATGCGGCGGCTTTGTCAGCGGCAGGGGCATGATTGTCGGGTCACCATGCACAGAATCCAAGGCGTGGGGGAATAATTCGTTGCCACGCAAAAAATGGGAAACACTATAACTCACTGTTAATAATTTTGTTTGAAAAAAAAAAAAATTACCATTATATAAAAGAGCGCCTTAGGATTAACGTAGGGAAGCATCTTAAAGTTGATTCTCGAGTTGAACTCTGTCTATTTTGGTGTTTTTGGTGGTGTCCGTACTGATCGCAAGATGCGCCACCTTAGGCGCTCATAAAATCTAAGACGTGTCTAGTCCCCTCACTCGCCTGAAATTGCGAGTAGTAGTGGTAGCTTGGAGAAGCAGGTGTAATTAGTATAGGTTTCAACAATACCGAAAAAAAACACTGCAACGCGATATTTATATACGAAAAAAGAGTCCATCTTATAAGTGAGGTAAAGGATAACTTGCTTCACCAGTCAGTGAGACACCCCACTCAGAAGAACACCCCACTCAGAAGAACACCCCACTCAGAAGAACACCCCACTCAGAAGAACACCCCACTCAGAAGGACACCCCACTCAGAAGGACACCCCACTCAGTGGGACACCCTACTAAAACCACCTCACGTCTTCAACAAAATCAACAATGCCACTAACCCGTGTTTCACCACTCAAGTGGCCACCCCACTCAAGTGGCCACCCCACTCAAGTGGCTACCCTATCAACATCAACACGCATCTTCGTACGAAAACCTAACCAAAATAAATATTATTTTATTCAAAAGTTTATTTAGCTAATTCTTTATGTATTTGAGCATGTATGAGTGAGTAGTATGACCTTGAATCCCACATTTACTGCACGTTGGCGGCGCGCGTTGTCGTACAATGACTTCACCAATTTGACCAGCCTCTTGCCCTCTATTTTCTGCTCTATTAAGAAGAAACTGCCCTTGCTGAGCCTGAAGAGTAGTCTCATACGAGATATAACGTCTACGATGCTGCTTCTTTCGTTCTCACCGCGCATTCGCCGTACGAAGCTCCTGAACTTCCTTTGTAAGGAGAACTGCCTGATGCATTGCCATATGACAGCCCTTGATAATTTGAGTCACAGCTTGATTAACAGGGCTCTGTGAGGATCGCTGAAGTAGCTCTCGCACGAGTTCAGCAAGTAAAGTGTTTACCATTCTTCGTACATCAATAATCTGGGGCGGAAAGCCTCGTCGATCTAGGCTAAGTATCCAATCTACAAGAGCCTTCTCTTCGTACGAGGAGATCTTTTGTTTTTGTTGGTTTGCTTCGCGTTTTGGTGCTGCTCCTTGAAGTCGCTTCTGAATTGTTGATTTAGGAATATTATAGACTTTTGCAGCCTGTCGTACGCTTAAAATTGAATTAGATTGAAGAGCTTGTAGAGCAAGAAGTAATCTACCATCTTTTTGAGAAGCGGTAGGTTCTTGCTGTGTTGCCATTTCTGTTTTCGTACGAAGATGCGTGTTGATGTTAATAGGGTGGCCACTTGAGTGGTGAAACACGGGTTAACACAGAATTTCCAGAAGCTCCAGCAAGAAGGTAGGTTACTTATTGCTACTAAGTCGCTTCAAGAAAACAGAATTTCAAGTGTCCGGAAGGCCGCCGGATTGTACGATGTTCCAAAGTCCACTCTCCATCGTCGCGTACATGGCATAACACCTCAGAGCGGGTCTAATTCGCAAAAACGAAAGCTACAGCTATCTGAGCAGCAGGCACTCGTAGAATGGGTCCTAGATCTTGACCGACGCGGATTTCCGCCCCATATCATCGACGTACGACGAATGGCAGACCATTTACTCGCGGGACGCGGCCAGAATCCTCCTCTCACACCCGTTGGTAAGAACTAGGTATACCGCTTTATCAACAACCAGCCAGACCTACAGACAAAATGGAATAGGAAGTTCCATTCTCAACGCGCGAAATGCGAAGATCGAGACATATTTCGCGAGTGGTATGGGCGTGTAAACGAGACGCGCCAGAAGTATGGCATCCTAGACGAAGATAGCTACAACTTTGACGAGACTGGATTTATGAGGGGTGTATCTGCGACATCAAAAGTCGTTACAAGCTCTGATACTATAGGCCGAGCGATTCTCATACAACCAGGCAATCGCGAATGGTCAACGGTGATTGAATGTGTTAATGCCACCGGGTGCGCAATCCCCGCCCTTCGTTATCCTTCCAGGACAGCTCCACCAGTCAAGCTGGTATCAGGGTCTACCCGGTGACTGGATGCTTGCTGTTAGCGATAATGGCTGGACAACAGATAAACTAGGATTCGAATGGATTAAGCACTTTGACAACTGTACAAAGTCTTATATAAAGGGGGGTCTACCGTCTACTTATACTTGACGGTCATGGTAGCCACGTAACGCCTGAATTTGACCAATACTGTATGGAAAATAAGATTATTACCCTCTGCATGCCGTCGCATACGTCACATCGTCTTCAGCCGCTTGACGTAAGCTGCTACTCCCCTCTAAAGGTTGCGTATGGTCACGAGGTTCAAGAGCTCGCCCGTCATGGAGTCCACCATATTGATAAAGAAGACTTCCTAGCAATATATACTAAGGTACGGCTATCTGTCTTTACAGATCAGAATATTAGAAGCGGATTTCTTGCTACGGGTCCAGTGCCATACGACCCTGAGCACGTCATATCGTCACTTCCAATCACGAAGACTCTGACTTTAGAAACACCAAATAATACTGCCCAGCTAGAGCAGCAGGCAAAGCTTATACGGGACATCCTTCGGCACCAGTCACAGAGCCCTACTAGCCGAGCAATCAATCAACTTGTTAAAGGATGCCAGATGGCGATGCATTCCGCTACCATACTTGCAAAGGAGAATTTAGGGCTTCGTACGGAAAATCAACGTCGAAAACGGAAGCAACAGCACCGCCGAAGGTATATCGCGCATGGAGGGGCTCTACAGGCTCAGCAGGCCCAGCTCATAGCTGAGGAGTTGGAAAATATGGAGCAGGAGGCCGACCAGAACCGGGGCTGGTCAAACGCGACAGCGAGCACCACCAACGTGCTCTAACTGCCATATCCAAGGCCATACAAGGCGTCAATGTACTAGTGTCTCAAGTAGCTCCTAAATATAATTTTATCTGAATATATTTTGTTGTAGTGGAGTAATTGTATGAAGACGCTGATTGATCTTGGTGGGGTGTCCCACTGACTGGTGAAGCACGTTAAAAAAGCTCTTTATTGTAATAAAATAACTCTATCTTGGGGTCTTATAGATTCTTTTGTACTTGGTGTTCCTCCGAGGCATTCCCCGGTGAGAGGTAAAGGTCTGAAGTACGAATTATCCTTGCGTCACCTGCGAGTTTGTTTGACGAGAAAGGTAACGACGGGTTGCACCGGGACCTGACCTGGAACGGAAGTTTCACCCCACACGACGCTTGACATCCTTGGACCTTAATCATCATATTTACCGAAATCCATAAGGATCCGCAAAATTACTTCCATTCTTGGATTTGATCATTGGAATACACAGTACACACGTGACATCATAGTCCGCTACCTACCCTACCTACCCATCTAGTACCCTTCCTTCCTTCCCTACATTCACCACCCCATCCACCTCATCCACCTCATCCACCTCCATACCCTCAAAACCCTCAAAACCCCCAATACCCCCTTACACACCACGCCGCCCAAGCCGCCATCCCCACCAAGCTGCCCTGCGTGACATAATACCCGACCGGCCTCCCGAGCCCCAGGCCCTCCTTCCCGTACCTATAGATGCCCAACTCACAATGTAGCACCCTCGCCACAAACAGCGTGGCAAGGACATAATGCAGCTTCTTCCGACTGGCTCCGTTGAGCTCTGCCACCGCAGCGAGTAGCAAGCCGACTGGCACGTTTTCGAGGAAGTTGACGTGCGCGCGTGAGGCGAGGTAGAGGCGGTCGCTGGAGGGGGGTTCGGTGGTGCTGGTGGAGGAGGCGAGGCGGTCGCCGAGGTAGCTGCTGGGTGTGTTAGAAGGGGCGGGAACCGGGTTGAGGGAGAAACGGACCGTTCGTTTTTGAGGCGGTGGTAGACGATGCGGTTGGAGAGGAGAACGAGGTAGGCCGTGAAGGGGAGAGTCCAGGTCCCCGTGATGGGGAGTTGCTTGGGCATCGGGACGCCGAGTGCGACTGTAGCAGCCATGGTAACCGGAAGCTATCTTTTTAATGCTCAATTGAGTGGTGAGAGATATGGAGAGGTATGTATCGAGCAATTTGGTCCGACTGTTATTTTCGAAGAGTCTGTTTATGAAGCTCTCGAGGAGGTTGGGGGTATGCAAATAGGGACCATCACGGCAAGATGGAGCTTTAGCAACCCGCAATTACTATGCCGAGTCGACACGGCGCGTCATTATAGCAATTCCTGTTACACTGATAGATTTCTGTGACGATCTACGCGGGGTTCATGCGGGAGAGAAAGCGGGGCGGATATGTATTTCCCAGCGCATCAAGGTGAATTCGGAAATAAAACGGGTTCCCCGCATTCTTGTTTAAAATATTGAGAAATCAATAGCTACAATAAAAAGGCTAGAAGTATATAGAAGCAACACCAACATTCATGTTTATGCACCTTGGCGGTGTCATACGCAATCCAATAGTTACTACCCGACGAACACCATGAAAATGCAAGTGAAAACATGACGCCACCCTTCCCTGCTATACAATACCCAGCGCCAGCACAATATCAACCAATCATGATTATCAGAAACCCTCAATCCCCTCCTTAACAACATCCGCTAGCATGTCAAACCTGTAGAACTCCGCGACATTCCTATACACATCTAACCTCTCCTTTATACTACTCTTCTTCAAAGTGCCGACCCATTCGCCAGCACATGCGCAGTGTTCCATGAACTCGTTAGCTCTCAGTCGACTACACTTCCCGCATTTCAAATCTTGAGTACACCATTCGACAACCATATTTTGAACGTCCCCAATGAGCTTCTCTTCAACTCGCAACTTGTCAAATGCGTTGTCACAGTTTCCGCACTTCCACTTAGGCAGAGGTGGACGACCACCACTCTCTGGCGTTGCCGGTGGTGGTAATAAGTCGCTGTCCCGACAAAGGTCGAGGTCCCTGGCAACAGCGCATTCATTGCAGATCATATCCCTGATGCACAGACTGGAACTGGGATTTTGGAAGCTTGCTTCCGCGCTGAACTCGCGGACCTCGAAAATATTTAGCAGCTCCTTCCTTAACAGACGCGCCTCTAGAGTAATAGTCTTATCCAGGCTAAGTACTTGCATAATCGACTTGACGAGCTGCAGCGTCGGGTTGTTCAAATTCAGGTGAGATCCCGGCAGATGAGGGAAGACATAGTCGCTCGCCAACTCTGGATGGAGAAGTTCTGTGTGCTGTCGACGGAGAAGGGCCGCTATCTGCTTCTTGAGAGGCTTGGAGAAAGATACCGACAGTACTTCCGTTGGTATCGTATCAGGAAGATCTTGCGTAAGCGGTTTGAACGCAAACTGTGTAGCCCTCGGAGTAGACACATCCTGAGAGGAGTCGATGGCCGAAGGACGTTTCCTTGCATGCATGAGATCGATGAACTCCACAACCCAATCGTGAAATTGAATCTGTAATGGTTGCGGCAGGAATGTACTCAATTGCCAATGCATGATTGTATCGAGCGTTTGTTCCTCGGCGGCGACAACTTGCTGGCAACCTTTTCCACCGTAGTTAAACTCATCGTACCACGCGAGATAGTCCCAGTACTCTTTGATGTCAAGGTCCAGAAACTTGAAAAGGGGCTTGTTCTTGACAGTTTGCAAAATGTACTGGCTGTAAGAGTATGCATTACCCACTTCAGCCTTCGTCGTCTGCAGTAGTAAACGGCTTGAACTTGCAAAAACAATATGTGATCCAACTCTTCGAAAGTCGGTCATGAGTTGTTGGAGTGCTTTGCGAGACATCATCTGCACATAGTAGTGCAAAGCTCGATCGTACAGGAAGGACCCCGGACTTTCGACCCAACGTACGAGATGTTGTACCATTACGTCGGCCATTTCTGTACCTTTGTCGGCCTCAATCCACCATGACTTGACCATTTCCCTGAGGACCATGATACCAGCAGTTGCGAATGCGCTGTCAGAGTAAATAACATTTGATCCGTCGCCAGCCCCAGCTTCAGTGGGGGCCGCAGGATTGAAAGAGTATGAATCGCTTCCCTCCGCTTCGTTTATTAAGGATGATGAGAGGATGGTGTTGATAGCAAGATTGCGGATACTCAAGTCTATGCAAACCGAAGAGTATGTTCCTGGATTGTTGACAGACGGCATCTGAACGGTTTCGAGTTCACATAATATATCGTCCTTCTCATAGCCCGCATGATCAGGTTTTGGTCCAGCAGACCACCAAAGTACGACCTTCTCTTTCTGCAGCCGTCTAGCATAAGTTAGGTCGATTAGGAAGCGTGGATCTTCTCTCTCAAGATTGCAAAGTGGGACATCTCCGTATCTTGAAAGACTAACAAGGTGGGTAATCCAGGCCCCCATATTGAGATAATGGGAGACGAGACGTTTTGCTACGAAAGACTGCCATCCTAGAGGTGGAAGTTGCTTGTCTGCCTCCTCAGACCTCAGGCTGAGGATAGGGAAGTCCTTCAAGATTGGGATGCTGTGTGAAAGTAAATGATGTTGCTGCGATTGCACAACCAACATCAAGGGGTTAGCTTCATCGGCCCGCATCTTCTTCACAACGTCTCCGATCTCTAGATATGCTTTCCTTTTTGTCGTTACTTGTGTTGTCTTGAAATGGATATCATCTTGATAGTGAAAGGAATTTTGCCATGGCTCTCCTCCGGTCTCTTGCAACCGAGCTGTCAGCATGTCTTTGTATATCTTGTCGACATTTGGCAACCCATGAACATCCCGAGAGCGATTCAGAACCACAATGTGCGCTTGATCTTTGCTCGTGGAGAATAAGGCAAAGATCTGTCGATCGCCGGCGATTACATGGTACAAATAAAGGTAGCTAAATGTGGTATTGGAGAGATATGGCTGAGCAGAGGGTACTCGCCGAAGGGCTGATAGATCGAATCCTTTCTCGAGGCCTTTACCTAAAACCCCGCGCTGGCTTTCATCGAAAGTACATATGCTTCCTAGTTTCAAAACAGCGCGTACATTCAGCGGTAGTTGTTTCTCGTAAACACCTTCCACGCTTGGGTGGTTGAATAAAACTGAAAGTTTCTTGGCTTCGCTGACATACACTTGCTCGGGCATTGTCAACTTGAACAGATGTACCGAAGGGTGTCCATTTGGCAATGTATGGTTAATAACTTTTTCCACCATGCAGCCGTCAATCGACACATCTGGTAGGTCATTTCTCTTCAAATTGAGATACAATTGACGAGGAACGATGACTTTCAAGGGATGAACTTTCTTGTCGATAAGGACGAAAGCTCTTACCTCACCGGGGGTATCTGTCTCACGAAGCTGAAGAAGTTGCCAGGTGCTGATGTAGAGCAACTCTGCTTGGTTCCTGAAGATGCTGCTGATCCCATCTACAGCATCCGGACGTTTTTCTCCGAAGAGTTGTCGTCGCCGTATCCTAGCCTGCTTCTGGATCTTCCACTTCTTCTTCTGATATTGAAGCCACCCTTTGTAGTCTTCAGTAATAGACGGCATCTTTGAAGGAAGACTCGCATACGGATCAGTCTGAAGCGGAACGGCAGGTTCTGGTGCTTTCCGTTTTTGGGCCATCTTAGTAACAACCCCTTTCTTCGATTTCGAGAACTGTGACGAGCCAAAGTCCTCTACATCGGCCACCCTGTTGCCAAGGGTATTCGTATCGATATCTACCAGAGTTTTCTTGTCGAACATATCGGTCATCTTCTTTTGTTTAAAGATGTCGTCCTTATTCCTGATACGGCGCTCAAGCCAGTCCGGATGAGGAACCCTAGGAACGGGATTACGAACCTTCTGAAGCGCGGCAGGGATCGTGATAATTTTCTGGATGACAGAGGACAGACGTTCAAGGTAGTAATTCCAATCTATCACAGACCTTGGATCCATATCACCCGGGTCCTCCTTAAGCCATTTTCGGAGAAAGAAACGCTTAACCGATTCTTCGGCCGAGAAGATCGCCACAGGAAGCGCGCGTTCTGTAACCGGGGCGTGTTTTGGACTGGAAGAAATAATGTACTTGCAGTTAAGACCCTTGTCCTTAACCATTTGCTCCCCTAGGAACTCGGCGAGGCGCTTTGCTGTGGTAATGGCGGTCGATTTCTGCGCACCATACTCTTCTAAGGTCTTTGTCATGCTCTTATTCTCACAAATCAAATCAATAAGCTCCTCGTCCGCTAATGCGGATCCACGAAAATGGAGGACATCTAACCATCTATCAGCTTCCTTAGCAACCGCTCCATAAGTCTCTGCAAGCGTTGTTCCCTCAAGGAAATGTTTGAAGATTGCAGTCTGGAATATCTTGATAAGCTTCAACTCTCCACGACGCTTGACCTCAAAACCTTTCAGTTCGGCTAAGCTACCGTCATGATTGAAAACAGCGTATCGCTTTTTCAGATTCTTGTCTTCTTCCTTTGAAGTTGGTAGAATCATGGCTTTATATGGACCATCCACCTCGAAAAAGATAGTGTTATCGCTATGAGTCTCATATCGGTAGGTAGTTGGGTCCACCAAGGTTTGATATTGATGATTCGTAAATTTCGCATGCACAAGGTGATTCAACATTACACATGGGTATGAAATAGCAAGCTTCTTCCCGTTCTTCAGCTTGAACGCAAAGTTTTCCGGGAAAGTCGCAGGCAAAATACACCAGATACCGTCAGTGTCCAGTTCCAGCGGGCGGCCAATTCTTTCTACTAATTGTCGTGCCATTTGGATGATACGCGCTCCGGTCAAGCAGGTCACACCGGCCATGTCTAAAGAATACCATCGGGAACCCTTTCGCATGACGTATCCGTAAAAGCTATTAAGAATGACTTTATGGGCCAGCTGAAGGGAATCGAAAAGAACAATCATCTTCTTTGCTTCTTCGATCTCCGCTGCTGACGCTCCAGATGATTTGAGGGCGTCGGTCTTTCCCTTCCACACTTTCTGTTTACCTTTAAAATCATATCGACGGTCACGGAAATCTTTGACCGTATCAACGTAGAAAGGGTTTTCTCGTTGGCAGATGATAGCTTCACGCTCGATCGTACGTGTTTCGTGAATCTTGTGGTAAATCTTCTTGCTATACTCCGTCAGCCGTTTCTTAACCATAGCCGCTTGTTCGTCCAGAGATAGCTCATTGAAAGTTCTGGTCGGTGCCGTTGGATAGCGACCGGGAAATCGTTCGTTTTCCAGAGCATGTCGAATCATATTATATTCATCTCTTTTGGCTGGAAGATACTCTCCTCTCCAGGACCATGGAAGCCTTCTATCACAGGTCTTCCCAGGTCGATTAAAATCGCATGCGGCACAGTCAGACTCCTTGATCATGGAATCTGGTTGTAGACGGTTGGTTGTCATAATATTCGGATACATGGATGCGACATCTAAATGGTAGATTGAAGGTTTCTCATTTCGGTTGGGTGTATTTTTCAATTGTATCAACTTTGCCGCGATCTGAGCTTTTACTTCTTCGTAATTCGTCACATCGTCAAACGACTTTTTCTCTTCGACGGTTATGACGAACTTCAATGCAGAATCTAGATCGCGTAGAAGCTCGTCGATAGCGGTAGTATCAAGTGCAAAATTACACGGAATGTCGCTTCGGAAAACGCCTGCTTCGATACTTTCGACATGACCACCGACGTAGGTTTCAGTTTCGAGGAGGTGACCCTCCCAAAATGCTTCTTTAGGAGCTTGATGCTTGTTCGGAAGGACGATATTCTTCTGATATGCCTGAACCATAAGAAGCATCTCACAAAGGGTTCCAGTTCCTTTACGTAGCGTATCATCGGGACTTAGAGGAATAATTGTACAAAGTGAGAAGACGAAAGGATGAACATATTTCATGTATAGATAATAGGTTGCCACTGCATCGGAAACGGAATATTCAGCGAGAGTTTGTGGTCGTTCACTTGCGTAAGGAGTCATCAGTTCAGGATCGAGTTCATCCGGATCGTATCCTAATTTGACCGTAGTAACAGCTTTTAGACCTCGACTCCCTTGCGGAAGATAACTGTCACGATTAACCCAAGCAAATGCGTCCATGTGAGAACAATAGTCGGAATGGTAAATATCCTCGCTATTCTTTCGGAACCCGATCTCTTGGTACATGTCTATTCCGTTGACACTTGCTCGGGCTTCAACGAAAGGCCAATCGAAAAAGTCACCGTTATAAGTTACCATGACTGTGGGCCTAGCTTCTTTGATATGATCGAAGAACCGCTCGATAACTGCTTTCTCGTCTGGTTCATTGAAGACCATGAATTGGCCTTCATACTCTGGCTTGGGAGTATATTCAAAGTCTGCAATATCTTCTGAGACGATCTCCCGGTTGGTTATTAGAAAACCCTGTCCGTCGATCATATAAGATATCATCATGATTTGGTCGAACGCGGCGTTCGGGAATTTTAGGGGAAGCTTCGTGGTTTCAATGTCGTATGCCAGAACCACAGGATCAGCACGTTTCAATCGTTCCTCGATACAAGTCATTGAAATAATCCCATGCTTCGCTTCTACTGTATACCATTTCCCAATGCGAATATCTAGCTCAGTTATTAGCCTCCGTACACCAAGTCTTCATTACACACTGCTTTACCTTTATCGATAGCTACTCGTACATGGTAAGGAACATCGTATTCTCTAATATCAACAATAAAATCGCTTGCGTCTATAATGCCATTAGGTCGTGTCTCATAATCATGCTCCTCATCAAACAAATCAAAGCCAGCATTAGCACTATATTATAGTTAGAATCCACTATTATTTATACTGGGCTTTTTACATACCTGGCGACTTCCGCATAAGTATCCATAGCACTCATATCTTTCTTGTTCTTTTCTGCAATTGGACTAATCACTTTCCTCACTGAAAGTAGATCTCCCACGTTAACGAAGGATAGTTTAAGGAACGTCCTACGGTAGCCAAGGAGATGATTAGGCTTTTCAAGTGTCAGTAATCGGAGTGAACTATCAAATTGAATAATTCTTCACCTACCATCTGAAGGTCCTCCTTTTCTATCCGTTTGACAGTCTTTACTAGTCCCTCAAATGCTCTTCTACACCATTCCTCGACCTCTTGCTCTTTTCCTCTCTTGATTGCAATCAGAAAGTACGGATCATATTCTAATGTAGCTTTAAATGAGCCTCCATCATCGTCAATGAAATAAAAGTCGACACCAGCTCGACCCCCTGGAACGTTCTCGTCCTCCACGGTTGTGCTATGCATATTACAAAGCCACCCTATCCTCTTTTTACCCGAGTCATACTTCGGGAAGCCCATTGACTCATCGATCGAGTTTGCAAGGCGCGTTGCCTCGATCTTTTCATTCTGGGACGTTGCTTCAGTGCTTCGTAGAGTGGATGCATCGATGGTTTTGGGTTTACGCGGGCCATATGACGCTTTCCCATTCTTGGTGACACGGCGAAAGGGTTGACCTGTCCGAGGAGGAGCCATAGTCGAAAACTGAGAGTTGAGACGGGAACCGCAGGCGTGGAGGGGTGTAAATGTGTAAAGTAGGTAGGTATTACGACATTGATGCTTTAGAATTATATCCTCAATATAAGCGTTATGAGACGGAGCTTTTAGAACGTATGAAAGGAATATGCGGGTATGCTCAAGAGCGTTGTTGGTATAATGCTACAAAAGTACTACCGGAAGAAGTGAATGAAGGAAACTCGCGACGCGGGTCCCCGGACGCGATTATTCGCGCCATAATCACATTATACCGGAATTAGCTCGGCTAAACTTCGTGGCCAATCCGCATCATCCGCATGAACTTATCATTAACAGACTCGATTTGTATATATCAAGGTCGCATCATCCCCCAAACCATTGAACCTATTCGAATCGACTCTCCATGGCGGAGGAACGAGACGAGTCAGAGGGTGCCGCTAGAGGACCTCGTAGGATATATGAGGGGAAGCTCCCCGAAGATGTCGAGAAGCTCTTTGCAGGTCGAGGAGAGGACATGAAGGGCCGCCCTATAACAGAGGAAAAGGCCAACAAATACGAACCGACATTGACCAATGGGCTTAGAACAATCAAGATGGAAGATTGGAAAACATTTCACAAACAACCGTGTGTGCGGGAGAGTCTAATGACGGCTATTGCTAGCGGGTTTGCAGGTGGTGGTGTTGCTTGGATTTTAGGGAGTATGATCACCTGGTTACACTAGTTCTTTCCAGAGGATTGTACTAACAGTATCGTTCTGCGCAATAGAGAAGACATGGAATGCTTGTAATTGGGCTGTCGGCACCTACCTTTTTGCCTCGTTTACCGCATATCAATGGTGTCAGTTCGAACGTAAAAAAGCGAGAGAAGGGATGCGAAAGGCAGTTGAAATAGTCGATCGAAGAAGAAAGGAACGGGAAATAAGGGCAGCTATTGAAGTTAAGAGACGAGCAGAGGAGCAGGCAGCATTGGAGGAGGAAGAGAGGCGTAGGAAAGCACAGCAGAGATGGTATAGATTTTGGTGACCGCATAATGGAATATCCGCGGGTTCGATGAGCTAGGGCGGCGATTATCCTACACGATTTCTTGTAAATTGTCCTTGAGGCTATTGGTTGCGCATGGAAGTCTAAAAGGTGTTTTGCAGACTGGGACATTTCTGTAGTACTACCTCAGACGGGAACGATTCCACTTCCTCAATTCCAGGCCGGCTCTCCACAAGGAGATATTTGTACAGGACTCTGCACCACCAAAATTTCAGTCTGACCATGGCTCAGGATTTGACCTATGCATTTAGTGTCACACCGACAGCGATATCTGATGCAGCTTCGGACGCTTCCTGTACCTTCTAACCGTGCAGCCTTACCCGAGAACTAGACGGAGATCTGGATGATCCACCATCAGGGTCCATTTACGGTAAGCACAAGCAATCTCGCCCGGCAACTCACACAAAGCGAGAAGAAACCCTAACAAAAACACCACCACAAATTATCATCACATATAATATTCTCGATGCCCCATTCCTAACCCCGAACCCGTATACTTTCCATAATTGTAATAATGCCTCCCACCGCTGTCGCCCTCAACTTCAACCCCACGATCTCGCACCCCTCTCCAAAGCGCAAACGTAACACTTCCGACCCCACTGTACTCCCATTCGCACCCCGCCTCACTACTATCGATATCCACGAGCCGCAACAGCCTCTCTCCTCCGGCGAAAGTAGTCCCAGATCTTTGATCGCGAACCAGTTCTCCGACCTCCAACTCCGCTCCAAAGCACCCTTTCCCGAATTCACGGGCAGCGTATCCAAATCCCCCACAGCTGCGCAACCGAAGCGCGCAAAGCACTCTGCCAAAAGCAATGGTACCTCTGCCATTGCGTTATCTTCGACTACCGCGCCAGAAAAGGAAGAGCCCATACCGCTCGTGCCACCTGTACCTCCTCCACCACCAACAGCCCTAGTAGCCGAGTCGACCACCGATCCCATCTCCCAGCGCGCTTCATCTCCGCCCGCCTCCACTACTGACTCCAACAGCCTGACCTGGCAGCTCTCTGAGATTACGGGCCACAACCTCGATCCTTCATCAGACGATGACGGCACTGGCATAAACGGGATCGGTTTCAAACCAACGCCTGCGATGGCATACGCTCGCGCTCAGAGAAGACGGCAGCAGGTAACAGAGTGGCGAGCTAGAGAGGCGCGAGAAGCAAGGCAGAGGAGGATGGAGAAGAGAAAGGCCGCGGCTTCGGGAGTGGTTGCAGTGGGAGGACTGAATGGTGCGTTAGGAGGACTAAAAGAGGAACGGAGGAGGGTTGTTAGGTTTGCTTAGGAGGGGGATGGGATGAGAGAACTGAGTTGGGTTTGCACAGGAGTTTAGCGCAAGCCATTGGATTATATGTTTTGGTTCGCTTTGATTGGATATTTTATGAATTATTTGGTAATATGGATGGTTTGTCCTTTACTTGTGGGTGAAATGGTTGGAATATAGTGTGGACGGATTGAAAGGTCATGGGGCTTCTGGAGTAACAGGACCGATTTGGGAATGATCTGGATCTGAAAGAGAGTAGCGAGGTGTTTTCCGCTGCATTTCGTTCAGTCTTTAGGTATGCAAATGGAGTCCTGGTATCCGGGGTTTGGGAGGTCCACTGAGGCTTTGTTATCAGGATCTTTGAACGACTGATGAGATAGGTGAGTTTGTAATTCGCGAAGTCTCAGGTTAAAAGGGAAAAGTATGACTCCGCTCACAGTGTTAAATATGTCTTATATCGCTTTGAATAAACATCTAGTCTTTATTCCTTCCCCAGTGCTCATTAGTTTTATTGTATTGCAAACTTTCAAAGCTCTGTCAATTGCCGTATAAGAGAACTAGTTGTACAAAATGACACACAGCTGTACAGATACGCGTAAAATGTCAAGAATGAAGATCTACCCATGGTTCGCCAAAAGCTACGGTCCTCTACCATACAGCAAGCGTACAGCAGTCATGGAAAATGCACCGCAACAATAAAAGGAAATTTCTCATAAGCGTCCCAGTTATGCACTCAGGCATGGAATGAGTTTAATGTGATCCACTCAAATCCTATTTCGTTTTTCAATGCCGAACCCATTCAGAAATATCTATGGATCGGGTCTTCACGGTCCCTGGTCGTGTTTGATATCTGGCTATAGTAGCGCTTCTGGCGCGTTTTCACTGGTCGACGCCGCTCAGTTTGTTCTCCACGCGTCTTTCTTTGGTTTCGATCCAGCCGAGTTCTTCGATATCAGAATACTGAGTAAATCGTAGCTTTCAAAGGCGACGTCTTCGCAATCGTGTCATTCGGATATTAGTAACAGGGTCTCTGGGCGTCAAGTGTTTACCAAATCAGAGAATGCAAATGGTTAAAGTTGAATGCGAAGGGGAAATGACTGGGACAAAGACGAATCGTTGGATATCAATTCATTTCCGGTTGCAAAATCTTTAATGTACAACCCCATGCGCAAATACCCGGCATTCGGACCGTGGAAACATGGCCCAACAAAATGAAAGCAACCATCCCATGACACATTAGAAACCGTGAACACCGCCAGAACCTGCCATATGCTCAGCGAACCACAACCCATATCGCTAAGGCGAGATTCACCAAATCCTAGAAATCCCAAAGAGAAGAAACCGTTTACTTCGTAGAAGAAGAGTACTTGGTGACCGCCTTGGTACCCTCAGATACGGCGTGCTTGGCAAGTTCACCGGGCAGAATAAGTCTCACGCTAGGAAATTGTTAGAAAAGTGATGAGATGAAGCTCGGGTTGATGGATACTTACGATGTCTGGATTTCTCGCGACGAGATGGTGGACTTCTTGTTGTAGGCAGCGAGTTTAGAGGCCTCAGTTGCAACGCGCTCGAAGATATCTGGATCGTGGATTAGAATACGCGTGATTTCAAGTCAAGGCAACCATGAAAACATACCGTTGACGAATGAGTTCAGGATAGACATGGCACGGTTTGAGATACCAGTGTCAGGGTGGACCTGCTTGAGGACTAGAGGCAGAAAACGCGTCAGCTATCTCATCCATCGCAAGTGAGTTGTGAGTGCAAAATTACCTTTGTAGATGTAGCTGGAGTAGGTCTCCTTCCTAGTCTTAGTGCGCTTCTTCTTCTCGCCAGATGGAGCGGCAGTCTTCTTGCCAGCTTCCTTCTTCTCAGCGGGTGCTTTTCCGGCTGGGGCCTTGCCACCGGTAGTTGGGGTCTTTGCAGCTTTGGGAGGCATTTTTTGGAGTTGTTTGATTTGGGAGAAAAAAAGTTAATGAACTTTGAAGTTGATTGAGATTGATGGAGAATGCCTGGTATGACTGAGAGCAAGATAAGTTTTGATGGATGGACGAGGGAAACGAGGAAAAGAACGGGCGATGGGGCAGACGCGGTTCTTATGGCAGTCGTGGGGTGGGTGTTGATGCGCCCAAATCACCAGGTTGGCGCTAGGCCGGAAGTGGTGTGCGTGCAGTCTCGTTTGTTTTAAGGAACATCAAAAAGTTGACCAGCTCAGGCAGGAAAGAGCTGCACTGACCTCCGTGACTGCCGAAAATCAAGCGACACACGCCCGCGCAACTTGTTGATCTGGCGGCCTTCCTCGCGACGACTTAAATTTCCCACATCCCCCGCCAGCGACATCTTCCACATTTTACTTTTCTCCATCGCAAAATCTTCTCGGATCCATCGACGCATTACTCCATCTATCTCACTCTAACATCTCAATCCAAACTCCAACCTCAACTTTCAATCCAACCCAAAATCTATCAAAATGACTGGAGGCAAATCCGGAGGCAAGGCCAGCGGCAGCAAGTCCAGCGCCCAATCGTGAGTTTGCACCTTTTTCTCTCATCCATTTGAACTTGAAGTTTAAATTTTATCATCGGACCTTTTGGACGCGTCTTGTTTTCAACATTTAGACGCGTTCCATACTCATTTTCGATCCAAAACAACAAACTAATTCGTTTTTAGTCGTTCATCCAAGGCTGGACTCGCATTCCCAGTTGGTCGTGTTCATCGTCTCTTGAGGAAAGGCAACTACGCTCAACGTGTCGGTGCCGGTGCTCCCGTCTACCTCGCTGCCGTTCTTGAGTACCTCGCTGCTGAAATCCTCGAGTTAGCTGGCAATGCCGCCCGTGACAACAAGAAGACCCGTATTATTCCCCGTCATCTTCAGCTCGCCATTAGGAACGACGAGGAGTTGAACAAGCTATTGGGCCACGTCACGATCGCACAGGGTGGTGTTCTTCCCAATATCCATCAAAGTGAGTCATCAAACCCATTAAGCATTTTTGCTTCATTTTCTAATCGCAATTTCAGACCTGCTCCCCAAGAAGACTGCAAAGGCTGGCAAGGGACCGAGCCAAGAGCTATAGACGTCTTGTTTTCTCATTTCTGGCGCGGTTGGGGTTCTTTAGTCATTGCAATGATAATGGGGTTTCGGATGGGTTCTGGGTTCACGGCTTTTAGCTACTACGGTGCGGCTGTACATTACGTCCATGGCGATGGATGATATCTGATGAGCTGAAGAAATCATTTCAATTATTTTGCTTCACCATTTTGTGACCTGAACATTGCTGTGCATCTTCACCTTCCATCTAGCTTTTTGGCACAAAAGGTTTATATTCCATGCGATGTTTAAACGCGCCAAACATCAAAAACATGATATCCAACGAGCATGGTAGTCTGATTTCTTACGAAAAGCAGTTCCACCTAGGAGTTGAAGCAGTTTCACTTTCGGATCTAAAATCTATCTCAAATCAAGTCATAATTTGCTATCAAATTCTTGTAATTTTTGGAGCACCACAATGCGCATTTGAAAATATCAATTCCGGTCAATTTATGGATATGGCGTTCCCAAAGAGGTAATCCTCTTGGCTTCTTGAACCTCAAGATGGTTGCTTACCAAGATATGGTAGGGACATAAGGTAGAGGGTGCAAAATGGATCAAGAAACAAGATAATGACTATTTCTTGACTTCTTATATACATGATAACCTATGAACACCATCCCAAGCCAACCAAAGATTCTCCATGATCACAGTTTCATCGGAGGAGGAGCTATATTGACATTAGACCGTGATAGAATTTGCGAGATCTGCAATGACTTACGGTCAAGTATAGGTGCTGGTACATTACGCTCGTATTTTGAACCTACCAGGGTCAATTCTGGAGTCAATACTGATACAAGGGATAACTAGCATACCTCCAGGCGCGGATGGTGGCCTATACGGATCAGGGTGTTTCCATTTCTCTAAGAGCTCCTCTGTTTGTTCATATATCGCCTACGGTAGAATAAGTATACAAATATGTGCTACTCCATCAATCCGCGTGCACACATACCCGTTGCTGTCTCGGTTCCTGGACATGTCTGTTGGCTTCAAAAAGGGATCTGATGTACAACGCCTGGCCTCTCCACATATGTCGATGGACTGCCCAATCGAGAGCAAGCTTAAGAGACCTCCGATAGAGTTTCCTAGAGTGAATCGTGTGAGTTTCTTGCAGTAGATGGATTTAAGGTGACTTCATAGCTTACAAGGCTACCGGATTTGGAGACATGACTATCCGACAGTTATCAGCTATCAAAGCTGCTGCGCGGGAGTAGTGCCGTCCTAAACAGATCGTAAGGGGCTCTGATGTTCGATTAATTGAGCTTTTGTTGTTGTACGTAGTCAATTGCGCAAGATATGGTCGATGGGTGAGGTGCAGGGTATGTATGTCTGGGCAAGCGCTCCGGCAACTCCCCGGCAGAATGCTCCGTCAACCCATGAGCTTTGCTACTCTCCGTTGCAGCTGCATCAAATTAATCTCTCAAAAGATAACTTTTAGCCCAACCTGTCAATTGCTGCTGGAGCTGTGTCATCTCCTCCTTTTCTCTCCTTCGCTCTCTCGTGTCGACTGTAGTCACTCCCTTTCTCCATGATGTCCAATCAGCAATCTCTCCGTCTTGCGGCTATGTCGAAGCTTCCCGCGCGGTATTGTCGGCACCTCCGCTCGTCCTCGTTCAAGCTCACTCAGCCAGGTGCTGGAGTGAGGAGTTTTAGCATTCGGTCTACTCCAATCTCGCGAACGCTATTATCTACGACTCTTAGGTATGCTATTGTTGATTAGAACTATCTGTTTACCAATAACTGAACAAGCTCCAGAAACCCGACCTCATTACCTTCCATCACTCACGTCAGTTTTACACAATATCGCAATTATGGTTCGTAGCGCCTAGAGTAGCTGTCAGTGTAGTTCAACACCTAATAGAAGTTACAGCGGAGAAGATTGTTAAAGTGCCTGAAATGGCAGAGTCTATATCAGAAGGAACATTGAAACAATGGTCAAAACGTATGGCATGAGGCTATATCGGAATCTACGAGGAATGACGTTCTAATTACGATACTACAGAAATCGGAGACTTTGTTGAACAGGATGAGGAGATTGCGACCATCGAAACTGACAAGGTACGGTTGCACAGCATATTTTATAATCTCTGGCTTACCAGCGGTGATAGATCGACGTGTCAGTCAATGCGCCGGAGGCTGGAACGATCAAGGAGTTTCTCGTTAACGAGGAGGACACCGTCACGGTGGGACAGGAGATTGTGAAGATGGAGCTGGGCGGCGAGCCATCAGGGAGCAAGAAAGAAGAGGCGAAGGATGAGCCAAAGGAACCGGCCTCTGCTGACCAGGAAGAATCAAAGCCTAAGCCACCGAAGCAAGAGGAGAAGGCGCCTGCTCCAAAGGAAGAGAAAACAGAGGAAAAGAAACCAGAACCTCCTAAAGAGGAGAAGAAACCCCAGCCGCCCAAGCAGGAAAAGAAGCCCGAGCCATCAAAGAAGGATGCTGAGAAGCCCAAGACAGAATCCGCTTTTGGTAACAGGGAAGAGCGCCGAGTCAAGATGAACCGCATGCGCCTACGAATTGCGGAACGTTTAAAGCAATCGCAGAACACCGCGGCCGCTCTTACTACATTCAATGAGGTTGATATGTCGTCAATTATGGAATTTCGAAAATTGTACAAGGATGACGTTTTGAAGAAGACCGGAGTAAAGCTTGGATTCATGAGTGCCTTCTCACGCGCATGTATTCTGGCCATGCGAGACCTCCCCGCTGTCAACGCGTCGATTGAGGGACCTAATGGTGGTGATACAATCGTTTATCGTGATTATGTGGATGTTAGCGTTGCCGTCGCTACCGAGAAGGGTCTCGTCACCCCCGTTGTTCGGAATGCAGAGTCGCTGGATCTCGTCGGAATCGAGAAAGCAATTGCAGATCTCGGCAAGAAGGTATATCTCAAGTCTGTTACTCATGACATTTGCTGATATATCTAGGCGCGTGATAACAAACTGACCATTGAAGACATGGCTGGAGGTACTTTCACCATCAGCAACGGTGGTGTATTCGGTTCGCTGATGGGAACACCCATTATCAATCTTCCCCAAACAGCGGTGCTCGGTCTTCACGCCATCAAAGAGAAGCCGGTCGCCATCAACGGCAAGGTAGAAATTAGACCTGTGGGTCCCCCTGATGTCTACCTTTACAATGACCGAACACTAACACCCTCCAGATGATGTATCTTGCCTTAACTTACGACCATCGTCTACTAGACGGCAGGGAGGCTGTCACATTCTTAGTCAAGGTTAAGGAATATATTGAGGATCCGCGCAGGATGTTGCTTTAAAGGTCGGTTGAGAAATTGCGTGTAGAATGTTTTATATAATATGTGTATACGATGAATGCGGCTCGATAGGGGCCGGCGGTAAAGGGGGTGGAATCTGTGTAAGATAAAATTAGGTTTTTGGTTTATCGAAATACTCTATCTACATGTCAAAGAATGTGTGAGCTAGACTTGTTTTGCATTCTTCGTGATTGGGATATGCTGTGGCTTGAACCATGGGTGGATTGCAACGGTTGTGTTAGGACTTTTGCAGGCCCACAGTAAACGGGATAGATCTTCGTTTAAAACGGTTATTTCTATGATGAGTGCGTATAGCTTCTGTGCTCCTGTTATGGTGCGTTGGTGATGCCATGTTGTCTGCACAACGGCGTTGATATTGCACCTTTTACGCCGCCTTCAAGCTTGATGACCCTCTATAACTCTATTCTCAGCATGTATAAACTCGATGTATCTATAAATGCATGATTTATGTGGGTACGATCCAATCTCGTCGGGTCCGGTACTAAATCAAGAGTTGTTTGGAAGATGAACATACTTTCTAATACAATCTTACATACTTTTATGTTTTCGAATTTAAATTTACACGAAATATTCAAATATTCACATAAACTCAACCACAAACTCAAATATTCTCAAAATTGCAACAGGAATTATGTTACCACTATTCTACACCGAATGAACCTAATTTTGGAGCAATTCATAGCGCAGGTTGCGCCGTGATGTACAAGGGGGTTGGAGAGGAAAGGGCGGAGCTTGGGTCTAGTATCCATAGGGCTGTGGAAGCACGACAACAACATCTCATACAGACTAGACCAGATCAAACACAGAGTGCGATATATGCTACGTACACAGGTAGTTTAGAGACCATAATACGCACGGCTCGTTGTGTCCCTGAAATGATCGTTGAGAGAGCTATGCTTCTGAGGTATATTTCTAGTTGCCCAGGTTTGACTGTACTGGACCTCCGAAAATTTAAAATGCACACTACAAGCAATGGTGAGATGATGATCTATCGTCTATGAATGTTTCCTAAATTGGTACCCGTGTCAGTTAGTTTCCACAGGCACTGGAGACATGTTCGTTCGTGAAAAGGGGCTTCGTGGGATGATGGAGGAATACCACCAACGCAGCCCAATAGGTTATGATTCAGCTCTAGTATACTACAGGAAAGTAAAACAAATAAGGCAATTTACATATACAGATTCTATTATATACACGGGCAAAGTCACCGGTCCGAGGAAGTTGAGAGACTAAAGAGTGTCGACATCACGGCTGATTACCAAGAGCATCGGTACGAGGCAACCGCGCCAATAATTCACGATAAATGTACAGTGTAGTACTAGCCGTACAAGCGGGCGCACCTTAGATCTGGATGCCGCTCCGGGCTAGATACCCAGAAAGCCGCATCAACGCCATCTGCACCTTTACAGTTCCATGAACCTTCAGAGTAAAATCACTCCTCTTCATCTCATAGTCCGAGACTAGGTTATCTACTCTTTCCTGACCGAGAAGCTCCACAAGCCCATACACTGAAACTTGTTTACCGCGACAAGTAAAAGTGCGGAACCAGAGAGGCGGGCATGCTATCTCTGGAGAGAGTCTAAGGTACGGAACATACTGCCCCAGTCTTTTCACATCTCCACTAGAAAGGTTCCTCGAACCTTTATGTACCGTCCTCGCCCCATACACGTGAATGTCCGAAACAAGAAGGTTGTTGTTCTCCTCCAAGGCCTCCATTTGAGCTTGGGACTCGGCAAGACGAGGAGAATCGAGTTGATTCAGACTTAGAATACAAGCAACACGCTCGGGGGTTTCGAGTTCGGCAATTTCCGACCATCCTTTTGGCAGAGGATGCACGAAACGGGTTTTCTTGTTGTCTAACAACGACTTTAGCTCAACAACAGCTGCATCCCGTAGAACAGTAAGCGCCACGTCTGCCAGACCTTCACGCCAGACCAGTCTTTTGATTCTGGAAGCGTGATCTCGGTGAAAGCGGACAACGATCGACGCGTTACGAATTCTGGGCGCTGTAGTGCATAGTTCGAGCAAGCTATGACGCAAAATCATCCGCGAGACAAGTGTTTGCGCTGGTACTGTCCCGATATGTCGGTGAGAAACTGGGTTTGTTATCAACGCCAGAGGAGCAACCCATGGGTCGCCCGTTCCTGGATGATTGTAGACATGTAGGTCAAGGAGGAAGAATGATGGTAAACGAGCCGAAGAGACGGAGCAATTGCGAATCGGCGTTGCGAGAGCGTGCGCTGTGAATGGGTCAACGTATAGTCAGGAGAGGGGATTGACGTGTGAATTGACCATAGGCATTCTGGTACAGTTTATGCTGGAAGGGCGCAAACTCCTTGGTATTGGCAGGTCGTTTGGACGAAGTATGCCGCTCTTTCGCTTCTATTACAACAGGATCGAGAAGAGGAGGAAGCAGAAGTTGGCGCCGTTTTGCCTTTAAGTTTTGAGTATGAGGTTCATCATTTTCCAGTGCTCTTGTGGAGCTAGCCGTGGCGCGTGTTGTGGTTAAGCATCGACGTGTTGCTGCTATGACAAGCCGTCTCTGCATAACCCTAGAACTGTAGACCTGGTAAAGATCGGATGGTATATCGCATACCAGATGAAAAATACGGAAAATGTTGTGATATAGATTCTATGCCTCATCTCGGTCTCCCGACAATTCCTCGGCTTAATTCCGCGGGTAGTAGCTCCTGTTGCTTATCGATAAGGACCCCATGCAGCACCCTGAAACTTTTTACAAGCTTCATTTTCTCGTCGGTTTGCTGGGACATTCACATTTCAACGTTTCTTCTTCGCACCTGCACATTCTGAGCAGAACATTCCTCTATGAGAGTTCCATTGCATATCCGCACGTTTACCAATGCCTCTCGAAGACTCGTAAACAGGATGGACCACAGCACGGAATTCAAAACACTCCAAGACTCGATCACCTCGTCCCTCCTCTCTACCACGCGAACAGCTACACATATCTCTTCCGAGGACCTAGGGTTTCACCGTTCCTTGGACCCTGCCCTCGCGACTTCCCTCGATCGTCAAAATGCAAGGTTATTGGGGCTCGCAGAGCGCCTGCTCAAAAATGTGGCGCCAAATCAAGAACTTCCTAAGCTTCGGGATGCTGACGCTCTTGACGGAAACTGGAGCAGTGTGGTTGATATGGTAGACAGTCTACTTGAACGAGCAGATACTAGTTTGGATGAGTATACAGGCGTGGTGAAGAAAGCTGAATCAGGGAATGAACTTGTACATCAAGGCCCCAGGTTTTCTGTTATATATAACTAACTGTAGAGTGCAGGGACCGGAATCTATGAAAGGAAGACCGAACCCAACTCTTCGCCCAATAGCCTTAGCCAAGCCGCAAGAACATTTCGAGAATATTCCGAAGAATGACGAGACGGAGCCGTTCATACCCCTACTTACTTGGAAACCCCATGCTACCGTTCCTCTAAAACATCTCCAGAAAGCCAGGAATGAACTAGGCGCCGATCAGTACGTGACTACCTTACCTCAACTCTCTACCTCAAGTTGAGTACCCACGTTGACCTGGATTTATTTTCATAGGTATGAGCACCCGTATCGGCGAGAGATCGAGAACTACAGTTACCCCGCGTCCGTATATACTATATCACAACCTATCGGTTATTTACCATTCGAAAGTACATCGGCTACTTTTGTTGATACTCCCGAGGCTCTAGCAGCTATGCTAGCAGAACTAAAGACCGCAAATGAGATTGCAGTTGACCTTGAACATCATGACAATCGATCATATATTGGCATAACATGTCTAATGCAGATCAGTACGAGGAACAAAGATTGGATAATAGATACTCTTAAACCTTGGCGACGGAGACTGGAGTGTTTAAACGAGGTCTTTGCGGACCCTAATATCCTAAAGGTATGCGTACCTTGGAATATTCTCTTGAAGTACATTCTAAATGATACAGGTTCTCCATGGCTCTCACTCTGACGTTATATGGCTCCAAAGAGATTTTGGCATCTACATCGTCGGTCTATTCGATACCTATGTCGCCTCTAGAACCTTAGGATATGTTGCAGGTAGCTATGCGTACCTACTTCAGAAGTTCGCTAATGTTACTGCTCAAAAACAATACCAAATGTCTGACTGGCGAATACGGTAAGCTAGTGAGGGTTGATATATCTGCTATGCTTGGCTGACGAATGACACAGTCCCTTACCCAGTGAATTGATTGATTATGCACGTTCCGATACCCACTATCTTTTGTACATCTACGATCGCATGCGAAACGAACTTGTTGAGAGGTCTGATTTTAATACTCCAGATAACGATCGAGTAACACGAGTTCTTGAGGGATGTAAAGAGATTGCCTTGCGACGGTACGAATTTCCTTTCTATGATGATGATCGGGGTGTAGGGCCTATTGGCTGGTATAAACTCCTCTTCAGAACGCCAGCTATGTTCAACAAGGAGCAATTCTCTGTCTTCAAAGCCGTTCACCGCTGGAGAGATTCTGTCGCTCGCATGGAAGATGAAAGCAACCATTACGTAATGGCCAACCATTCGATATTCAGCATAGCAAGGGAAATGCCAGTTGATAAGGCCAAACTCCTCGCCGTTGGAGCACCTATCTCAGCCCCGACGAGACGGCGACTAGACGATCTGCTGGCAGTGATCGCTAAAGCGAAAGAGGAGGGTGTGGACGGACCGGAAATGGTAGATGCCATGAATGAGTCAGCTAAGATAGCAGGATTTTCTGCTGCACCAGTGACAGCTCCCTTAAATACGGCAATAATACCGAAGATTGCCGTCGAAAATGCTTCTACAGCACCTTTAAGCGTTGGTTCCGTTGTTAGATCTACTATTTCGAAGTTCTGGGGTGGAACATTCGACAGTAGTATATGGGGTAAAGGGAGTGCAGTAGACACAGACAATATGAGTCTAGCTGTGCCCCTTCCTCGACTGACAGCGGAGATATTTGCTGATGCGGCGGATGCAGAGGATGCAAGACCGCAGCAGAGTCCCAATGATCTAAACCCGGCTGCAAGGGCGGAACACGCCTATGTTAAAAACAGACCTGCTCCCGCAGAGCAGGAAGATGTTTTTATCATAAAGCAACTTGGTAAACGAAAAAGGGCGGAGGCAGTTATGCCCCTTACCGATACGCCTAGTGATCAAGTCTCTGCGCAAGCCGAGGAAGAGGAAATTGAGGTGCTCTCTGATGCGGAAATTCTGGCCCGAGGAAAAGCACAGCGGAAAGCAGAGAAGAAAGCAGCGAGGAAGTTGAAGAAGGAAGCTGGAGCCAATGTAGAGAATGCTACAAGCGAAAACTTAGCGGAAACTGTCCCGTTCGATTATGAAAAGGCGGAATCTGTGCTGCATGCCGCAAAAGAGTCTCTGAAGAAGGAAAACACAAGATCAAAAGAGTTCAACCCATACGCTAAAGCAATGGATGCGCCGAAGGGATTGAGCCGTAAGCAGAAGGAGAGGGCAGGGAGAAGTGCTACATTCAAGGAGTGAAGCAGCGTATTTTGGGCTTTAACCCAATTTTCTAAGTCATTCATTGGAGTTTCAGGAGCATATTCAGCATCAAAGGCCAAAGGCTGGTCTACATCGAGGAATCGGGTATGGTAGTGTATGATGTACTGTACATTTAATAGGCAAGCTGAGGTATGGGGCATGTACTAATAGACCAAACATGGTATATTTAATGTTCTCATGTCTCAGTATTCAATAGATCCCCTTACTACCGCTTGTAGAACGTTGATTCACGGTTAAACTTTTCGCCGAAGGGATGGATTGCACAAGCTTCCAACAAGCTTCCAACGTCACCACCTCATCTACGGTCACATTCAGATAATAGGTTGATTAATTCTTCGCCGCAGCATTTCACAATACTTAATGACTATTACTTGTATCCTTAGGGCGACACGCGTCTGCTGTGCCTCAATGCCGTCCCAGCCGGGCTTAGTCGGCATGGTATCCGTGTTTTTGGATATCAAGGACGTATGCCAAGTTACAGACTTTATCCCCGCATATCCCAGAATGTAAAGGTAGGCCACTTATGTTCTACATTTTAGATGGACAAACCTCTACCGAAGCTTCCTTCAACCTCAGCCTCATCCAAATTGGTATATATTGACCCTCGATCTTCGGAGAAAGTCTACAAGGGAGACTCCGTCTGTCCTTGGCGATGTCTTCGCCGAAACGTGTTTGAGCAAAATCTCAGCCCATGTTGGAGAGTCTGACGACTTTATTGGATCCTAACCCTGGATCATCCTACTTGTACTGCTGTAAGTTTGACGGTTACTGTATTACCTTGTTATTGATTGTAACCGTTGCTCGGTGAGTTCATGCCTAGCGCTCCAGCCTCGTTAAGTGCATAAGGTAAAGAGTTAAGATGCCATGAACCCGTCACCAGTGCGTCGATGCTGGAGGTGGGATACCTTCCTCTCTTATTCTCCCTTCTCCTCCGTCTTCTTTTCATCTCCATATCTACCTCTCATTGAACTCATATACACTTTGTTTATTCAGTCATCGATATGTATCTCAAGCTCCTTTCATTGACCGCCCTGGCAAGCTACGTTGCTGCACAGGAAGTTCAAGATCTCAATGCTACCCTATGGGCGAACAATGAGACATCTTCGCTTGCTGCCTTCCTGAACCAGAGTCCTATCTTGATCCAGGCCTTGAGCGAAGCTTCCAATGTCACTATATTAGCACCTAATAATGAGGCGTTTGAGACACTGTTGAATGGCACGGCCGGGGAAGAACTTTACAGTGACCCAGGATTGTCAACAGAGCTCCTTCTGTATCACATCCTCAATGGTACCTACGCTGCTTCGGACATCACCAACACAAGCACCTTTATACACACCTTCTCGACAAATGCGTCTTATACCAATGTCACGGGTGGGCAAGTCGTTCAAGCTGTTACTATAGGGGAGGATGTGGTCTTCTACTCTGGTATGTTGCAGAACGCAACGGTTATTACACCTGTAAGTACCTCCGATGAACGCCGGAATGGCTCGCACTTAGACAATATGAATAGGATCTCAACTTCTCCGGTGGAGTCATTCACGTCGTTGACTCTGTTTTGACCCTACCCGAGTCCGCCATTTCAACTGCTCGTTCAGCAAATCTGACTTCTTTGGCCGGTGCCCTGAACTCTACCGACCTTATTGAAGCTGTTGACACTGCTGAGGACGTCACAATCTTCGCTCCGACGAACGAGGCATTCCAGAACATCGGCTCTGCACTGGCTGATCTGAGCACCGAAGACCTGGCCAGCATCCTGCAATATCACGTCGTGTCTGGCACAGTAGGATACAGCTCCATGTTGGAGAATATGGCTTTGGAGACCCTCAACGGCGAAGACCTGACCATCACTATCATCGACGATACTGTATTCGTCAACGCTGCCCGCGTCGTTGCTACTGATATCTTGGTCGCTAACGGTGTTGTCCACATCATCGATAAGTATGCTCCCCTCAACTTATCCAAATTAATCTCTCACTAACCTGCCCGTAGCGTCCTGAACCCAGAAGAAGAAGACGACACCCCAGAACCCGATGCGACTTCCGGTGCTGTTGCCTTCCCAAGTGCAACTCGTGATACTGAGCCCCCATTCACCAGCGACCAGCCAGCGCCAACTACGACCGTTGATCCGGATGAAGAAGGTGCAGGTCCTGCGTCATCTGCCTCCCCAACCAGTTCAGGCCTTGCGGCACCGATGAGGACTGGCGCGGTGGGGATGGGTGCGCTGTTTGGTGCTGGCGCTGCACTGATGAATATGTAAAGCTTTGGGATCCTATGTGCATCCCTGTGCCTAATTAGCCATGGGATGCTTTCGTTGAGTCAATTGTCATGATCTGATATCTTTAGGTAATGCATGTATAATACAAAATTGAATGGTGATTCTACCAACTAGTTCCTCTATATCTGATCCATTAAGTGCCATACAGTTGCTCTGTTCTTTTCGAAATTCCAAAAGAAACTCTCCAATAAAGGTACAGAACTCTTCATGGTAGTACATGTTATACATACCGGAATTCGCCTATCTAAAGTATATCCCGCCCAGTTCTATTCGGTACTCCTCGGCTGCTGTACACTCGCGGTGTACGGATAACGACAAAACGTCAACCCCGGCTGACCATGCGATCGGCGAAATTTGTACAGTTAAGCTAAAACTCCGCCCGATGCGAGCGTAGAGTGAGTCATGAGAACTGGAACGCGCCCAGACATGGGCGTCAAACCGGTCCACAACCAGAACCCCTATCAGTACCCGCGTATGCTCCCTATAACTCCACCTTCTTCGCCTCATCTCCCTTGACCCAAGTATCCAACTCTTTCCTCAACTCCCCCTTGCCCCGCCGTAGGACATCGATCCCGCGCTGCCGACAAGCCACCGCGACCTCCTCGTCCGTGAGGTCTCGCACGGAGCCATCCCGTCTGATGAGCGCGTCATCCTCCGCCAGATACTTGAGATGCTGCCGCAGCCTGCGGCGCAACATGAAGGACGGAGGGGCGATGGAAACACCCTCCCATCTCGGGGAGTGCAAGGAGAAATGTCGGGAGAAGTACAAGAGCGAAGTCTTAGACTTGGGATCAGGGACTTGCCCCAAGGCCTTGGGGTCTTGATTCAGCGCCGGTTCCACTCCCTCCTCGATCCTCTTCTTCTCCGGCACTGTGTCTACGCCCGATTTCGCGGCCACGGCCATGGCTGTTTTGCGCTCGAGGGCGGCTTTGTGCCGTCGGCTTTCTGCTTTTTCGAGCTCTTTCTGGATCTGGGAGGGGATGCGGCAGGTGTTTGGGACGATAGCGGTGAAGAAGATGGCGATTAGCGGGAGCCATTCACCGAAGATGGCGAAGAGGAGAAGGAAGGCCGGAATGCGGGTTATGTCGTGGCGGTTGCGGAGGAGGAGTTGGAATTCGCCGCGGGTGACGCGGCCGTCGTAGGGGAGGTCTATCTTTTGCGGAGTTGAGGAGGCATCTTTATCGCTGTTGTTACTGGGGGATTTGGTCCGCAGTGACGCTTTTACGGACCGTGTGAGTTTGTGGTTCGTCCAGATGTTCTTGATGCCAGTCTTGTAGAAGCCTAGGTACGCTCTTCCGGATTTGTAGAGGTAGGAGAAGAGGGATTGATCTGGAGCGCGCTCTGGAACTTCGAGAGGCGCGGGGAGAGTGGAGAGAGGTGGGTTTACGCGGGTATTGAGTTCGCCGGA
Organism: Patellaria atrata CBS 101060; assembly: GCA_010093705.1. NCBI lineage: Eukaryota > Fungi > Ascomycota > Dothideomycetes > Patellariales > Patellariaceae > Patellaria > Patellaria atrata. The sequence continues at coordinate 133,845 of MU006096.1, forward strand.
GGAGGTGCTGGTGGTATTGGTGCTGTGCGGGATGGTCGTCTTGGGGGCATGGAGCTGCCCTGACCCCGGCCCTTGACGAAGACCAACTGAATGCGCTGGATGGAAAAGTCGATGTTGTTCGATAGGGCGAAAGGAAAGAATGGCGATTGAGGTCGATTTCGCAGTCCGCCGGGAGAGGATGGCGATGAGAATGGACTGAGGGCGCTCAAAGGCAGCGGAGAAGCTGCTGGGCTGGCGATTTATCATCGCATAGGAATTTGATGGAGAATTGAGAGATAATTGGGTTGTCAATTATACTCAACTGATCTATTTGGAAGAGAGAACGTTAAGGATGTAGGGTTGATGTTAAACCGTCCCTCAAGATTTCTTTTGATGTTACGGCGTCATGATTCTCCATGTTTGTCGTGTTTGGTTCTCCTCCTGTTTCCACTTAAAACAGGCGATCACGTGGAAGCCAATTATCACGTCCAACGCGCCGTCGCGCCTGCCTCTCCTCTCCAATCCAAACATCGACTTCCCACAGCAGAGACTTCCACCTACTACAACTTACGGCAATCTACTTCAACCTGTATACTTTGCTCTCTAGAGGCTACACTTGGTATATTCTAGCAATATGTCTGTAGTTTCGCTCCTCAATGTGCAAGTGCGCAACAACCCCGCGCAATTCACTGATCCATACGAGTTTGAGATCACATTTGAGTGCTTAGAGCGCCTCCAGAAAGGTATTATTCCACACACGCGTTATCGAATATATGAAGCTAATTGTATGTTTAGATCTGGAGTGGAAATTGACCTATGTCGGCTCCGCTACATCGTATGCTTCCCTCCTGCTCAGATATTGGAATGCTTGCTGACCTACGTGTAAGATCTGAGCATGATCAAGAATTAGACTCTCTCCTTGTTGGACCGATTCCAGTTGGTGTGAACAAATTCGTCTTCGAGGCAGATCCGCCAAAGCTCAACCGGATACCGAACAGCGAGATTATCGGTGTCACTGTCATACTTTTGACTTGCAGTTATGATGGTAGAGAGTTTGTGCGGGTTGGATACTATGTCAACAACGAATACGTAGATGAGACCTTGAATGCAGAACCACCGGCTAAGCCCATCATCGAGAAGATTAGGCGGAGCATTCTGGCGGAGAAGCCTAGGGTTACGAGATTCGCTATTAAGTGGTATGAGAGAACCCGTTATGATATACCGGCTGGCAGTTGAACTAATATTCTTTTAAGGGATTCTGAAGAGTCAGCACCAGCTGAATTCCCACCAGATCAACCCGACGCAGACACACTAGAGGACGATGGAGCTACCTACGGTCTCGAGGAAGAAGAAGAAGAAGTTGAGGAGGAAGCAGCTGTTAAGGCTGAGGGAGAAGATGAGGAGATGGCGGGAGCCGAAGAAACAGCTGGTAAGATCGACGAAGCAGGAGAGGAATCTGATGCTGGTAGCGAAGACCTTGAGGCTGAAAGCAGTGGTAGTGAGGAGGAGTCCGATGAGGAAGAAGGCGAGGGCGACGAGGATATGGAGATGGGAGATGGCGACGAAAGCAAACCGGCTGATGCTGCCCAGGGACACGCGCCCGATCAGAACCAGCAACAGCACGCAGACGTCATGGTTCACTAGAAGCTCACTCTGGCTTCACATCGTTAGCTTTTAGACCTAAGCGGTAAAGCCGATATCATAGCTTCTGCTCGGTGTTCGTCTAGACATCGAAGCGTTTCTCGTTCATGATCCTTACGGCACATACTACAACATCCCAGGGTTCTCATTTCAAGAAGGCAATACATTGTAGATGGTTTGGAAAAATGGTTGCGTGATGCAGGTGCCTTCTGCATGTTTTACGTAGCGATAATGGAAGAATGCGGTTTATGATACTATGTTGTTGATAGATGCCACACGAATACAAGCAGTTGATCGTCCCTTTGCTTCGCAAATATTCCATTAGAGATTGGTGCTTTAAACTAGAACTATAAACTGTACATTCATAGCTGTTTAGACTGGAAATGCCGTAGATAACATTGCTTTGGTGGGTGGGTGTTGGGCACTCACTATGGGGAGTCGCCAAGGGACATGAGGCTCTTGCGGAGGTGACGCAAGCCCGCTGCAGGGCTGAGCAAGGCCGTTGTGATCGGCTTCAGGCAGCTTTGAGGTACTGCAGAACAACCTGATGTACCAGAAATCTCCAACGGCTGAGGTCAACCCACAGAAATTAAGAAGCATAAACAATCATTGAGTCTGAGAGTCGGTTATACCGTCTTCCCTTCCAGTTCCCGTCCTTGATCCGACTCCCTTCTCAACCGTAGACCAGACCATTTCACCTATTTCGATTCTCTCCCTCCAAATCTAATCGGCATGGCACACTTATTGCGCGGAAAGCAAGCAGGCATAGAGACCGATTTATCCAGAGGCATTGCCGCGGATTTATTTCAGCTGGATGATATAGAAAGAGTCGGCATCAATTCCCAGATATCAGCCTTAGCTTACGATCCGGTACAATCACTGATAGCAGTGGGAACGTCTGACACAAAGTTCGGACACGGACAGATTTATGTCTTCGGCCAAAAGCGTATCAGCGTAGTACTACCCCTCGGACGGAAATCCTCTGTAAAACTTCTACAATTCTGCGCCGAAAAGCTGATATGCTTGGACTCGAAAAATGATCTCTCTATATTCTCATTGGAAACGAAGGCGCTAATAGCTTCCTATTCGCCTCCAGGGATAGTAACTGCTCTGACTAGTGATCCAACCTTGGATTATGCGTTAATCGGGACTCAAAATGGTACTCCCAAGTGCGAGACGATATTCGTTATCATAGTACTGACCTTGTATTAAAAGGAGAGGTATTGGCATATGACCTCGATCGTGAAGCTCTTGCCCCGTTTAAATTACCAAATTTCTGGCGAGAGCAAAATCCTAGATCTAGGCTGGTCCCTATAGTAACACTCTCACTGCATCCTCGTGATGTAGGGTCACTTTTGATAGGTAGGAATATCCCATCAAAGTAAGATCATCCCGCTGATCGGCCCAAGGTTATAGCGAGGGTGCGGTGATCTATTCGTTCAAGCAAAACAAACCTGCTAGATTTTTCCAATACCAACTCCCTAAGGGTGCACCTGGAGGGGACTCTGATCCATCTTCTGTACCTACAGCTCGCAGTCCTAAACTAACGCAAGCAATATGGCACCCTACTGGAACATTTATTTTGACAGGCCATGAAGATAGTAGTCTTGTATTCTGGGATCCTAAAGATGGCCGAGTTGTCATGGCTAGGACACTGCAAGATACAAATGTTGATAAGCCAGGAGCAGGAACGGGCAGTTTTGGTGCAACGCCAGGTACATTTGCACTCAAAGAACCCCTATTTCGAATTGCTTGGTGCGCGAACAAGGACCCGGATGATACGTCCATCCTCATAGCTGGTGGTTCCCCCACTACATTACCAACAAAAGGTCTCACTCTTTTTGAGTTGGGAAGGACTCCAGTATATCAGACATCTTCCTGGCAGATATTGTCAGCTCATTTCGAATCACCTAAACGACAGAGAGTTCTTCCTACCCCTTCTAATACCGAAATTGTTGATTTCTGTTTGATACCCCGTTCATCACCACATTTCGCAGGTAATCATGACCCAATAGCAATCATTGCGTTAACATCGTCGGGTGAACTTATCACATTGAGCTTTCCAAGTGGTCTACCAATACCACCAACTAATCAACTTCATTTATCATTAACCTTTGTTCATCCCTTTATTACAGGTGCTACTTTAGCTCCCATCGAACGAACTCGATGGCTTGGAATGACAGAAACTCGTTCACATGGACCGAAGATATTGAAAGGCGGTGCCGAGGCGAAGCATCCACTTAAACGTTTTGAGTCCCGAAACGTAGTTCAGACTAGTCATTCCGACGGAACCATCCGACTGTGGGACATTGGTCACGGTGACGAGATTGAAAATGAAGCTTTGTTGCAAGTTGACGTCTCACGTGCAGTAGGAAGGCTCGAGGATATTGTTATAACACAAATGTCTCTTGCAGGCGCGAGCGGCGAACTGGTAGTTGGACTGCGATCTGGTGAGGTAGCTATATTCCGATGGGCTCACAACAGATCCGCTGGAAGAGAACCTCCACCACCGGGACCAAATAAATCAAAGGAACTGACGAACATTACTGAAAGAAGAGATCCTTCGTTGACTGAAGGGTTACTGCCGTTCACACTGCTTGACCAGCAAGATGGACCTGTGACAGCTCTCAAGCTTTCTGATGTTGGCTTCGTCGCTGCAGGGTTTGAAGGAGGGAGCATTGTAGTGATTGATTTGCGTGGGCCGGCTGTCATCTACACTGCATCTATTACAGACTTTGCAAAAGCAGACAAGAGGTCCAGTTTCAGGAGAAACAGTCAAGTTCAAGTGAAACCAGAGTGGGCCACGACGATCGAGTTCAGCGTTATGAGTCTGGAGGGGGACGACTTTTCCAGTATCCTCCTTCACGCAGGAACTAATCTGGGACATGTTGCCACATTTAGACTGCTACCCGACCAAAGTGGACGTTACACTGTCGAATTCGTAGGCTCCGCGAATTTGGACGATCGAATTATCCGGATTAACCCTATCCACACTGATTCTGGACGGCCTACATACGCAAGCCAACAAGCTGTTGCAAGTCTACGGAACGGGTTCAAGACAAACGGCGTGTTAATCGTGGTTACGCGCTCGGGTGTCAGGATTTTCAAACCGGCAGCCCATAAGGGCGCGCACAAGACCTGGGATAACTTCATATGCGATTCTGCCGCTATTGTAAGATATCATGACCAGGGCTACGCCTTACTCGGTTTATTTGGGGACGGATACGCTAGAGGTTACTCGATCCCTGCACTTAAAGAGGTCGGAGCGGCAAAGGTTGACCATATCCTCGATGGCAAACGGTTCAGCGATGCGGTTATCACGGCGTCGGGTGATGTCTTTGGGTGGTCCGGACCGTCGGAAATGGCACTTATCAATATCTTTGGGCAAGGCCGTGATCTGTAAGGCGCTCCTGCTTTGAAACATTTGGCCAGATACTGATACGAAACAGGACAATATCCAAAGACGAAGTTTTCAACCCACAGCTGCTCATCCCGCCACGTCCCACCATTTCGAATATGCAATGGATATCAGGAACACAGTATATCACGCCTTCAGACCTAGATCTCTTAAGTAAGTTCCCCGTCCCCATCCCTCTCCACTCAGGATCGAATTAATACCGTCCCAGTCGGCGGACCCGACCGTCCCCCCTCCAAACGTATGCTCGCCCAAGCCCGCGCCGAAGATGCTCAACGTCGCGCAGAGGCCCGCAGCGGCGCCTCTTCGTCCGCCGCGCAGCAGCAAGACGAGGGTTACTGGGCCTACATGCAGCGTCAGATTAACGAGAGAACGGAGAAGCTTGGCATCATGGGCGATTCGATGAATAGGCTTGAGGATAACAGTCAGGGATGGGCGAGCGATGTGAATAAGTTCGTCGCGAAGCAGAAACGAGGACTCGTTATGGGGGCCGTGAGGAGTAAGTTTGGGCTATAAGGGAATGGAAAGACATAATAGGATAGGGTATGGGTGTAATGTTGTAATTTCATCATTGTTATTGAGGACTGGTTGAATGATAATAGGTATCTGAAGGATAGTTCAATTGAATGAACGGTTGAAGATAAGATAATCACACCTTTCGCTCCTATGACTAAACTTCTTACTATCATCAGTACATAGTCATGTGCATCCACTAATGGTTAACTCTTTACCAAAGGGGCTAGAGGTTAGTATTGGCGTAGAGAGCGCTCTCTAATGTAACTGCAGCAGTATTGTAGGGAAGATATCCCACAGACGTTCAACTCCCATCTTTGAACCATTCAAGAACTAGGTCTGAATAGGCCACCCGCAGATTTCAAGGTTCATCGAACGTCTGGAGCAAAAATTGAAATATGGATTATTTTGTTTGTAAGGTTATAACGCGTGACAGGCGCGTTTGCGGGTGAAGAGTTAAAGACGGTAACCTTACCAATGTCCCGTCGAGAGTGCCGTTGACATTTTAACACTAGGCCTAAAGAGGGGGATTCTAAAATCCGAAATTCGTCGAACGGCTATGGCGAAAACTGAAATATGGATTCCATCGTTTGTAAGTTTGAAACGCGTGACAGGTGCGTTTAAGGGTGAAGAGTAAAGACGGTAACCTCACCAACGTCTAGAGTGCTGTCTAACATCTAAACACCAGGCGTAAATAGAGCAGTTCCTAATTCGAAATTCGTTGAACGTCTGTGGTAAAGACTAAAAATGCATTCCGTCGTTTGTACGCGTAACAAGCCCGTTTGAGCGGGACGTGTTTATCTAATAAGACGTTACCTAACGACCTTTGATATTTCCTACACTGGGCTTATAGAGGATAACTCCAAGATTTGAAATTCGTTGAACGTCTGTGGTAGAAATTGAAATTACATTCCGCTGTTTATACGCGTGACGGGCACGTTTTGAGCACTTCCAGTCTCAAAGTTCGTTGACTACCGGTGTTAGGTGCGCGTGGAGCGAGTCTATAACGTCTTTTTCGATAAAAACTTAAGAATTTTTTCTTTGGTAATTTACTTAACCATAAGTAACAGAAGGAATTGAGACAGTAATTCTAGATCTCCCTGGAAAATGGGGAAGATTCGTGTGCGATATGAGTTTTTAGTTGAAATTCAGTTTTCCGGCTAGATTTAAGAGAAACGGAATACTTGAGGAATAAAGTCGCAGGCGTTAATATTACCTTAAGATACTACCGGTTTCTTCGATCAAAACGCGTGGATTATTTTTTTTTTTCTGGCTATTTGCTTCACCGTAAGTAATAGAAGGAATCGAGATAGTGATTCTTAATCTCCTTAGAAAATAGCGAAGATTCATGTGCGATATGAATTTTTAGGTGAAGTTCACTTTTCCGTCTGGGCTTAGAGAAATGCTTAAGGAACGAGGTTGCGGGGAGTCACCTTGTCCTGGGGTCTTTTTAAATAAAAACAAGAAATTTTTTGGTCATTTGCTTAGCCATAAGTGATAGAAGGAATCGAGTTAGTGATTCATAATCTCCTTGAAAAATGGCGACGATTTGTATATAATATCGATTTTAGGTCAACTTCACTTTTTCGTCTGGACTTGAAGGAATGCTTTGGGAACGAAGCCACGCGCGTGGTTGTCCTGGCTTTATTATGGATTGCACGTTCTTTTCCTTCATCGATGTAAAGTACCCTGATGGGCACCTTCACAATGTGATATTACTATAGAGCCTCGAACGGGAAATTTTAGGGAATTTCGATGAACGTCTGGGGAGGGATCTCCTTATTCGACTGCATTTACACGTGTTGGACGCCTTTTTCGGTTCTCAACTCTAGTAGACTGTACTCGCACATGTTCTTACCTCGCAGCTATCCTAACCACGTGCGAAGGACTATCATAGGAAAGTCCTAAACAGGTATACTTTAGCAGGTTTCCTCGAACATTTCAGGTCGCGTCCAAACGCGACTGCCCTTTCGAGGCGACACGTTTATGGACAGGAGAGTCCCGAATAGATTGTTATTCTTAATTTTTGTCGAGCGTATAAAAATGAAACTTAGTTTCTGACCGAGTTTACACGCGCTAGACAAGTTAGGACGCAATTTCGATCAAATATTAAAATGAAAACACTCTAGCGCTAGACTTCCACATGGGTTCCTAATTGGGAAGTACACGTGGAAAACGTTGAACGTCTACGTCAGGACTTTGGTAAAGGGCTGGCGGCTAAGGTGTCAAGTCTACCGCGATAAGGGTAAAACAGACGGGAAGGGGCTGGCGGATTGAGACCAGAAGACGGCGGACTGTTTTAGACCTTTGGTTTATGAGAGTTCTAGGGAATAAAGAGATGGAAGTGATTGATTTCGCAGTGGACGTGCCATGTTAGTGTTTCTTGGATGAGGTGGAGTTGGGTCCCCCATTCTTTCACTTTGATTGTACTGATTGCATTGAGTTCCCGCGATGGAGTTGGACACATTGAAGGGAATTAAGTAGAAGGCGTGAAGTATAATAGGTTTGAAGAGACGTGTGATTATTGCGATGGACTATATCAATACTAAGTGTATCTTGCAGTTATGGCTAATATTCCATTGGATACCTTACCCACATCTGTATCCTTAGTAGAACGCATAATCTATATTGAGACAGAATAGGGAGTGCTATTCCAGAACCCGTATGTGTATAAGTCATGACATTTCACAATTGACAGAGTAAACTCTCTCTCGAGGGAGAGTGATGAAATGTTTATCTGCTCAAGATGAAGGTCTGCAACGGGTCTCGGCGTCGGTGATCGCTCGGATTGACAGGGGCAGTTGAAGCATCAAGCATGTGATGACAGATGACTCAAGTTGGATAGGCCGATGCTCGTCATCATTGATTCATCGGTCGTCGGATCGGTCTGAGCAGAGTCCGGCCGTTGGAGGCTTGGAGTTCTTGGAGAAGTAATAATGATAGCAGATGGCACCCCCTCATGCCACCACTTGGAAACTTTTCTCACTCGACACGAGATGTACAGTAGATGAATGGGACAAGGTGCTTTGCATCTCTGAAACGACTCAGTGTAACAATGACTCTTGTACTTTCTAATATCGAACTTATCCGTTAACCAATAACTTTTTTTCCGTGGTGTTTGGAAGTCATACTCGTACTGTTCGATTCGGAATTTGTAATAACCGAACACTTAACGCCGCCCCGGTAGCCTGAGTTCAAAAAGTTTAGTCGGATATAGACAGCGCGCAGTAGTAGTGAGTTACACGAGTAACGGTATCCGGAATGGGTCACACTCTGTACGAATTCGCCTAATCAATAGTATTGCTGCTCTCCCGACACGCTAGAAAAGGCTTATCCAAAGTCCCAACGTTTGCTCTGCATCAGTATTATACGCCAAGCAATGGAAGTCACAAGAGCTGGGCCACCTGGGTATTTTTCTTGCACTTGCCAGACCTGCTGTTAAATTCTTCTCCATGTCAGTATGGACGTGATGATATGTACTGTAAGGGATGTCGGTCTACTCAAAGAGATACTGGAGCTTAGGGATGACTGTATAAGTACGTACTGCCCTGTACACGTACTTTGTACATAAACTTCAGCATGAGATGCTCGTATGACTGGACAACATGGTCTAAAGTAGGGATGGGACGGATAGGGAATGCCGGTAGTGTTCGAGATGTACGGGGTATCACAAGGACACCTCATGAATTCTAGAGTTTGGACAATATGACAATATCACACTAGATAGCGCAATACGATTCGCGGTTTTGTAATCAGATAGAGATTGAAGCAAAGGCGGTGATGAAGATGAAGATGGTGAATGGAGCGGTTGGTTCGGGCGCTAACCGGAATTTGGAACAACATCCAACGTGTGGAGGCTAAACTAAGGTAGACTAACTAGTTCTAGACCTAAACTAACAAAGATCAATCCACGTCACTGCAGCTTTTTTCTCATTTTCTCGCCAAAACAACGCAAAGCCGCAAAGTCGCAAACCAAAGACCGAAAAGCTTCTTTCTACTTGTGTACTTGTAAATCTCGGAGATCCGCCCGATGCCGAATTTGCAAATGGCCCCAAGGGCCCCATGCTCCCTCCTCTGTGCTTTGACATAGAATTATGCACACTGTCGGATAACCATGCCTTGCGCGTACGGTACATGCTATGCTCTTACAATCTTAGCTTCTTGTCCGTCCATATTATAACCTCATGCTTACCTACCTCTACCGATTGCGTGTCTCCGCCATGCTGTCTGCCTCTTTGGCATATGAGAGCTTTCCGCTATCTTCCGGACTGCTCTTTCCGCTATCAAACAAAAGGCTCCAGTAACCCTCAAAAGATTTTGGATCTTCTAATTGATCCTACATCCTCACTCTTTACACTCCCTCCCCCATTATCCTAACCCTTTCGTTCACCACTCGACCTGGAACAGCAACCTTACGGATATACAGACCTTACACGAAAGACCAAACCTACGGATCATAATTCATCAAACTCCAACGATACATGAATAGAGTGCGCCCTGTGACTTTAGCTTCCCTAGCGTTCCTGCTTGAGCTTGTACCTCTCGCAGTCGCTCACGGACACGATGACTACGGAATGGATATGCCAGAGGCCGCGATAAATTCGCCTGTGCCTTCGGCAACCCAGGATGGGCAATCTACGAGCTACTTTCGCCTTAAGGACCATTCCACCATGATGAACTCCCATATCCTACTCATGATGATTGGCTGGACCGTCCTCTTACCTCTTGGTGAGTGCACGAACTTGCGCATAGCTTCGGATCCTCGTCGCTAATCGGAACTAGGCGTAATGTTTAGCATCGCACGATCACGATATACGCTCCTAACCCAAAGTTTATTCCTTCTGGTGAATGGTCTTGGCTTATTGACGGCGTGCATTTACAATACTACCACACCGGATTTGTATCCTAATAACTCGCATCATAAGCTAGGCTGGGCTTTGACTTGGATACTATCTAGCTGGGTTATTATGGGCATTGTAAATCGATATACGAGCTCGAAGAAAGTGAATGTGACTGCTGTAGCTGAGGGACTGCTCGTTTCTGCCGGAGCCGTGGCGGAGTACCACCGCCTTCCACATACACAAGAGTACGACGAGAGCCGCTGGTCAAGGGACTCTGGACAAGGAACGGAGCGAAATTCAGCATCTTTCTGCAGTCAATCGAGATCACCGAGTGTAGAATCCGAGAATCAGCAATTCCAAGACCCGGTTCATCAGTATGACGAAGAAGATGACCAGACTGATGAGAAGGATGGTTTTCTCAAAGACTCTCGTGTGGACCGGTTTATGAAGCGCAACGTATCCAGAATAGCTTTTGGCCGCTCTTTGGGTGTTCTACGATTCTTCTACGTTGCAATCGAGCGATTGATCCTGGTGCTGGGGTTTGTAGCCCTTGCTACGGGTATTGTTACGTATAGTGGCATTGCGGTACGTAGCAACGTCTTCTGGTTTTGCGATTAGTAAGATCTCTAATAAATGTGTAGAGAGGTGACGCGGTATTCAATATTCTAGCACATTTCATCAAAGGCGGCATCTTTTTCTGGTACGGCCTTCTAACTCTCGGACGCTGGATGGGCTGTTTCGCAGATTTCGGCTGGGCGTGGAACATCAAGCCAACTGCGAACATCGTTGGCCACCACAAAGCTAGGATTCCGTCCGCGGAATTTACTGAATCATTCGTGATCTGGCTGTACGGTGCGTCTAATGTTTGGCTGGAGCACCTGGCAGCGTGGGGCTCGGAATGGACCGCGCAAGATCTTGAGCATGTCTCCATCTCAATATTATTTTTTGGTGGTGGTGCGGTAAGTAATAGTATTCCATTCTTTCGGCCAGCGGCCCGTCGCGGGGCGACTACCGAGAACCCAATCATAACCACTTCCGTAGTACTGTACTAATACGGTAATAGCTCGGTATGCTCATCGAATCCCGCAAAGTCCGTAGCCTACTCAATACGACTATCACCGGCTCCCGCGGTACCACCACTTCCGACCCATCCTGGATCGCTCCTCCAACCTACCGCTTCCCGTACAATCCACTTCCCGGCCTCATAATCCTACTCCTCGGTCTCATGATGGGCTCGCACCACCAGGCATCGATGCTCAGTACAATGATTCACAAGCAATGGGGTAACCTCTTTGTCGGCTTTGCTTTGGCGCGCGCCGCTACTTATGTCATTCTGTACATTTCACCTCCGACGTCATTCCTTCCATCCAGACCACCAACGGAGCTAATTGCAAGTTTCTGCCTGATAGCAGGTGGGCTTATCTTCATGGAGAGCAACAAGAATACAGTTACCGCTCTGGAAGCTAATGGCCTGGATGCCATGTTTACCTTCACGGTTACGATGGGACTTGTGACGCTTTCTATGGCGTGGGTGGTCGCATTGGTTGCCGTCAAGGGATGGGCCACAAGGAAAGAGAAAGGAGTGGTGGCTTTGAACGCTACCCAGGAGCTGGCGTAACGGAAGGTAGGTACGACGGTGAGGTAGAATTTGCATGATGATGGGCAGCTATGGCATTCTGCGCGGCTAGGGGACTTTCTTTGCAATACCCGCCAGCTCTGGACAAGGTCCGTTGGTATGGCACTCTTTCATTTTCTGAGAACTTGTTGGTCATGAATGCTCGGGATGAGCTTGGATGCTTTGCTTTTATGATACCACAGACCACCTGTTTTTCTTTATTTCGGACGATCGCGTCATCTGCGGGGCGTGTCTTGGACACGAGGCATTAGGGGAAATAGGGCGTAGGTTTCAATGATTGAATGAGGGATGATCAATTTGAATCGATTTGGCTGTCGCTCGTTCTTATGATATGCTCGTGTGACTGGGAATATGGCTTTCTGCTCCCATCTCTTACCATCTCTTACCATCCCATCGCCCCCGGCCCCGGCCCCGTTCATACACCTGACCCCTCAAAGCTCATCCCCCCCTCCCCCCCCCATCTCTCCCGTACGTCGCGCCCCGCCTTAACCAGACCCTGAACCGAGAGCACAGCGACAGAACGGTAATGGAATAGTATTGAAACAGTAATAGAACGGTACTGGAATAGTAGCAGAAGTGACAAGCCGGTGACTGAACAGGTAGCTTCGAATCCCTCCTGATACCTCTCTCTCCTTTCTATCCTTTCTGCTTATTATCCAAAGATTAGGGTTGGGTAATCTGCGAGGATGCGAGAGGATGAAGGGGCAAAGGGTCAACGATTTGCAGAAAGGTTTTATACAGATTTTTTTTTTTTTTTTGGGTGTGGGTGTGTGGGGGGAGTAAGATTCAATTGAGGTTCTAATTACGATTCGTTAAGCATATCATCTAAGGTAGAACCATGCTGGAGAGAACCGCGAAGCACAAGCCCTTCTATCATCGAGTCCCTAGTCTAATCTTTGAGAAATTGTCCTTATTACCTCCGTCCCTGTCTGATTACTCCATCTTCGCATTCGTCTTCGCAGCCGCCTCAGCCGTGCTCTTCAACGCAATCGGCGCATCATCCCTCGGCATGAAGATCTCAACGAAGCGCAACTTATCGCCCTGCGAGAAATCCCGATCCTCAAACAACCTATTCACCTCCTCCTTAGTCCTGACTTGGTAAGTCTTTGCGTCTTTGGCGCCGAAGACCTCGGGGAGCTTGGTGTACTGCCAGTCGGGGATGTCGTTGTAATCGGCGTCGAAGCCGTGGATGTAGCGCTCGATGGTGTAGCCTGCATTGTTGATGACGAAGAGGATGGGGCTCAGGCCGTTGCGGATCATGGTGCTGACCTCCTGGGCCGTGAGCTGGAAGCTGCCGTCGCCGGTGAAGAGAATGGTGCGCTTGACGCCCAACTCTTTCGCGGCGAGGGCGGCGCCTTGACAGGAGCCAGTGGCGTAGCCGATGCTGCCCCAGAGCACTTGGCTGATGGCTGTGACGTCTTTCGGGAAGCGTGTCTCCCAGATGCCGAAGTTGGCGGTGCCGGTCTCGGTAATGACGATGTCTTTTGGTTCCAGCCACTGGCCGAGACGCGGCCAGAACCATGCTTGGGTGATGGTTGTGTCTTCAGACTTTCTCTCCTCGGCGGGGATGCGATTGTTGGGGATTGGCCCTTCTTGAACGTTCAATTTGCCGATTTTCGCAGCAACTTTCCTCAGCACACCGTTCATACGGACGCCGGGGTATTCGGAGTACTTGACTCGAGTGTAGTTGCTGTGGAAGTCGATGGTGTTGAGCTGACTAATGCGGTAAGTGAAACCGGCAGTGTTGAAATCGGATTTGATGGCACCGATCGAAAGGACGAGGTCGGAGGATTCCAGACGCTCCCGTACGCCAGCGTTCGAGCCATCGCCTGCGTAGACACCACCGTAGTTGGGAAGCGTTTCATCGACAGCGCCTTTGCCCATCGGAGCGACGAAGGTGGGAATACCAGTCTTCTTGATGAGTTCGTGGGTTTCATCTAATGCTCTATGCCTCTGTGCACACGCATCGACAAGGATCGCGGGATTCTTCGCGGCGTGAAGGTACTTGAGAACAACTTCGACAACATAATTCTCTTTCTCCTCGTCGTTCGGCGGGAAGGTTAGATCTAGCGGCTTCTCCAATCTTGCGCCCTCTATCTTTTTCCGAACCATATCTGTTGGTAATGAAATGTATACTGGACGGCTCTGTAGATAACATTCCCGGATTGCGTGGTCGATTTGAGTAGCGGCTTCATGGGGATCGTTTAGTAGAGCAACATTGCAGGAGACGTTCCGACTCATGTTAGCAAATACGTTGAAGTCGCCATTTCCTAGAGTGTGATGTAGTAATAGGCCATTTCGCTGGGAGATAGTCGAAGGATATCCGACGATGTGAACGATAGGGACATATTCTGAGTATGCTCCTGAAATGGCATTGATAGCTGATAATTCGCCAACACCGAATGTCGTGACTATTGCAGATATGCCTTTAACTCTAGCATACCCGTCTGCCGCGTAACCTGCATTTGAGTGTTTCTCAGTACGAAGGTTCTCCTTTTGCTGCCAGTGAGACTTGTGATGAGGGGCAGCTTTTTAGACGCGGGGCTGTACTATCAAGCTACTTACCGGCATTGAGCTCGTTAACATTTCCTACCCAACGGAGACCATTCTTTGGGATGTAGTCTAAAGCTACGAGATTGTAATCGCCTGGTAGACCGTGAACAGATCTCACGCCAACTTCATGAAGTCTGCGGAAAAGGTACTGGAAGTTGGGTTAGGAGAGAGTTATCGAAAGAGTGATATATTACAGTAATGTGGAGCTCGCGTACTTCAGCAACATCAACAGGATTCTTGAGCTCGGAGGTTTTGATGTCTGTAGCCATTGAGACGAGTGTTTGTATGAAGTAATTGTGATGTATGGAAGGTTGATATTGAACAAGAAGAGGTGTCTCCTGGGAGTCTTTTATCAAAAGGTAGTACCTTATTAAGAGCTTTTTCTTGATATGGTTGTTTCTCGGATTGAGTCAGATAGCGTCATCACATCGACAGATTGTTTTGCAGCTGTCACCCAATGCTCTCCTGATGCCTAGGACTCCAGATAGGCCCACTCTTTCCGCTACTTACCGTACTTACCGCGAGACGAGGTCTAGGTGTATGCGTGAAAGCATTTGAACTTTCGACTGGTTGATAGATCTCATCGCCAGTCATACCTCCAGAACCTTTTTTTTTATTTAACCATCTCAGGGATAACCTAATAGATCTCTATTTTCATCGTCTCAGCAATCGAGCAGAGCAACATTGGATGAGTGTAAGGTACACCTCATGAGCGAAATAGCTCCTAGACGTATCGGGCAATCATGATCTAGAGATCAGATGGGAAGGTGTTGGGGACTGGGAAGCTCTTTCACTTTTTATTTTTATTTTTATTTTTCTTTTTCGGCGGGCGCGATCCGGGAATTCAAGCATTTTAGGGCCAAGACGATCTGGGCTTCGTATCAGTACCTCGACGTGGGCTCCAACAACGAAAAGATGCAAAAATCTCGGAGACGGTAAAGGCTGTAAAAGGTCGATGCTTAAGCGCGCTGCATCTCTACCCACGACCTCCCCAACAAGGAGAATAGAAACAAAATGGAATCCCAGAGCCTCTTATCGGTATTTTCTTCGTGTCTAACAACAGGAAGTTCTGACGCATACCAGAGCATTGTACCTGGTACAGTTCCTGAATCCTCCTATCGGGTGTTGTATTAGATACTCACGATACTTTCAAGTTACCGTTCCATTGCATTGTGTCGTATCTATCGGATTGAAATCGAATTGAATCATGCTCTAGTAGCATAAAAGGAGTGTTCTTCATAGGTAATAGATATGTCAAGACCTGTATTAGCCTTTCATGTCTGTTGTCAGCTTCCTTTTACTCATGTCTCCCGTCTTTCGATCGAGTTTAAAAGGGACGTGCAACCGGACGCGCAAGTGAGCACTGCAACTCCTCCGTAGCGGCGCATTGAATTGAGGATATGATAATTGGGAAAAAGGAAAGAGATAATTCGAAATCTCTCTCCATTATCGCTTTGTTTCCTCCTTGTTCTGAAGCTCGTTGACCTTTGCGTTGAACGAGCAACTGGACGCCGTACTCTGTACCTGGAGCTCAAGGGCGCGAAGAAAAAGTGGCAGGTTGAAAGAGTTGCAGGTTGCAGGGCTGTTTTCCTGGTGACAAGCCCCTCCTACCGAATCACAGACGAGAATGCGGGAAAGACAACATCAAGTGCCAGTCTGCCAACGCTGCATCTGAGCTCTGAAGGAGCCCGTTACCTGCCTTCTCCCTCTCTTGTTCTATCCTTTACCTTTTCATCTATGACCTTCGTTACTATACAAGGTTTTAGACATCATCCTCTCTGTCATACCGTAAGACCTCCGCATCTCCTGCGCCTCGGCCGTGTAGCTCGATTGTCTTCGCGCGCAGCCGCCGCAACCCTGTACTCCCTCGTATTACACCTACATGACCAAACAGCTGAAAGTATTCTGCAGGAGGCCTCTCCGTACCACCTAAAACCCACGCTTTTGCCATCTCTTTGCCTTCTTCGTGCCTTCGTCGCCCCCGAACTCTAGATAATTCCGCCCCGGATCCAAATCATTGTGCATTCGGGCCGTAGCCTTTCGTTGTAGAACATCAGAGTCGTCGACGGCTCCTCACTCCTTCTCATCGGCTTCCTCGTAAGAGCTCGGTTGAAAGAAGATATTCTTTACGCCCTTGCGACATCCTTCAGTACTTTACAAGGCGCCATCGGAGGGCAAAATGTGGTGAAGAGGAGGACGGTACTCTCAGTTTTGGGAGTCCCAGACGATTAGATTCCTCGAATGATGACCACGGCCACAAGACAACGCTCAGGATCCGCAAGGTCGAATACTTCTGAGCGTCCAGATCATCGTCGAAACGCTTCACCTGCCGCACAAGGTCGAAATCAATACGGCGCATCAACCGATTCGATTTCGAACGACGTCCCCAGCATCACCAGCAACCCAACAGCACTGCTGATACCTCCCAATTCTGGATCAGCCTATCCCAATCTGATACCACAGTCTCCCTTCTCCTCTAGTCCTCGACCTCGTGCCCATACTTTCGCAGATCCCAACGCCCAAATCGCATACAGAAGACCACAACCTACATCAGCCATGCATACTTATCAACCAGGCCAGCGCCATGGGTCAATACCCCTACCACCACCTCCTCCTGCGGCTACGCCAGGCCCACATGGTCTGATACCTCCTCCTCCCCCGCGACCATTACAAACTCCTATACATGGAGCGTACCCCCCTCCTCCCCCGAGCGCCTTACCCGGTGGACAAGGTTTCTGGGGAAGAGGTCCCTATCAAGCACAGCAGATGACTTCGGCACAGGCGCAGCACATTGCCTATAATCCCACAGCATATCAAAATTATCAGCAAGTGCTCCCTCCACCGCCTGAGACGCAACCTCTCACATCAGCAACGTACATTCCTGGCAGCGATTCTTTCGGTCCTGGAGTGGGAATCCCTCCGTTGCAACCTTCACAAAGGTGGGAACAGACACAGTACTATGGAAATGAGCTTAACGGAACAATCGATCCCTCCAGAGGAGGTACATTCAGCCCTCCGCCTGGTGGAGAGACTATGATGAATAATCCAGCAGAAGACCCCCGCTATCTTGACGCGAGAGGTTATCAACACGTTCCACAGACTCCCCTGGGCACCAGGCATCCAATGTTGTCACAGCGTGATCCGCAAACACATACCTACAATGGCCAGCAGACAGGTCCTATGATGCATCCGTCACAAACCCAAAGCCAACAACACTATCAATCCCAGGCTCAACCTCAAACATCATCCCAAATTCAAGCTGCATCGGATTCTAACGCTGGAAGCACGCCAATATCTCCTTCTGACCCTGGAGCCAATTGGCCATTGGATAAGGTTTTGGTTTGGCTCGCTCAAAATCATTTCTCGAACGACTGGCAAGAAGCTTTCAAGAATCTTGATCTTCACGGATCAGAATTTCTAGAGATTGGAAGGAGTCATGGTAATACCAAAGGCAATTTTGCCATCATGCATCACAAGATCTATCCTGCACTTGCGAAAGAGTGTACCTCGAGTGGCACAGGGTGGGATCAAGCGAGAGAACGCGAGGAAGGGAAGAGACTACGCAAGCTAGTCCGCAGACTGCTCGACAATTCGGACCACGGCTTAAGATTGCCGAATCGACGTACGTCTAACCAGTTCCTAGGCGAAGGTGAGACGTCACCGAATATTACTCGCCAAGAGGTGACCTTTCTCGCAACACCAACCACGGCAGGAGCCGGGGAAGACAGTCCTGGACGGCAAATGCCTATGGCATCTCCTGGACTTGGTGTCTCAAAGCGTATTTCTACTCAGCACCGTAATTTCACTCTTCCCCTTCCGGGTCAGGCTACCGAACATCACAACGGACCGGAAAGTGGGAAGAGAAGTGCTTTCTCAGAAACCGTCCTCAGAGGAATTGGAGATGGGGTCACAGTTCGAAAACACAGTCCGAGCCTATCGAACGAACTTGGAGCAGACCCAGCATTCAGTGCAAACTATCGCGAAGCTATGAGGCACGTTAGTCCACAACATAGCCCGGGATTGCAATCTGCGAGAATGGCCATTCCTATGGACTCTAGACCGCCGCACAGTCGTTACTATAGCCACAACCGAAATAATAGCTCCGAGTCAAACCTGTCCAATATGACACAATACGGGTCATCTGCACCTTCTAACAGCAGCCGCCGTAATGGAAATGATGGTTCTCGTCCGCCTCCTTTGGATCGTGCAAATGGCGCTGAGACCCCGTCAAGCGCAAAGGAGCAAAGAAATTTCCTTCCTAAATTTATGCGGCGCGACAAGAAGAAGGAAGATAATCACCCATCTCCAGACGAATCCAGCGTCGATTCTCCTACCAGCCCTGTAGTGCAACAGAAAGTGCCACCCAGCTTTGTTAAGTCGGGTATGAATTCGAGCGAAGTATCACTCGATCGCGAGATCACGAGACCTCCGGCGATAGAAACAGAGAAACCTATCGTAAACGGGAACCGACCTCGGGCGGCAACGAAAGATCAGTTCGCTCATAAGCGGTTCATCTTCGTTACCCCTGATGGCTGGAACTACCGCCTTATAGATGTTACTGAGATAAAGACTGCATCTGGGCTGCGGCAAATAATCAGTGAGAATCTTGGTATCCCGCATGGTTCTCCAGTCTCACTGCATATAACGTTTCCCGGGCACACCGAATATGATGAAGCACTTACTGATGATTCTCTCTTGCATGCAAGAGATCGATTTTCGGATCCTGCGGGCGGCTTGAAGATATTTGTGCACACTCCCGCTCCAGTTATTGGATCGCCAGCGCTAGGACTTGGTCTCCAGAGCGCTGGAATGGCATCGCCGTTTAAGACAATGACGTTCAGCGGCCGACCAATGGATGAGGCAACATGGACTAGACTAAGAGCAGATTCACAGGCACAAATTGACTCCCCTGGACCACGATCCGGCGAATCTACCCTTGTACCGAGCCAAAGAGAAGTTATTCAAAGTCTCGCAAACAAGGCCGATTTCACCCCTGAAAGTGCTGACCAAGGTGCTAACCGCGGCCGTCCCAAGATTGAGCGGACTTGGGAGACGGGTGGAAATATGTCTGAGGCGGAACGAAATGCGTTACTTGAAGCCGCTGCAGAAGAGCACCGGCGCGAGACGGATCGCAAGCAGAAGGCATACCTTGCTGAGAGAAAGCAGAAGCTTGGTGGCAAACACTCGCCTCCTGACCCGGGAAGTGTCTTAGGTATTACTCGCGAACGCGTTATTGATTTTGATAATCGTCGTGACTCACCGTATGAAGATAAACGACACTTCTCCGAAGAGAAGCGCCTTAGCAACCCCAATGCCAAACCCCTCGTTCCTCTTCGACAACCACCTCCCGTTCCACCAGATTCGAGCACCCTTATTAAAGCAAATTCACTTAGCAAGAAGACAGGACAGCAGGTACGCAAATCGTGGAATGAAGCTGAAGAGTCCGCTGGTAAACGACGGTCGGGAGAGCCAGCAGCACAGCCAGAGTTAGACGCAAAAGGACGTAGGAAAGCAATTCCAATCACACCTGATATTTCTTCTGGTATTGGTCAGGCACTTTTGAACGCAGGTAAAATGGGCGCGTTAGTGGGCGCAACTGAGATAGCTCAACGTCCAAGCCCCGTCTCGACGACGACCCCCTCTTCTGGAGGCCCGGCCAGTAGCGAAGCGCCAGCGAAGCCTCAAAGGGCCCTGACGATGGTGGGTTTTGGTGAAAACGGCACAGGCTCAGGTAAGAGCAGCCCCATAGGATCTCCTCGCAGCCCCGGTTTCACTATGAGCAAGGGCAATGTCCCATTCAAAATCCCTGACTATGAGGAAGAAGTGCCGGAGGACTTAGTCCTAGAGAAGCCTACTTTGAAGCTGCAGACGCCCGCGAGTAATCCCGCCTCGAATCCACATATCGAAAAGTTGAAACTAGCGCAAAAGATGCATTCCCCCGAAGTCAGTCCTGCGACTGCGTCTCCTCCCCCAAACGCCCTCTCGCGCATGTCATCTCGACGGTCGTATGGTCCGAACTTGGACTTTCAAGAAGCGCCGATCAGCTTTGCAAGATCGCCTGCTCTACCACCTCAAGATTCCGATGACGACTCCGACGATGGGTTGTTTGCTGCACCACTTCGAAAGAACAACGATCCTGCGCCTCCGAGCAAATCGAATGTGCAACCCGCTGACGAGAACAAGAGCCAAAGACCCTCATTGACCGTGAAGACTTCCAAGCCGCAAGTGAAGTTCGAGTCACCTGAGAAATCTGCGGTTGAACAATCAAGTTCGGGAGACGCAGAAAGTGGAGGGAGAGAGCATTCAAACAGCGTTGATCGCTACCCACAATCTGCCGGGTGGTCTGCCGAATCACCCGATGAAACAAACCGGTTCCTCAATCCTAACCGCCGCGAATCGTTCGCCAGCGACATTTGGGCAAACAGACCTCCAGCTGAAGCACTCGTGGAACATCTCGACGAGTTCTTTCCGAACATCAATCTTGATCAATTGATGCCTACGGAAGAAGTCCTGTCACCACCTGCCTCCCCCGCGGTTGCCCCTGAACAACCTGGGTTGTCTAACAAATCATCTTTCATGAGTAACAACAGTCGCTCCGTTACACCGATGTCATCTACCGATGAAGTTCATAACACTGGATCCGACGAAGCAACTCTGAAGAGGACAGACACTATCAGAAATGTGGCGCAAAGAAACCTGCGAAAGTCTGGAGGATTGGGTCGTACAAAATCTATCCGTGATGTCGTCAAGAGTCAATATCAGCAACCTGAGAAGAGATCGATGCCAGGACCGTCTCGCGTCGCGACTATCAAAACTAGCGATCTTGTACGTAGGAAGAGCACTAAAATGTTCGGCGCGAAGATCGAACAGATCAAGCCATCGAGAGGCAGTCGTCTCATCCAGCTGGAGACAATTCCACAAGATACGCTACCCGTACCTCAGCGCCAAGCAACCTTCAAATGGGTAAAGGGCCAATTGATCGGCAAGGGTACCTTTGGTCGTGTGTACCTCGGTGTTAACATGACGACCGGAGAACTCATCGCCGTCAAACAAGTCGAAGTCAAGCCCCAAGCTGCCGGCTCGGATAAGGAGAAGATCAAAGAAATGGTCAAAGCGCTCGATCAGGAAATTGATACCATGCAACATCTCGACCATGTCAACATCGTACAGTATCTCGGTTGTGAACGCAAGGAATACTCGATCTCCATCTTTTTGGAATACATTCCCGGTGGAAGTATCGGCAGCTGTCTGCGCAAGCATGGCAAATTCGACGAACCAATTGTTAGTTCGTTAACACGGCAGACGCTTCAGGGGTTAGCGTATCTACACAGAGAGGGTATTCTACATCGCGACCTGAAAGCCGATAATATCCTCCTGGACCTCGACGGCACGTGCAAGATTTCCGATTTCGGTATCTCCAAGAAGACCGACAATATCTACGGCAACGACATCACGAATAGCATGCAAGGTTCCGTCTTCTGGATGGCGCCTGAGGTCATCCGTTCCCAAGGTCAGGGCTACTCCGCCAAAGTCGACATCTGGTCGCTCGGCTGCGTCGTGCTAGAGATGTTTGCCGGTAGAAGACCGTGGTCCAGGGAAGAAGCCATCGGCGCGATTTACAAGTTGGGCAGTTTAAATCAAGCACCTCCCATCCCGGATGACGTGAGTCAAGCAATCAGTCCCGCGGCGATCAGCTTCATGTATGATTGCTTTACAATGTGAGTACCCCCTTTCCCCCGGGTATGAAGGACACTATAACTGATGATATTAACCAGTGATCCGGCTGATCGTCCCACGGCTGAGACGTTGCTGAGAGCGCCCTTCTGCTTCTCGGACCCGCATTACAACTTCCTGGATACGGAGCTTTACGCGAAGATCAGAGGTGCTTACGGTCCATCGCTTGTGCCCCATTGACCGTAATTCATAAACCTCTTGAGGAACTTCCCTTCTCTCTACCCCGAATTCTTTTCTTCTTCTCCCGCTTTTCTTCCTTGCTCGTGTAACTGTAGCGCGAATACCAACCTGAGTCACGTTTGGAGCGTTTTCGGGCACCGGTTCCTGCTATTTTTTTTTTCTTTTTCTGTGAATATATCGTGTACGCGTGCATGCTATCTGTTACTTAATTCTTTTTTCCTAATTTTTGCCCTTTGGTTTTCAAGGGAGGATATACGATCATGATGGGATAAGGTTCTCGTTTTGGAATATTTTCTAGGGCGTCGTCGAACGGGGCACTTTACTTCTCTACGACGCCATTTGTCTACCTGTGTCGTGGGGGTCAAGGGGAAGCGATATCGAGCATGTGAAGGATATGTAGGCAGGCATTTTTCATCGGATGTTGAAAGGGATATATAGGGAAACCCACTAGCGTGTGGGTTGAATTGGAGAAAAATGGCGTAACTCCGTAACTTGCGCCGTCCCATGCACATGTGCCCAAAATTCGTATATACATCCCGAGTTAGCCATTTACAGAACTCAGCTCGCAGGACGCGCGGCTACATCCCCATCCTCCCCATCCTCAACCCCAACCCCAACCGCATCCCCAGGCTTCCATAACCTCCTCCTTTCCCCGCCTTTCCCCGTCCGCCCGCTCTCACACGTCTCCTCGATATACCCGAGATAATACCCTTTCCTGAGGCCCTCGGGATCATGCTCCCTGATGAAGCGCTCGATCGACTCGCTCCGACTAGCCCCCACAGCCGACAAGCGGGAGCGGCGCAGATTCCGCGCCGCGTCCGCATGCACCTGCTCCCTTTGCTCCAACAGCGAGGCGGAAAAAATCCCCGCGCGCGACGCCTGGCCGAGGCCGCCGAGGAAAGCGCAGAGCAGAAGCACGACGACGAAAGTGCCGTTGGGCACGAAAGGGGTTTGAGGTGCGGGCCGGGATGGTGAGGGCGAGGTCGCTTCGTACCACCGCTCCCAGTCTTCCCAGGTCGCGTTGTACAGCGGGTTCATGCCTTTGGGCCATTGGCGCTTCGGGGCCCCGGCGCTGGATGTTGGGAGGTTGGGGGCGTGGTCCCAGCCGTGACCGTGGGTGTCGTAGGCTTGTCGGCGGGTGGGGGAGGAGAGGAGGGTGTGTGCGGCGATTATGAGTCTGTATCGTTCCAGGCGCTCGGAGGGGGAGATCGAGGGGTGAGGATGCGGATTGTGGGAAGAGTTGGAGGGGTGAGAGGGAGAGGGCGGGAGGTGGTGTAGGTCCGGGTGGTAGAGCTTCACTAGCGCGTTAAACCGCGCTTTGGTGTAGGGTCCGTGGAGGGGGTGGGAGAGGATTTCATAGGGGGTCAGGGGCCGTGTAGGGGGGGAGGGGATGGGCCAGGTGTAGGGGTCCGCGGAGGGATCACGCGGGGAGTCCGCGGAAGGGTTGGGGAAGTGGTTTGTGGGATGGTCGGCGGAGCGGAGGGGGAAGGGTCTGCGGGAGGTGTCGCGGTAGGGATTGTGGTCGCTGTTATGAGGCTCGTCGGCGACTTCTTTGGCGTAGCTTCGGGTTTGCTGATGGGTGGTGAGGCGTGACGTAGATGACTTCGGCGAGGGGTGGGAGAGGGAGAGAAGGGTTGATGAGGTTGGGAGGAGTAGAGACGGCTTTCTGAGAAGCATGATGGGTAGTCTTGGTAAGGAGATTAGAGCCTCCTGTACCCATTGTATCGACAAGAGACGACAAGAGACGACAAGAGACGTAGGATATAATTGTTAGGGTGGCGTGTGAGATGAAGAGATGTAATAGATATGGCGGGGTCGTGCTTTGGCAGCTCCGGGCCGTGCGCGTGCGGGCTCAAAAGCGCGTCCGAGGAACTTCTAATACCGGGTACCGACGAAGTGACAGCATACCGTAACCCACAATCCACGGACACTTCGTCTTCAATTTCCTCTGGGAAGAGCATAAACTTGTGAATAAATTGGGAATGCACTTCTCTGCTTTCTAAGATTTTGACCTTGTCCCCCGACCCCCGACCGACGAAAAAAGATATGCCGAACGCGTCCTCCGGCCTTCTCTACGTCCACGCTCCGTCAAGATGCCGCCTACAAAACACGTAGAGCACGACTCGAAAAGCGGCTTGACCTACAAAGAGTCTCAAGTAAAAGTAAGGTCAATGTTACCGGATTGGATCGACAAGACCACTGGGTGCAACCGAGAGATCAAACGTTTCCGCAACAAAGGCCGGGGCGTACCCTCTTTGGAAGCGATGGCGACGCGGTGTCTTCTGCTCAACGCAAAAGAACTGCGGCTGGATACTTTTGAGAATGTTCCGTGGGTTCTTGGGAAGAAGATTTGGGAGGAGTTCAGGAAACAGTACGTTTACTTCTCAAAAGTTTTTGAGCAAGAGACGGAAACAGTGAGACCAACACAGTCCGTGCTCTATGCATTGTTCCTTCTTATATCGATCATGTTCTGTAACACATTTCGATCATATAAACGTAGCATAACTGCTATAGTTCATTAGTCGATCATTAATACTGCGGAAACTCAGATACTCTACGGATCAGGAGTATTCAACATATGCTTTCTAGACTATCTTCTATCAACTGGACTTAACGGACCCCTAAATTCGATCATCCCGCTAATTTCCATGTCAGTCACCTCGATAGCTTTCGTGTCTGGCAAATATTCGCCAATGCGTATTCCAAAGAGAAGCATCCTCATATACAGTATCGCAAGCTGATCTTCAATCCGTGGGAGCGTTTCTTCCTCATCCCGCAGTCGTTGAATCCTCCGTACTTCAATGGCCTCACATACCTGACCATCACCAGCGGTGATCTGACTCCCGCCGATCTGTCTCTTCTCCCTCAGCTCGCCAATCTTGCTGTCTTGAGTATGTCAGGGGGCGCAACTAAGGTCAATGACATATACATCCAGACATGGCACAATGAGGTTATCGAGAACAGTGCTTTTCCGAAGTTAAGGGTTTTGTATTTTGCACATCAACCACGCGTGACAGTGAACTCCTTACCTTTGCTGGCTGCTTTCCCAATGCTAAAAGCGTGCCATATGACGGGAGCGAGTTTTGTGGATACTACAGATGAAGAACTTTCAGGGACCGGCTGGCAAAGGAAAGGGAGGTAAGCTTAGAAGAACAATCCAATGATCTCTTTTCCTCTCCAAATGTAAATATTAGTAGGCCTAACAATAATTTAGGGACGAATTTTCAGCTCAGTTAGACAAGTACTGCCACAAAAGAAAGTTATCTTACGAATGCCCTGCACATCAGTACTTCCAATTTACGGGACGCTATCTTGAAAAAGACTCTAAAATTGCAGATAACGATCTACCCGTCCTCGATGTTCGAGCTGAGGAGCGTTCGTTCGAGTGGATAGACTTAAAGAATGCGGTTTGGTTCGAGAGAAACGAACTTCCAGCTCCATCAAGGAGTCGCCATGATTCCGCTGTTGCTAGCGAGGACGAGCTACGTCCTCTAAAGAGAGCTGCCGAGGACGAGGGACCCTCCGCGAAGAGAATGAAGCTCCGTCCTGGGAAGAAACAGAGTATGAACGATTTACTCAGCTCTTTCAAGATGTCGCAATGATTTCAGAGATCAACTGGGAGAAACATATTTTCCAGGAGCGGAACTCTGCCTAAATACCATCAAACTGAATTCCGAATGTTTGATCGGGTCTCCATTCAATGGTCATCATTGATGTGAGAGGAAAGAGTTTCCACACAGAGCGGAAGGTCCCCTTGCTCGCCATCGCATCACGAATATTCTCTCTTCAATATCACCACCGACAATCAATGGAGCAGTATTTCCAGCAATCATGTATGAAAGCAGTAGTTCCCCCGACCTTTGTACTTTGCGCAACCTGGTCCTTCCACTCTCGTCCGACCCACCCCGCTGATCGGGATCGGCGCTCAACTCATTCCACTCCAGAACGCAAAACCACCACACTCTTTCCATACCAACATCCCATATCCGCTTCCACCCCCAGAATTCTTCGAATTATCAATCTCCGCCGATCTCCGCGATCTATCCGCTCTCTCCAATACCCGGATCTCCCTTTTCCCTATTTCAAATAGTTCCCCGGTACCCAGTTTCAACGATCAAACGGAAGTTCCTCCGCGGTATCTCCTTCTCAAATCACCCTCTCTGGAGCCTTTCCCGGATCACAACGCTCATCTTATAGATGATAGACAAACCCGCAGCATCTGATCCAAGATCCGCGTTGCGGTTCCTCCCGGTCGATCGTCTCCGTAATCGCGGATCAGCACCAACGGTAAGGTGCGATTTCGGATCGGTGACGTCAACTCAACCAGAGAGATTTTGAGAGTGTAATTTCTCTGCGGGGAGGAAGTTTTGACAAGATACTGAAAATGATTTTGGGTCTGATACTTGTTCTGCGGTTTACGACTTAGCAAATATTGTATTCGACGATAGATGTGTGGGAGCAATCACGAAGATACGACTAATGAATCTAATAGAACATCTCATGATATAATCGATCCATTGTGTGCACATACTAAAAGGGCAATGAGAGTTGAAGACCGTATAATCGCTACCCTACGTATCACCCATCATCTCGATCGTTCTTTGCATGGGCGAGAGATGTGATTCTCATTGTGATAGAGCCGCTATTTTAACGAACGGCCACTACGTAGTAGCAGGAGATGCATCTTGATCGAACCTCGCTCATGCCATGATACTTCATCCATTCTCCACCCTCCCCTTAACCCCGCTCTCCTCCGCACCATTCTCCGCTCTCTCCTTCCGCCGCTGCGCCACGTCCCAGTTATATACGCGTGCGGTGGCGACCTCAAGTGTCTGTAATACTCATTAGCACCAGCTCCCAATAAAAGCCTTACATTTCATTCTCCACATAAAGGCGTCATGAACCCCCTTCCCCCTTTTGGGTTCAAGCTGGTAAAAACACATACCGTAATCTGTTCCCTCAAGAAATCCAGATCCTCTTCGCAGTTCAGCAGGCTTTGACGGGCAGTGCTGAGTTTTGATTCCAACAGCGTTTCGGCTTCGGGGAGCGGGTAGGCAAGCATGACGTTGGCCTGTATATATGAGGTCAAAGAAGGGTTAAGCTCTGCGGGCAGGGTGGGCATACGCCTAGCCACAGATACACCTCCTCTGTAGGTGGTACAAGTGCTTTAGCGTACAGTGTGTCATTGAGCTCGAAGGTCGTCTCGAGGGGTTCTGACTCATCCTGACGAGGTGTCAATATGATTCCTCCCCTAATCTTGCTACAACGTATATGTGAAACCCACCGTTCGTGTCTTCAGAAATCGGACGGTATCAAGTGTCTTTTGAATATCCGGGAGCTTGTTCTTGAGCCCTACTGCACGCCGTTGTGTGTTCACTTCCATGAATTGGTACTTCCTATACAGTACGGAGCATCAATGAGTTATGACGACGCGGCGAGATAAATCTTGGGAGGGAAACGCACGATATCATTTCCTGAAAGCTCTTTAGCGTCCCCTCGACCTCCGCCCGCGAGGAGACATAGTCCTCGACTTTATCGACAAACGGCGCATAAGGGATGCCTCGAGGGTTGGTGGGAGCATCTTTGCTACTGTCATGGGAATTGAGAGATCAGTATACACTTCTTCAAACAGATTAGAGGGTTGTTACACTGTGAACTCACCCAGCTTCTTTAGCCGTTGTAGCCATTTTCAAGGTCGCTCCCGCCCACAAAATATCTGGTAAGCAAATACCTCGGCGTCCTGCAAGTTATGCCAAGAAAATGGACGTGTTTGCATGAAGTGCAAACGTGCAGATTTGTTTGTACGATTTGCACAAGCTCAGGCTAAATGACCCCTGGCAACCTGGAATAGAGATGGTTACGGACTTCAAGGGGCGGAAAAATTGATATCAAAACTGCGGGCACCGATCCTAGAACGTGCACAAGCATGCGCTGTTCACTCCAGTATCTATTGCCCGCGGGCATCGAAATGGTGTTGCAGCAGTTCAAGGTTGCGGAGATCAGGGGTTGAAAACCCGGTTCCTTGTGTGATATCCCCCTGGATTCCCCAACCTTAAACAGACCTCAGCAACGGGTCTCCAGCACGCGACTGATGACATCACTGGCATCGCTCTCATCTTCAGTTCTGCCTCAAATCTCATCAACATCCTTCCAGCAATGCGCGAGATGCTTCAAATCTGCCCGCTACCATTGTCCGCTGTGTATCGGACCGAAAGAAAGACTGTCCGTTGTCATGCCGACGCCACAAATTCCGGTAAGTAGTTAAGACCAATAAGAAGCAAGAGATAGTAAATTCCTCCATATGTCCCTCTAGTGGTAGCAACCATTTCATACATTTTGGCCATCTGTCTCTGCATCTGTCTGCCGCTAATGTTATCTCAATATATGCGCTGCGCAATATGCCAGAGTATCGAAAATGCACAGCTATGCAGAGCCGATCCCCGTGAATACGAGCGAGCCTCAGGGAGTTGTCGCCCCTGCATTTACATTACTACCCAATCCGTCCGCGAGCCCTCCATCTGCAGTTCCCGGCTTCGGTTGCCTGGCGTTTATCCTATCCTTGTTTCCGCTTCTTAATATCTTTCAAGATTGCTTTGCATTCAGATTCTGCACTGTCCCTGTGTCCCTGTACAAGCATTCCTCTTGCTGCATGCACGCCACACATCAGGGCGATCTTCACTGTAATCTGTCCTGGTTTAGGCTTCTCTCGTCTTCCTTTTCTGTTTATCCTATCTGACATATGCACGCCACACCGGCATGGGACGAAGGGATCGACCTAATCTTCACTACTGCATTTTTAGACGTGCTGGACCAAAGGTACATGTATGCTACAGCAACTTTTCCCGCCGCCATAACCGCTGCTACAAGTTTCCAACTCTTTATCTTTTGGGAACTTCCTCCTTCGTTCAAGAGTGAAAGTCCGGGAAACTCCTCCTGAGTCCGAGCGCCTAAGCGCAGACCGACTTTTGATTCAGAAAGGGAAATCCATGGCCACGACTGTATTGATAAGGCCAAATTTCAGTTTTTTTGGATGTCGACTGTGGTTCCAACATGCAACTCTTGATCGGGAGACCGCCCCTTATTGTCCGGGCCACAACTATCTTCGCGCCAGCTCGAAAGCGTTAATTATGCGCAATGATGGAGTTGCCCAGCGTCCGAAATTGAAACTAACCAGTGCGACCCTTTGTCTGTAATATAACCTCACATATGCATCTCTGGTACTTGGGACTGGGAATATTTGGAATGTATCTGGCAAGGGACCCTAAACCGTGGTATTCGTGCAAACAACGCCTTCTCCACATATCTACATGCCCCCGAAACAGCAAAATATGCATGATGTCATGGCCAGATAAGGTTGTATTCGAGAAGGAAGCATGAAGTTAGAATCCCGACGGATTATCGATCATGTTGTCCCCTGTTATCCCTGATCTGCTCCGTGCAAACACAAGCCTTCAGAGATCTACACTGTGGACCCTACATGGAGAGGTCCGTTCCGCCAAAAGTGTGGAGGTTAGAGTGGGGGATGGTTCCCTTGAGGCGAATACGGGATCCCTCGTTATGTGCAGCGTCGCTTACGTACTCCAGGTTTCGTAACATGAGATTTTCTTCAAGCGAGAGACTCAAGGTCAAGTTCAGGTAGGGTTCTACGGAAACAGTCGACCGTCGCTCCGGGAAGACAACCGAACGAGAGGTCGATCTAGAGCCTCATAAGTTTCGGTGAACGTTATCTAAGGTACAGAATAACTAAGAACAAAGTCCATAATTAGAACGTGAGGTCAGATATATTCTTTTGCAGCGACAGAACCATGGTTCACTCACTGTCGGTTGGACGGTAGCAGTGTCTCCGATCCGGAAAGCTTAATAGCCTGAGAATCGAGTGTGTAAGGGCCATAACTCTAGAGAGACTCTTCAATATCAGTCTAGAACGTAGACTGCGCGATGGGCCCACTAAAGGAGATCTTAATTAGGACGTCTTGTTTCTCGAGATCTATCTTGAACACTGGTATATAAAGTTGCGGCGCGAAGGACTATTATGAAATGGCGTGATAACTAAATGCCATCATATCGAGTATAGAGTCGAGCAAGAATTGCGAGATTTAGTATCATCAAATTGCTAGTCAAGCCGGGACGACGCATGAAAATGGAGAAGAAGGTTGATGATGAACCCTACTCGTGTATCAGGATACGAGTCGTAGAATCTGTGTCTGGGGCTCTAGTAAAAGATTTGTACAATATGCAGTAATGGAAGAGAAGGAAAGTCAGAAATGATGAGCTTTATGGAGGTTACTCACCTGCACCTCCCTTTATTGTCCAAAGAGGGAAGAAAGCATGTTTAACCTCAGATATTAGGAGCGATGCAACTCCTATGACCGCAGTGGCCACATGCTTAAGACCCTAGATTTTATAATGAGAGGATGTCAAATGAGAAAGAAGATAAGAATACCACAGCAGAGACTGATGTAGAATTTTAGATTGGAGATCTTGTTCAGCTTGAAGATTATCTACAAATGGACTCCATGAACTAGAACCGAACTATGCTAGACAGCCATGCAGCGATTGTAGCGTTCAAGTGCGCATGCGTGAACAATCTAAGGTAAGGACAAAAGCCAAAACACCTGCTCATACAACTAAAACATATGAAAATGCAGTTGTTAAAAGGAAATGCATCTAGATATCGTTACTTAAACATTATAAGAATACATACTGTCCAATGACAGGACGAATGACGATCCCGAGTTACCTGCCGAAAGTAGAACGTTGCTCCCGATCCAATGTCCTAAAGCATAGGAGCTGTCCCAAAAAAGAAAGTTGTAGAGACACAGAAGAAGTTGTAGCATCGGAAGCACTATATGCTTATGCAGATAGATTCAAGCCTTTTCTGATCAGATGACCAAGCGTTTCACCCTGAATAATTTGTCAGTAAATGTCTAGGAGAATGTGTAGAGTGAGTAGATCAAACTCACATGTTCATCTCTCATCATGGTGAAGTGGTTCCCGTCCATGACAGCGAACTCCATATTTTCTGGATGGACTAGTTGCGCCCATCCATTATCGCCAAAGTCGGTGCGATTGTCTAATAGCCACTTCATTGGCTTGGGATCCTCACCCTCAGCAGGCGGAGGTCGTGGATCACCAGGCTTACCACATACGCCCTCTCTAGCCCAGATAGCAAACGTAGTTGGTGCTTTGTCCTTGGGCATAGGCTGCGGATCATAGTCCGATAGTGCCTTGATTGAGGACTCGAAGTGAGGAAGCAACCATCCAGGCGTGCCTCCAGCTTTACCGGTCCCAAGAAGACCAATCTGATCGAAGAAGTGGTGAAGACGAGCGGGCAGTGGTTCGAGATTGACAGGACATGGTGAATCAATAAGAATAAGCTTCTCGATCTTTTCGCCCATGGCGAGAAGTTGCATAGCGACTTCATACGCTACTACACCGCCAGCAGACCAGCCGCCGATGATGTAAGGCCCCCTAGGTTGACGACGTCTCATCTCAGCGAGATAGAGCGCAGAGACGCCATCAATACCACAAGTAAAGTCTTTTGGTTTCTTCATAAAGGGGCAATTGAGACCGTAGACAGCCATGTCAGGTGAAATGTTAGGGATACTGATGTACGAGGTCGCACTACCAGACCCATCGGGAAATAGGAAAAATTTCTTTGTTGCGATTTTAGCATTGCCTTGAAGCAAAACTGAAGTCGCGGGGGGAAGCTTGGAGAGGTCTCTGGCGACAGGTATCAACCTTCTGTTGACCTCCGCGAGTTGTGGGGACTTCGGGGGTTGGGGTCGAGTTTTATCCTCCGAGTGGACTTTTTTGGTCTCAATCTTGACCTGAGGTTTGGGCTTGGGACGCATACCAAGAGCATTCTCGATGTCCTCGATACATGCATTGGTCACAAGAAAGGTAGATGGAAGGTCAATACCGGTCTTCTCACGAAGCGCACCAAGGACTGTAAGGCTCATCAGTGAATCCATGCCCATCTCTGCGAGATCAGCTTGATCAGTGATTTCAGAAACGCTGACACCCATCTCTTCAGCAACGATCTGACGAGCAATGGATACCTCACCGGCGGAACTTTCAACACTGTTACCTTTTATCTCGACGTCAAGGCTGTCCTCCTTGCCAGATAAGCTAGGAGCGGAACTGGGTGGAGTGCTAGCATTATCATCGTCATACGGCGTAGGAAGGTCGGAAAGTTCGTCCGAGTCCTCATCAGAATCTTCCGATTCAACCAAGGGAGCGGCGCCGTCGTACTGAGCAAAGAATTTCTTCATACCACCAACGGTGGGATAGTCTGTGAAGAGCGTCGAGCTGATTTCAAGGTCCAACTCCTCTCTGAACTTAGCTGATATGGTCAGGGACATTAGAGAGTCGACGCCCAAATTCTCGAAAGCAGCTTCATCGACCAACTCGGACATATTCACATCGGTCTCTTCGGCGATGATCTTCATGACGCGACCCGTGATGGTGTTGCCGGCAGGTTTGTTGACAGCAGGTTTACCGACCTTAGCAGCCTTAGGTTTCACTTTCATCGGAGCTTCGGTCTTCATACTCTTTCGTCGGATGGGAATTACATCTCTTGCTGGAGTTGGTGGTCGTTTCGCTGGTGCTAAGTCTGCCTTAACAGGTAGCTTGCCACCGCCGGGCGGAAGCATGATGTTCAAAGCGCGCCGAGGGATATTCTGGAACTTAAGTCCATTGACGACACCAATGATATTTTCACCTTCAAAGATATATACGTCACCCACAGAGATATTACCAGGAGCTGGTTGCATCCGGACGTAGGATCGGTACTCCTTGTTGGCAGAAAGCGCCTTGGAAATCTTGATGGACCCCCAACCATGAGAGATATAAACAGATTTTTCAGAGTCAATCAAGTCGCTGGCGTTGACAATGAAACCCGAGATATGGGCTAGAGAATCGATCCAGAATGGGGAGCAGTAATAGTTTCCATCAGCTTCAGTAGTTTGGAAATGAACTTTTGAGGTGGCTTCCGTCTGTTTACCGTCAAGAATGACCTCTTCCATGCCACGGTAAACGGGAGAGTAGTTCACTAAAGCTTTGAAAAGCTTATAGGCCATCCCACGGAGCACCTTATGTGCAGCGCCGGTTTGGAGTTTCTGATGCAACAGGTCAATCTGGGTTTGAACCATGAATTGCGTCCGCTGCCATTCTTCCTTCCAGCTTTCGACATCTTCATACTTTACTGATCCGAACGCATGCTCCACAAGAAGTTTCCCTTCAGGCGTGACGCTACGAAATCTGAGTTCAACGGTGTTCTGTTCGAGATCCGCAGTAGCCTCAAGCTGAATGTGCTGACCCTCTGCTGGAGGTGGAAGTTTAGCAATTAAAGGCTTCGGAACCTCCATTTTGCAAATGTTGAGACCTGGAACTGCAGTTTTGGGTCGAAGTTGTCGGTACAGATAATCCGCAGCGGTCATTGCCATATCTGCATAGAGAGAGGATGGGCATAGTGCGGTGTCGTTAACCAGGTGGCCACTAACAGCTTTGTGGAGTGTAGGGTCTGCTAAATCGGATTGGATGACAATTGTGCCAGAATTTGCAGAGAGATTTTCCAAAACAATACGTTGACAAGAAGTAGTCGACAATTTCGATTTCGTCTCAGCGACTTGACGCTCTTCTTTGATGGGAGCTTGGGCTTCACCCTTAGTCAACGTCCAGTTGTTGTGGTACTCAAGCCAGTACCTCTTCTCATCAAAGGAGTAAGTTGGGAGTGTTAACAACTCATGGGCTTCGTTGAATTCCTTGTGATATTCGTTGAAATCGATTGCAACACCCGCTTGGAATAGCACTGTAAGACTGGTTGACAATGTCTTCCACGGATCTTCGTTACGTCGTAGAGATGGGGCAGTGACAGGGGTGCTATCAAGAGATGACTTGATCATGCTAGAGCAGACGGGGTGAGCGCCAATCTCAAGCCAAGCAGTCTTGGTATCAAAAACCTTGTCATCTTGTCCAGCCCTCAAAGCAGCCGCGAAATTGACTGTTTCTCTTGCGTGTCGTGCAAGATATTCTGGTCCAATTATCCCGCTTTCGCGGATGACGGAACCGTGTAGAGGAGAAAGGACCGGCACTGATGGCTTGCTGAAGGTCACGCCGGCAGCGACAGCTTTGAAGGAGTCCAAAATTGGGTCAACCTGGGCAGAGTGGAAAGCAAAAGGCACGTTCAGTTTGGTAGCCTTAAACCCTTTGGCGGAGAGCATGTTGCTGGCCTCATCCACCACCTCACCTGTACCACAAAGGACAGTCTCCTCTTGACTATTGATGCATGCAATTTCAGTCATCTTCGAGCCTAGAACGGCTTCAATTGTCTCTCGTCCACCTTTGACTGCAAGCATGCCGTGTGTGTACTCAGTGCAATCCTTGACAAGCAATTCGGCCCTACGACCGACTAGGAGAATCATGTCAACGGCGGAAATGACACCGGCAACATGCAGAGCAGCATATTCACCAAGGCTGTGTCCGATGACAGCAGATGGTTTAACACCCCAAGATGCCCACATACGAGCTAGTGCGACCTGGATACATGCCATACCCAGTTGTACAACAACGGGGGATAAAGTTTTGACTTCAGTACCATCAAGTAGCGGAAGGAAGGATGGAAGCCCCTGTAGACATGCGAGACTGTCGAGCTGATCGATATCTGCCTTGAAAGATGGCAGGTCCTCGTAAAGTTTCTTGCCCAAAGCTGTGTACTGTGAGCCTTGGCCTGTGAAGGCGAACGCAGTATTAGTTGGTACCATAGCAATTGGGCTATAAGTGTCTTTGATTTGTGCTTGCAATGCATCCTTTACCTTCGAAATCTCGGAGACGGTGAAAGAGACTCTGTAGTTGTGCTGGATGCGGCGAGCAGTTGTTGTGTATGACAAACTTGGTAGGGTAGTATCGGGGTTCTCGCTAAGATATTGGAGCAGGTTGGTGATGTTACGCTTCAACGATGCGATCGAACGTGCGGTGACCGTAACAATGTGACTTGTTCGAGGATCCTGCCCCTTTGGTGCTTCCCGAAGTGGACCATCTTCCAAGATGACGGCTGTGTTTCCTCCAGCAGCACTAAAGTTGTTCAAAAATAACTTGCGCTTCTCGCTGCCCTTTCTTGGGTAAGCGACTTGTTGGGTCTCGATATGGACATTTCGCTGTGTTAGATCCTTCGGGAAGGTTTTGTTCATTACACCCTTGATGCCCACATTCGCGGGAATAGCATTCTTCTTCAACATCATCATGACTTTGATGAGAGAATTGATGCCAGAAGCAGCTTCACCGTGCCCAATATTTGCCTTGATAGCTCCCAGGTGTAAGGTCTGCTCCGGACGCCTCTGCCTGTGACGAGGAGCAAAGACGTTTGTTACTGAGGTCATCTCGATTCCATCACCAGCCTGAGTTCCAGTACCGTGCATTTCAACATAGCTGATCTCATGAGCATCGACACCGGCATTGGCGAGGACTCTTTTGTAAAGATACTCTTGTGCACCGGCGTGTGGATGGGTAATTGACACAGCTTCTGCGGAGTGATTGGTTGCAGCACCTAATATGCAACCCAAAATGTTATCCTTGTCAGCAATCGCATCCTCATACCGTTTCAAGATGACTGTTCCACAACCATCGCCTCGACAGTAGCCATCAGCATCATTGTCATAAGTCTTGCAACTGCCTGTCTTTGAAAGAAATTGCCCCTTGCTGAGGCCGGCAAAAATGTCTGGGTTAGTGAGAACATTCAAGCCTCCAGCACAAGCTGTATCACAGTCACCAGCCCATAATGAAGTGCAAGCAAGTTGAATGGCAGCCAAGCTAGATGAACAAGCCGTATCAATGCTGAATGACGGGCCACTAAACTTGAAGTAATAGTTTATGCGGCCCGGAGCAAACGCGCGGACACCACCGGTGATGAAGTAGGTGTCGACATTTTCCGCCGCGTTTATTTCGCGCCAATCATCGGAGGTTTGCCCATAGAAGGTGCCTATTCTGTTGAGCTTAGTAGATGGTGTACGATTGGGAACATAGCCGGACATCTCCAGCGCTTCGTATGCAGTGACAAGAGCTAAACGACCCATTGGATCCGTTTGAGCTGCCTCACGCGGAGACATGTTGAAAAACCTAGGGTCGAAAAGGCCCGGTTCATCGATGAAGCAACCATATGGAGTATGACTCTTATTCTTTCCCTTCCCAGAAGGATCGCAATGCGCCTGCGCATCGAACCGATCTGGAGGAACCTCACGATGAACGTCTAGACCCTTCTCTAAAAGTTCCCAAAGCTTCTCATGAGATGCAGCGCCCGGAAACCGGCCAGCCATACCCACAATCGCGATTTTGTCGTTTTGAGTCCGTCCTAGAGTTTCGTCTGACTTAGATGCCCAAGACGCTTGATCATTGATCTGTATATTTTGCTGCCCTCCAGCTTTAAGGGCGGAAACGAGACTGTTTGCTACATTCGTAACACCCATGGTGGAGACAGAACAATCTGGGGTGTGAACATTCGTGATCTGTGTGACAACTTCCTCCAACAAACGGTCCCACCTTACAGATTCCCTGAGAATCTCGGCTAGAACAAGTTTCACAAGTTCGAGGGTGCTAGTTGCTGAGTGACATTTCCCGGTCGCGGCTGAATGAACGAGAGCTCCTGGCTTGAACAATTTCAATAAGTCTCTTGACTGTGAATCCAGGATTCGCTCAATATCCGCGTCAGTGAAAAGATGGGGTGCGTGGTAAGGGGCAAAGATGGGAATGGGGACCCGATGGTTTTTATTAACGGCGGGAGATTCTTGAAGAAATCGCTCGGTTGTCGATGGAGGACCACTTATTGTTAGAGCCATTACGCTCACTGCACTCACGTATGCATATCTAGATTCCGGAATGCCCATTTGTTCATGGAATTCCGCAAGAGCGGCTTTGGCAGCTTTTTCGGAGATGCCGGTCACGATCGTGGACCAGCTTTCCCGGCTATCCGAATTCTGACTTAGAGCATCCCGAACGGCCGCAACACATGAGCCAGTGCGAAATGCAATTCTCACCGTTTCTACAGCAAGCGGTAACAAGTCCGTGAGTGATTTCGCTGAAGCAGTAGCAGCACCGGCGAGAAGCCCCGTGCAAAGACCAATCACTCGTGTATTGGCTTGAGGTGGTAGTTCTAATGGATTTTCGCCATAGTACCTAAGGGGCTATTAGTACCTCATTTGTTCAGGAGATGCGAGGACTTACCCAATGTAGTGACCGAGTTGCGCTATTGCCAAAAGACAACTGTCAATTTGAGGAATTCTTACGCCCTTCTCGTAGTAGTTTTCGATCAGATGTGAGATGGACAAGAAGTCAGGCATGCTTTCTCTTTGCACACGGGGTAATCTCTGAATCTCCCCCCTAAGAGAGACGCCCACGCGCTCCAGAAAGGTCGTAAGGAGTGCATTGTTCTTTCTCGAAACTACTCTCCGTAAAAAGAAATACTGATCTGCGGTCTGGTCGCCGTACACGTGAATATTCATCGTGAAAGATGTGATGGTGAAAACCTTAAAGGATGGAAGGAGTAATCTCGGGTTATAATGCTTATCCTATCATCTAGTTGAGGGCCGAGGACGTGACGGAGAACGTGACCAAGTCAGAAAGAATGGCCTGGAGGTGTTGGAAGAATGAGGTTCTTAGAAAGTCAATCAGTCAGAGTCAGGGGAAACTTAGACTGAACCTCTTCATGGTCGAAGGAAATGAAGAAGAGATTGGTCCACAGGTGAAGGATTAAAATATCAGAAGCAACTGGGGCTGGTCTCCCATTCTATATTTGTACCCCAATGTCCTCTCGTCATCACGGTTCAGCCATAAGATGTAGATAGTAGGCAATGATCGATAGCGCCCAGCCCGAACGGACCCAAAGCGAAAGCACAGATACGGGGTATTCAGGCCATCAAAGATGCCGAAGATCTGCGGTAACAACATATTGACGTGTGAGAAGCTGTAAGTCGATATGCAGCAAGACCATAATAGGGGATTCCCTGGTTGGTTTTGCCTTGCTTCCGAGAACGAATGGTGTGCAGGCATAGTGGTTCTTCCGATCGAAGATTCAAGCTATTGTTAGGGTGCTGCGGGCATAGTAAGTTCCCTTCCAGCCGCCACCTGTGTCGATAGAGAAGTTTAGATCGATAACAGAGATGAGACAGTAGTAGAGATGTTACTGAAAGTGCAATGTTTCGAAGATCAGCCAGGAAGTCGGGTCCCCTCAAGCCGTCATTCTTCGCTACGGGGGTAAACCAGCTGTTATTATGTCAGCATATCATTGCTTTGATACCTGAAATTGGATGAATGCGACCAAATCAAGTTTAATTCCACTATGCTAAATATGATCACCAAAACGTTGAAATTGCATTTGGAAAACGATTGACATTACGCCAGTTTTGCTTGAGCAAGGGGACAGTACACAGGAATTCATTGAACGAATAACACAAATCAAAGGTTTAACCTTGCTACCGTACAGGCGTACACTGTAGCAATCATCTTACAAAAGCGTCTGATGACAAGATCATCACGAATAACGGAGATCAATTCCAAAATGTACTCACCTTACGCCTCTATTCTTTTGATCTTTCGGATCGCTCGGGCCGTGCTTCAACTCTGTAGATTATGCGGTGCATCTCTACACTGCGGCTGGCGGAAGACATCTGGCTACGGTATCAACACTGCTAGAATACTAGATTGTTACACGAGGCACGCTTCCTTCAAACGGGTAACTCTGCTACCCGTTGCTAGCAGCTTACATGTGGTACCTGTGGCAATGGCTCCCTTAGTGTATTGTAAAGCCGCAGAATTAATCCCCACGGATTCCCGAGTACGAGTGATAAGATACTAAGGAGGGAAAGTGGGTCTCAGGTACAGCGGTATCGTATCTGAAGTTTACGTCGCGCGGTAGAGCGGTTATGACGACCGAAACCTCCATGGGTGTGAATGGGCATTTTATACTGCATGAAAATATACGAGGCTCAAGGTATATCGTCAGCGGCAGCGGTAGAGGCTTGAAGGGGTATCGAGAAATGGTTTAGGATATTGTCGTGGTAGCAGTATTTGCAGGACGTAGTGGAGGTTGAGGATTCTTGGAAACCGCTCGCTATCCGGCTAATCACGCGTCTGCAGACAGTCTAGTCTAACAATGCCGTTGCCATATCCTTTGAAAAACACACCCGCATCGGTGGATAGTCCGAATAAGGACAAAGTTTAGAGAGGAAATAACACTGAGGTGTATCTGGTCATGGTCATAACTCCTTTTCACCTAATTTTAAGATATGAGGAATAGAACATTCGCAGATCGTGCTCTCTCAGTAGATTAATCAGGGTCTACAATGCCCAACCAGCATTGTGACCGCTGAGTTCTCCCCAAGTCCGAGACTTCTTCGGGATCATGCCGATATCTCATAGTATAATAAGACTATGGACAGCGCCGCTCCAGTCTCGCGAATCTTAAGCCAGCCTGTTGGCTGTCATTCAGGGCCCAATTCCCTTGCAGGAGGGTCCGAGTATGACGGTGAACCCCACGTTCCCCTGGCTGTGCATTATGCGTAAATGGCTCGAAGCAAGTCGAAAGGACGTTCAGACGTCAACCGGCAGCAGGTTCAGTCTTTCTTCAACAGCTCGATATGGCAAATTCCATCGAATCAAACGCCATACATTTCCTTAGGGCTCAACTCACTCGAGGAACAGAGCAACTCATATCTATCGCCCAGAGAAACGGGCCCAAAGAGGTTACCGCTCAACAAGTTTCATCCACCATAGTGAGAGGGTGGTTATACTAGTAGGCTCGGGTTTCAAGCGATCTCTCATTTCCGCAGCTGCTGAATGTTTCAAGCAAAGCAGTCCCAACTCATGGTACTTTCAACGACCATAGCCTCAGCGCAGTCGGATGACGAGCGAGATAGCTTGATAGGACAAGGAGGTTTAGGAAGAGGACGTTTTTAGACTTAGAGATCATCTGCTCGGCTCTCTTCAGCTTCTATAATCTATTCCTAGTTGGGACTAGTATGCGCTTGTATCCGTTGGAGACCCGAAAAATTCAAAAACTCTAAACAGGCGACAGAGGCTTTCAAAAGTCTTGAAATTCTAATAACAACAAATCATCTCCCTTGACGTTCATTTCAGGAGCCCTTCGTAACTATTCTCTGCAAACTCAGCGCAGTGGGCAGTGCTAGAAATATGCGTTCACGGCGTCTTCACCTATGACCTTCCAGCGACAACCCCAGGGCAAAGCAGGATTGACTGAGAATTTCTGATAGCCTAAGGGCCCCCAGGCGTCGTCGGAAATTATGAAGAAGAATCCTATTCCGGCGGGTCTTTGCATGATTCTCAACAACATGTAGAGCTCTACCGCCAAGTATCTACACAGTTGATATTGTTTCTTCAATAATGTTTATCTCTTTCTAGAATCTTTCAATTCTCCGGCACCAATCTTGAAGGGGACATTGCACGAAGGAACCTGTAGCTACGGAGTCGGCTATTCCAGGCTCCAGAGCGTATCTTGACGGAAATTTTCAGGCGCAAGCACGACCTCCACACATTTGATTCCTTACAAAACTGGTTCAGTTGCTATACGTGTTAACTCTTCTGGCGCCCTCGGTGTTACCCGAACAGAAATTCATGGTACAGCTTTATCGTGAAGTTTAAAGGATGCGTTGGTCTATGGAATCGATATACAGGAATCACACTAATATACCGTTATTCATTCAGTTCTAGAAGTAAGTCCTCAGATCACATAATTGGTCAATTTCCTATAAGTTCCATATCAAAAACCTTATACCTATTTTAGGTACAGCGCTTTGCACTCGTAGTAGTATATCTTACAGCGTGAGCCCCTAGTATATTGCTTGATGTCTCGCAAAAGCCTATCCTTACCTCGATTTCAACAATATCAATCATCTGATAGGACAGGTACATCCTAGTAATAGCAGATCCAAAGTTATTGGACTTGAGAGAGCGAAGTTGAATCTCAAGTTAGAGCACATAAACACTAGACTCCCGCCTTAGCTATTTTCTTTACTGGTGCTTGAACAATCATGTCTCCTATAGAGCCTCTCGCCCTGTTCTTGGTCCCGATACAGAGGGATTAGAGAGTATGCCAAATGATTCCATATATACAACGGTGAACGTAGTAGTAGATCGTATTTGAGATACAAGAACTCCGCTTTACACAGATATACTACTTTGTGGGAGTACTAGATCCGTCGAGGGACCTTTAATAAGAAAATTCTATTGTCAATTGGTCATATGGGTTTTTTAGTCCGGGAAATAATGATAACACCCTCAGTCCTAACAGTTCCATCGGCCTTATAGATCTAAGTCTAACCCATAGCCATCCAACTTCTCCATCTTCATCTTCTCTATACCGTATCACACTCAGTATGGGACAAGGGTCACATTTGTTCTTCTTAAGTTAGTAGCATATGATTTCTTCACATTAGACATGTGCTACTAATATTCGGCTTCAGAGTAGCATGTATCTCCCGTCACGTATCTTAAGCTTATTTTGGAGTTCCTCGGCATATCAAATATCTTAGGGACAACGTTGCTTTTTGGTTCGTCCACCGATCGTCTCATTTTTGATTCGTCCAACTCCACAACTTATTCTTACATCCCGTTTCCCAACTAGTCCACCTCAGAGTCATGTATCAGCCACCTACATAAGTCTAATAGAACCACGCTTCCCACCAGCATTCATCGGCCGATTAATACTCCCGAATTTGTGAATTGTTTCTGGGCTGAGTATTTTCCCTAAGATCTCCTTTCGACCCCCTAGGAGAAGCGTGACGCCTGAACGCTTGATCCCAACCGTACGCTACCCAAAAAGTTCAGCCTCGTAACTTCTTCACTTTGTTGGTTCGACCCTCGTGTCCACCCGTCTCGATTTCGTATCGCTCTCTCAATAAAATGACGATCTTCCCGCCATTACCGGCGATCCAAAACCTAAACTCAGTTGCCGCTTTCTAACACCCTCTTATCTCTCTGGAACGTCATGGTACTGTTTCCGATCGACTCTGCTGCTCTTCAAATGCTTGATTGTGGGCTACGAATCATTGTAAAGCAGGAGAATTATTTGACATCTGCCGGCACCCCACCGATCGACATAACTTCTCCAGAAGATCTGCAGTCTATACCAGACTGAGCGACATCGAGCTACAATGGATTACCGGTCTGACCAACGTACCGTTTTGAGCCACCTGCAAGACTTGACACGGTCTATGCAAGAGTGTGAGACATTCTCTGCCGTTACCATGGTCTAACTCTTCAAATTAAGAATATTATAATTCTGGAGAGGCGTTGAACGCAACTGCTTATTGCGTCATGTTTCCCCGCAACCTCGACATTCTTCTATGATGGAGAGGACGTATAGCCTTACCATTGCTGTAGCTGGTAGCTTTCTTTAGCTTTCTTGAGCTCTTAAAGTCTCAAACCCGGTTTCCAAATCGTTGGCTTAGTTTTTTTGAATAGGGGTAAGTCGTGGATTGCTGTATCGAGGTAACGTTAGGCTGTCTCCATAGTCAAGTTTTGCTAATGTCGATGGTCTCATGAGTTTTACTTTAGGCAAGTTCGCAATAAGCTGCATATTCGTTTTCTATGATATTACTTTTGATTGCTCCTGGCACAACGGGTGGCCATCCTATCTGTTCTAGTTCTATTTTAAATCTGTTCATCTGAAGACTGGATCTTGAGCTCTAAGTAGCATGTTGCACTTTCCAATGTGATATAGTTCAATTTTCCGTATAAACTGATAATACTATTTGATATTGCCTCTATGGATACAGCATCACTCTGTATTAATCCTATGTTCCACTTTATAGAGTTAATAATACCATTCAAATCCCAAGATTCCCAAAGACCTCAAGTGACACACTTTCGTCTCGGTAACCTTGTCTGCAGTCCTCAAGCTCTTGTTGCAGCAACCCTTATCTTTCCTCCCGTCTTCCTCGTAAATCTCATTCAATCTTTCAATAGGGTTCTTTTGCTATAGTAGATTGAGAGATCCTCGATAAAGATTGTAGGTATCTGTCTTCACTACTCCGGAATTAAATCAACGGTCTCTAATGCCCGCGACCTCTCAGTACCCCAAGTAGAGCTCTTCGGGCTTGCAGATAATGTAAATGACACTCCCCCAATTATGAACTGCGGAGAGACTCGTATACTCCTAGTAGACACGCTTCCTCGTGTCCGTCCCTATCATTCACCCCTTCCCAACCTCCCCTTGCATTTCCCCTCGACACACAACATCGAACCCACATCAACAACTGCAAGGAAAGTCCATCTAGGAAGTTCCCATCCAGAATAGTAATCGTCTTCCATGCAAGCATCCCAACCCGTCTTTCACAGCATCTTTCATGTTCCTCCGCATCTAATGTTTCCCGGTCTACTTTGCTGGAAATCCCGACATCGAGAAGACGTCCTGCCCGATGTGTTTCCCACGTGTGGAAGACCCTTAGGGAACTTGAGATATACGCGATGTCTCACCGATGCTCGTCTCGGGGTCGGAGTTAGCAAACGCGAGAGAGTAAAAGCAAGTATACGTCCCCTTTGGTTCGATCTGGATCGATTGCAATCTGCATGCATATTTTCTTACATACATGCTCAACATACATATAGACGCATAGTAAATTATGTTATGGTGATTAATGATCTAAACGATCGCTGCTCAGTCCCGGAATAGTCTCTTCCCGTATCCGCTCAACAGTCTCTCCATCATCTCCACCCGCCGTGCTACCGCAAACCCTTCCCCTCCAGCGACAATATGCTCCGTCCCCTTCCACATCCCGAGGCGGCGGTTAAACAGGTTTCCTATCACCGAGACATCGGAATCTCATCATTCCTATACAGTACATGCATCTTGATGTTCCATCGCCGCCGATAACAGGCCCAGGGGAGTATGTATTGTAGATGTCGATGTAACACACTCGATCGAACGAAGGGATGCATGTAACGGATGCGCTCCAATAGACGTGTCCAATACCGTAAATACACATGTACTGGTAATAGATCCACTCTCTCGATATTTTGTACGTCCGACTCCACGTGAACCTCACTCAATTAGAGACTTCAAGTCGTATATTCTAGTCGTAGACGATTATTAGCACGAGAAGTTGGTGCTACCCCTCGTCAAATTCTGTGCTGCCCTTCTGTTATCGCCATATACCGCTCTTTCGGTTATGACCGTCCAAGGGTCGCCACATCGTACCCGTACGACGACTCTTTTCAAAAACCGCCCTAACCCGGTTCCTGTGGTG
This sequence comes from Patellaria atrata CBS 101060, assembly GCA_010093705.1. NCBI lineage: Eukaryota > Fungi > Ascomycota > Dothideomycetes > Patellariales > Patellariaceae > Patellaria > Patellaria atrata. The sequence continues at coordinate 178,590 of MU006096.1, forward strand.
TAATGCAGAGCCATAGTGGCGGGTCGGACCGGCGCGTTTTTGACAGCCCCACGATATATGGGCTTAAACGGGAGTCGATCATTCAGTTTCCTAGCGTACTTAGCTTTGAGATCTAGATGTCGACACCTTTAGGCTAATATACGAGTCTCTAGCGTATGCTCAAGGGGGCTCCACACTATTTGGTACGAGCTGGAGACATCTCCGAGATCTTTGGCGTTTCACGGAGGTTACGCCGGCATGAGATGAGTGGTTCGCTGGAGGCGAAGGAGTAGACAAAGATGTGTAGAGTTAAAAAATATGGAAAGACAACCTGGAAAGACATGAATCGACCTGGGCCGGGTGGCGCAGGAGATACTGATGATGGAGGCCTGAGCCGTGGATATTGTGAGGATTGGAGCTGTCGAACACGTGTATGTGTAGGTACGACTGAAGATCCCTACAACGAGACTTTGCGAGATATTCAGGTAAAGAAGGCCGTGGAGACATGAGTGATTGTAGATACACCGTCTTTGCAATTGTTGTTCTAGGTCTCGATGGATCGTTCGTCTGTCGAAAAGAGAAGATCAAACAGGGGACCGCATTGAACCCTGCAATACTGGTTACACAGTCTGTAAACAAATCCCAAAACACGAGGTTAACCGGTCAGACTGCTACGCGGTGTCAGCTGATGAAAGATATCAAGTATACCCTGAGGTAGATGCAGTACAGGACTATAGAAAGCTCTAGACTCCGATCTCCTAATCAATCTGCATCTCCAAACAGTACATTGTAGGAATTGCGCATAGATAACGGAACTACAACCTACCATTCTCTCTCTTCAAAGTTAACATATTGGTAAGGACCCGGCGCATCGGTCAACTCATCATTGATTTACGGCATAATGCTCGAGTATCATGGATTCCGCAGGCTGGTATACCATGATGGTAATATGATAACTTTGGTTCGCACAATGTAGCACGGTCTAGTTCACGTCAACACGAGAATATCCAGTTGAAGACAGTCCATGGTAACCATGCTAATCTGTCAAACATCATTGGCAGTGCTTGACAACATATCTACCAGGCTACCAGTGCAACCACCAACCTCGACGGGATCGCTAAAGCCATTGAACTGCATTTTGTATTCTCTCATGCTGCCATTCCCTTGGTTAAAGACGGAATTATCTCCTGCTCCTGAGTTAGAACTACCTTTCTTACGCTTCTTTCAATCACCGTTTGAAATCGATGACGACATTTTCAGCCCCGGAAATAATCTCTCGCCCTGGAGGGCCTAATTGGACGGGAGCTTTAAACATAACCGATGGTGGACAGGTGTCAGCAAGCTTTAGGCGTCCGAGATATTTCCACAACTATACCTTAGTTCTTTCTATAAAGAGATGTACTGAGCATAATAGTGCATGTGGGTATAGCGATAGCCATTGGGAGGTGTAGCAGAACGTGGCACGCCTGGCTTTTTCAACAGGGGAATTAAATCGTTAGTTTTTCAACAATATCAGATATGAAGGTAAGTCTCTCCCCGGGTTTGCTCATCGAGTAATCTTGAGGATGATCATCAAACCACGTCTTGCCTTATAGCGTCAGATCGGTGGAATCAGAATAAGGTATCCATACGATGAATAAAAGATTTGTTGAGGTGTTTAAGCAAAAATCTTCCATGAAGATCCCGGATATGCGGCTTATCTCACTGACATGACCCAAAAAAAAGCTTGTTTGGTGATCTTCCCTGAGGCACTTCAGGACGTTGAGCGAGGCTACCAGCCACAACGGTTTAGCGGAGGGGCACCATCGTGCTCGCAGCAACCTAAAGACAGTCCTTCGTGTACACCATCCCCAGTCGTCAGCAATGATGGAATAAAGTACACTTTAGCGGCGGGAACTAAGTGTGGGACTTTTTCTTGATGACGACGGGGGTATGTGAATAGTCTCAAGTCGTCCCCTTATCTGGTCAATACGCGTTTGGAAAACGATATATCCGAGAAAGAGCTCGATAAGCTGTTAACTTGATGTCAATTGCAAGCGGACCTCGTGTTCCCCCACAGCTTGACCGGTCAGCTGTAGATCATCCACAGTTGGTGTTGATATGAATCGTAAGGCAACAGGGTAAATTCTCATCTGATTGGAGCCAGGAAGCAGAGAGCCAGAGACAAACCCAGTGCCGGTTTTAGCTAGTAAGTGAGATAAGTGCGGCAACCAGAACAAGATCCGTACTAAAACTATTACAAGATTAGTAAGTAGGCTTCAAAATAGCTCCTCTTGTAGCCAATCAAGAATTCTATTGAAACTGCGTTTCCGTGTGGTTGGTAAAAGCATCATAAAAAGATCCCATAACTAAAACTTAATGATAGGAAAGAAAGGATTAATGCAGGGCAATCCGTGTTATACTCCAGGTATAAAGTTCCGTCTACCAGGTGTGCGAATAATGAGCAGTTCCAGGTCAGTATGGGGGGTTGACGAGTGGATAGTCCTTCAGCTTGCGCACAGCCACCAATACTTCGTACAGTAGTCTCGCATACCGACAACCTGAGCAAACTGACTCCTGTTGTAGGTCGACCAGTATCATCCGCTGTTTTAATGGTAAACTAAAGTAATAAAACCATTCAACTTTTTAAACAGGACTCCCATCCTCCTGTAGTTCATGAAGAACCGATGGAGACCCGATGAGAGAGGAACCTTCCACCCACTGTCACTGACGTAGTGGGATGGGAATAATGTGTCACTGATCCCGGCTTCCGCTGTAGCTTTTGCTGATTGACTACCACAGAAACCTGGAGAGCTAATTTGTCCCATATAGAGACGATCAAAAAGCTGAAATGCTTCACTGTTGGAGGGGATCCGGAGGGGATTACGGAAATTGTAGATGGGTCGTGCAGAGTTCTCAATTGTATTTCAAGAGCCGCATACCACTCTGACTTTTGTATGATTGTCACCTAAGATTCCCGTTTTGCTGAATTATGAGTTGTTCGCTGACGGCAGTCCCTTCATTTTTCATTTAGGATCTGCATATACCTGTCAAATTTCATTGCCTAAGCCCTTTCGTCTGTCTGCTTTTACGAGCGTTGATTATCGTGATTATAAAGTGGTGCGTCAAACCAGATAAGACAGGAGCAGTTCTCGAATTGAGGTCAGTACTGGTATAATTGTATGCTCGTATTCTCGCACTGAGACCGTTGACTTCTTAGACAAAGTGATTATAGATATCTGGGACTGTATAAACTGAGACATCGTGTAAGAGAATTTGCAGACCGAACTCACTGTGAAGGTTCGACTCGGCTTGATGACCCTTCAGCTTACCTACGCCTAGGTTACGTCCAAGAAAATGCTAGACACAAACACGAGGAAGCTACCAACTTGGTAACCGCTAAAATCTGTAAGGTAGTTGGCGACCCCTTTGTTCGTCGACTTCGTCATTACTTCAGCGATTTAACGATGCTTCAACTCCGTTGAAAATTGTCAGAATCAAATGCGTCCAGTATGGGGAGCTTACGCATAAGCCCCTGGCCCACAAGGTGTACTGTACATCCACCCCATCGCGTACCTGCCAAATTCTGATATCGCCGAAAGACCAGCAACTCACAATTTCCACACACACCGCTGACGTTTGCTTGGTAACTGCCTCCCAGGGTCATAAGTCGGGATTATTTGAAGACCGCCTAGGCTGTGCTATCCTCACATTCGCGAAGTGAAACGGTAGGAGATCGAGCACGACTTGTGCTATAAAGAAACTTTACTGCTATTCCCGCTGTATCCGCTACCTTACGCTGCTCAGCCCTCGACTGTGCCGCTCGGCCCGAGTTGCTCTCTATAACGTCGCCTTTCGGACCGAGTTTAGGTACTGTATGTAAAAGAATAGACGTATTGAAAGGTTTAGGTTGTCGCTCGTCAGGCGTGCAGAGATAGAACTACACTTGCATCGAGAAATTTGACTTTGATATAGAGGGATGCCTCTTACTTCGCTATCTCGAATTAAAAGAATATTTCAACGATGTCTTGTCAGACTTTAGGAAGGTTTACAGGCTCAGGGGTCGTCAAGCCCTACTACTACTGAAGAAGTAAAGCGTGATTTTTGGATCGACATCATGGATACTTTTCTTTAGCGATAAGGATCAGCGCGGACGGACAATTGACGCGGGTGGAGAGCTGAATTGTCTCCAAGACCCCAAGAAAGTCTCAATGTGGATATGAATTGCTTTGGAACTTTGGAAGCTGCCGTTCTTTTCGAATACGGTGTGGAAATGACAGCGAAAAATGACAACGCAACAACCAAACCCTTCCCGTTCGGTAGAAGTATGTAATCTTCGCGCTGATCTTCTCGAAAGATATAAGGTATCTGCTCAGCTTAAACCCCCGTATTGACGCCCTATTCATGACTTGCCTAAAACAGGAGACCACGCTCTCCATTACCCATTAAAGATTTTTACCCCAGGTTTTTACTGCTTCACGTCAGCGTCAATGTGACAATAATGTGACAAGTCAAGTTGGAAATCTGTAGTGGAGTTCTCAGGTTGATTGAAGAGTATAAAATGCTCCGATTCTGAGTTTGACATCCGAAACTGATTCAGACTTTGTTCAAAGCTTCGATGACGATCCGTTCAGCTGTTAGTCTCTCTTTTCAAAGTCTAGCTCTATGTACGGACGGAAATGTTAGGGTGATGTAGAAAAATAATAATAGATCGAATTTAAGTCCAGTACAAGCCCTGTGACGAATGCCACGCGAAAGATTTTGGCTTACAGTAAATTTATCGGATTAGAACCAAGCTAGGGCGCACGGTTCACAGGAACGGCGTCTCGCTGATGCGTGGGGCACACAGTATTTCCTAAGACGGTCGTACTGTACGAAGTACATCCTTACCTATCCCGTACACCTTAGATGCGCCCAACTCCCGTCCGATCTAAGTTCACACACGTTCATTATCTGAATCCTTCTATCGAGGTTGCGATACCGAGCTTGAAGAGAGATGTGAATCCGTCCCGGGTCTATAACGTCCACTAAGGAGTCTACATTGATGGATTCGCTTTAGCTAGTCGTTTTGCCTAGTCTCTGTGGTTCTTTCTGGAAGGAAGCGAAAAGCTTCGGCCCGTGACCATTTCCGGGTCTGCCTCTAATAAATTTGAAATATCTTTGCAATAATGCTGTTAACAGAGTGTTATCTTGGCTTGTTACCTCTACAGCTGCGAACAAATTGGACGGGGAACGAGTTTGCTGCTATGGACCCCGTATATCCGCCGTAGCGATGATGACCGTCCTAGTCCAAATGCAAGTGGGTAGGACGAGTGTTCTCGTTGCGCATGTTGATGATACTTAGATATTGCCATTTTACTGATAGGTTACCCACTATCCGGGCGTGCGCGGCACAAAAGTATTATAAGTGGAATTAAAATCATCCAAAGGCTTGCAAGCCTCGTAGATCACCTTCATTGACGACTTTGACGCTCATCTCCAGGGTTTCTGGATGTTTAGTGGTGACAGTTCTAAGGGTGCGGTGGTGTTGATAGGATGTATGTGTAGAAGCCTTCGAAGGAGGGGTCCGCCGAAGGGGATAAAGGGTCAAGGGTGGCCCAAAAGCGGCCGACATCCAAGTTAAGGTAATTTAGACTCGTGGAATCAGCCGGCTAACTTACCTGGGCTATACCTGGTAGATCTCCAATATCAGTGCTTTAGCCTTCGTGTGGCCTTCCCCGTCACCTCCGTGAACAAGCTGGCGAACCTTGTACATCGTTATCGTAATATGTGACGGGGCTTGACCGTAATTGTACGAGGGGCTAGCCCCCATAACCCGCCATGTCACAACCACTGTAAAGTGGAAACTACTGAAGCACATGCTTTTGGCGTGCCCCATGTAACGGAAGTACCTCACTGTTTTGCCTTTGTGCATCGCTACTTGTTTTCTTGATTATGCATCCAACATGATTGGAGTACTAGTTCAACCCCCCCAAGACTCCAGTCCAGCTGTACACGGCTTCAATGTAGATGTAATGAAAGTTCGACATAATTCCTCACGCTCAGGCTCATCCAAGCCTCAGCTCTGAAATAAGTCCAAGCTTGTGTTTCTGTTTCTGGAAGACACCCCCCACCTACCTCACAGTCTCTCATATTTGGTTATCCAGAAATTCGAAATCTACGGTTCAGTCTTCCGCTTCCATGACTCTGGAAAGTTGAAATATTCGCCTTGAGCTACAAAGATTGGTTTCTTATCATACCGTATTCTATGATATCGGGTCCGACAACTGATTGATCGATTTTACGTTCCACAACCTGGAATCCAAAAAGATGGTTTTCTGTACATATTGTGGCCAGTCGTTCACTCGAGATGAACATCTCGAGAGACATATTCTCACTCGTGAGTCAAAATAGTCTGTAGAATTGAACTGGCTGATTTCTCTTCTGTCAGATACAAATGTGAAGCCTTTCAAATGCTTCACCTGCCATATGTCTTTTGCTAGGCGGTACGTGCTGCGTATTCTAGGTTCTGGCCTACCACCTAATCTGCTCTTGCTGAAGGAAATTCTTCGATACTGACATCCATTAGCGATCTGTTACAACGACACTATTTGGTTCATGGCAGAGACCAGAACAACCAGGAAGGCCTACCTCCCAGTAACGGAATTATCCCCAAATCCGCTGGCCGAACACCTATTGCATGCAGTAATTGTGCCAAAACCAAGACCAAATGCGATAAGAAATTCCCCTGCAGTCGCTGTGCGGCAAGAAATCTTCGGTGCACTCTTCGTCCAACTCGACGAGCGTCCAAAAGCACACGAATTGGAAATCAAAACGAGGAGTCTAACAGTGGTAGCTCTTCTGAGCACGGCGGGAATAATGAGCCCTCGAATGGTTCCAAAAGTAACTCTCCTCAACTTCAGGATCAGAGCCAGCCACCTACTGTTCAAAATTCAACACCACCAACCGAGAAAGCTCCGTCGGTCGAAAGCGCAATGCCGTTGTTCGAACAAAGCCCGCCGAACGGAACCATCACCCAGACCCCGATAATGAACAACGTCATTTCTCCAGTACCGACCCCCAACAACGGTTTTGTCCACAGTACACCGATGTCTGGGTATGAAGAATTTATCCGAACGACGGGAAAAGATGGCTCAGACGGTTCTGCGAGCCCACGGTTCCTGATGGACTGGACGCAAATGCAAATGACTCCTGGCTTCGATTTGGGTAGAACAGATTTCCTAATGCCACATGAGATGGGGTTTGATATGGCTGGAATGCCCACAAGCCCGCCGAACGAGGGTCTTTTAGCCATGATCCCGGAACTTTCCCAGGCTCTTCCCGCTGCACCCCACGCACCTCCAATACCCCCCCCTAGGCTGGATAGTAACTTTTCCGATTTGGAATTGGGTAGCCCTGCGTCACTTTATTACTCCAACAGACACCCATCGATTGTCGACAACGGAAATATCTCTGAGCTGGGGGCTATCGTCGCAGCCCAGGACGGTTGGTCGTGTTTTCGCTGCTTACCTCCAATTCCCTCGAGCGCGTGTCCAAGGACTGCAAAATTGAATCTTGAGCGATTGGAACAGAGCTTGAAAAACCATGAAGGTTGGGCAAACTGGATGCCGCCTCTGGACGAGGCAGATCTTGCTAGCAAAGCACCCCTCGTCGTTATGCAGCTTCAAGAAAATTCTCGCGATAAGCTACTTGCCATCACGCAAACTTTTCTTCACAAAGCTCTGGATATCCATAGTACCGGGACAAGTGCCTCACCTGCAAACGGAGGATCTCCAGCTTCCACAGGATCGAATTTCGTATTGCTTCCTCCGGCAAGAGTATTGGAGCATTTTCTTCGATCATACGCTAATAACTTCGAGCGCTATTATTCGCTCACTTCAAGAGGTGTTCTCGATGCAAATGAACTTCTTGCATGCTACAATGACAAGGCTTCCAGTCTCCTCGTGTTATTGATGATTGCTCAAGGAGCTATGGTCATTCCTTCTTCAGACGCGAGGTGGCTCACTGGCGGACTTACCGAGGCATGTCGCATCTCTCTATTTGATCTCATCGAGAAAAACATCATCATGGCAAGTGATCCCATCGTGCTGCACTCAGCACTTCTTTTTACCGTGCAAGCGGCGTGGAGCGGCGACAAGTGGCAGATGGATATCGCAATGGGCCAACGGGGTATGTATTTCGCGATGCTTCGACATTCAGGAATGATGGAAAACCGCAATCCATCATCCAACGCGATGGATCGCAGAAGCTCTGCAGCGGATGGTTTGTGGAATGACTGGCTTGTCCAGGAAAGTAGAAGCAGGTAAGCGTTTCATATCCTCTTCGAGATTCTCTTCTCCCGTCCCCACTTCGGCTCTCCTCCGTCCACGTGACAACCCCAACTCAGGCCAATATCAAACTCCGATCTTTCAAGGAATAATCAACCTTAAGGGAATGTAGTAAACTGACATGTGATAGATTAATCTACTCTTGGGTCATGGTTGACCAGGACTTGGCACTTTTCCACGATACTGCTCCTCTCTTTTCCGTTACTGAGTTCGGCGCACCCATGCCGGACGCGGACCGTTTGTGGCAGGCTAAGTCATCTGTGGAATGGGCCGAAATCTTCAATCAGGTACATGAGTTCTCTGGAGGGTTTTCGTCGATAGGGTCTGGTGCTCGGCCCTTAAGTCTTCGTGATATGTTCCGTCTCTTCTTGGACGACGAGCTTCTTTCGCATGGCATCGAGCTTACACCTCTCCACTTAAGACTTCTTCTTCATCCCCTGCAGTCAATGGTATGTCAATACTGCCAGCTGCTGAGTTGTTTCTCTGATAACATCGCCTCTCGTCAACGTTCGCGTGCCGTTACTGCTGCGTCGACCAGGCTTCGGTTAGAAGAGGTGCAAGCTCTATTGCAGAGATGGTATGATCTGGCAGCAAGGTACATGAAGAGCAACCCCATCTGTGCAATGATGCAGGCAAATTTGGTGATGTTTCATCTGGTCAGCCTCAATGCTGTTACTAATTTTCCTGAAATCGAGCGATTAGCTCGAAGGGAAGGTTTCGACGGAACGTATCAACAGCTCGTATGGCTACACAAAAAGTGCATTCTCGATGTTGAAGAAGCCATCTATCACTGTGGACAGATCTTTAGGCTTATACGACTAATGCCCAGGGGTATCCGTCCACCATGGTGGGCGGGAGCGATATATCGAGTTGCTTTGATCCTTTGGACAGATAGTTTGACACATAACGAGTCTATCACCCCTGCAACAGGAATGTTTCCAGTCCCAGGTCCATCCTTCGCTGTCGACAACCTGCAGTCAGATCATCCATTGATTGTCCGATATTTGACCAAAAGGGAAGGAGTACCTACTTTGACCAAACGGGACGGCTCGCAGATCTCTTTAGACCACGCATTCACAGTCCTGACGCATTGCGTCGATGTCGTCGATGAAGGTTACGCGACTCGATTCTCAGACGGCATCCGAAGCAAATTACAACGACTTGCAACAGGCTGAATGGGACCTAAGGTGTCCAATTCTAGTGAATTGTCAGCACACCAGGATGCGCCTCGTACGCCAGAGTGGGAGGACATGATATGTGCCAGGACTTACGGAGTTTGTTCTGAAGCTGAATCGACATCGGCTTGAAGTCAGGAAGATAAAAGATGATCTCATCTAAAGCGACGGGTAAGGTGGTTCTTTTATGTGCAGTAAGAGACCAGGTACTATGGCGTTTATTGTACATACTCGTACAAGCTCGATCTTCTTGATCAACTCTCCATCTCAGCGGTGTGGTAGAAGACATGTCCTAAAAGTTTGACAGGTGGGGTAGGCATCTCGACCGAGGGTACAGCGCTCTCTTCCTGGGACAGCGTCACAGCAAATAACGGTCATTTCTTTTAAAGACTACCGATTTATATGTGTATTGGATATAGAGGAAGAGTACGATGTATGATATGGGGTCCTGGCTCAAATCAGGCAACATCTAGCTTGAGGCAGCATTAGTTTTATATCACTTGTTTCTTTTGCTACTTTACCTGATATCCAGATTCATGTCATCGCTTCGGACTGCACTTTGCTTACGCGGCCTAGGGATCTGCCCGTGAAAGTCTTTCTCCAATAGTACAGAGATCCTCGCACCGTATCGAATCAACTCTCACCCAGCAGCGCAGAGGGTGCAGCAAAAGCATCACCGTACTCTTTCGCACCACAGAGGCTGCAGGCACTTGCCTCGTTATGTACTGACGCACGTACTCTGAAACAACGCCGTTAGCCAACGGCGTGCTCGAGTACCATTTTCACCGTACTTGTGCGATTGCACGTTACCATCGTTACAATCATTACGATGACAGGCTTTGGGGGATATCGATCTTTTCTGTATGTTATGAAGATTGCGGTGGTATGGTACTAGCTCCACCCGATCCTGGCAAATTCGATATAGGGGACAGCAATCGCTCGAAGACTTTATGACAGTCCCCTGACGCTTGAGAAAGTAAAACTGCGGATTGGGCGTAACACTGTGTCACTTCGAGAGAAAATATCAAGTCCCAAAGACAGGGCCAACCCTTGCCGAGATGTGCAAAAGATCTCCCATACTCCTCCCATTCATGCATATTTACAAAGCCTGTCTTGCGAGCATACGGTATAGATGCTGCAAAGATCTTCGGGGACGGTCCGGTTTGAACTGCCTCGCTCATTAGGGCTGGTGAGGAACACGAATAAGACAAGCTCTATCGCTGGAGTACTTGTAAACCGATCAAGGACTAAAAGAGATTCTCGCCTTTTGCAAGCTCCCGCTACGCTCGCTACCTACTACTATTCTCTGCTTACCGCGTTCTACTAGGTCGCAGAACTCTCAGCGCGATATAAATCACATGCTCATCTTCGTCTCTGGGAGCTGTAGTCGCTCCAGGACATATGAATGATATCCGCAGACAAGACGCATGAGGGATCAAGCACAGCTGCTGCAGCAACACGCACCCTTGATGATCATCATAGGAAATATATTCTATAGATGAAAATGCTTAGGTACTGACGATAGGAGAGGTATGGTAGCCGTAGGAGGTTGTTTGAATAAGCGTCTCCCACCAATCAACGAAGCCGACATCCGGTTACCATTCAGCGAAGTCCGAACGTGCAGTTATTGGTTGCTAGGACAGGTACGAAGGTACTTCCGGTACGTACAACTACCTTGGACTGAGCGATACTGATTGACAGTTGCCATAGTACAATAAGGTAAGTGTCTGCGGTGAATAGAAGTCCGATGATGAATGTCTGGGCATTTCGGGTGATGCGGGGAGAAAGGGGAGAGACCTGAGCGATGACATCGGGTGGCTACCGTGACCGTTTCGTCTTCCGGCGCAAGGGGAGCTTGAGATATCATCGTATCCTGATTATTTTTCCAAAGTGTCTGCAGTATAGAAGCCAAATGTCTTGCATACCTTAGAACAAATATAGTTCTGATAAGGTATGGTTGGAGTAAGGTAGTAGGAAAGGGTCAATGAAAACACCTGCGTTTAAATGATAGTGAAGGGGCCCGTGTGGGAGTTCCTGTGCCCTCCACTTTCAGTGCCACATGCCCCTGCAAAAGCACTGATCCTTCCATCCCGGCTCCTCCCTCCCCTACCCGGCGCGGCAAAACTTACCGTTAACCTTATCCGCCAGGGGATGATGCTATAACGGTGTACTCCCAAGCTTAATCGGCTTGTACTGTACTGTACTATCCCTTCCTCTCGCTATGATCTTTCATACCCTTAGCTCCCTTACTGTGATGCACAACTGTGTCACCTTTAGGTATCCGCTGGTCTAAGTCTTCTACCTAATGCTCGCCTCGATGACATCGATCCTTCCAGGTATGTCCTGTAACCCCTTGGTCGGTTGGCGGGGCCGATGGTGTTGATGCTTGATGTTACCTACCTTTCTATTACAGTGAGTATCAGCGGAGTCATAGGATAGTTGAGTCCGATTGCATTTTCTATATAGAATGTGGAATCCTCACTCGTATTTTGTCCTTCTGTAATACAGTAAGCTGCTTCTCGTACAACTCCTTCAAGTCTCATTTACTTTCAGACCTTTCAGTCGCAATCGATCTGTGCTATCAAACATTCACAATGGCAGTAGGCAATGGCACGACTGCTTCTACCCCCAGTGGCCCAAGCTATCTGCTTCATGGCAAGGTTGCAGTTGTCACTGGTTCTGGTAAGTGAGGCGACCCAGCTGGGTTCTTTTCGAATTTATGGCTTTCTAACAAGAACGTTAGGTCGCGGAATTGGCAAAGAGATGGCACTAGAGCTTGCGCGGAGAGGCGCAAAGGTCGCAGTAAATTATGCGAATAGCTCGGAAGCCGCTGAGGAGGTTGTTAAAGAGATCAAGAAGATTGGCTCTGATGCTATCGCCATCAAGGCCAATGTTGCTAATGTTAAGGAGACCATTTACCTGATGGACAAGGTCGTTGAGCACTTTGGTAAGCTCGACATCTGCTGCTCGAACTCCGGTGTTGTTTCATTTGGCCATTTGAAGGATGTGACTGAAGAGGAGTATGACCGCGTCATGAGCATCAACACCCGAGGACAGTTCTTCGTCGCCCGTGAGGCGTACAAGCACATGGAAGAGGGTGGCCGTATTATCCTGATGGGTAGCATCACTGGTCAAGCTAAGGGTGTTCCCAAGCACGCTGTCTACTCTGGTAGCAAAGGTGCAATCGAGACCTTCGCCCGGTGCATGGCTATTGGTGAGCGTCTCCAAGTATCCACATCGATATATTCAACTAACCAATTTGTTTTAGACTGTGGTGATAAGAAGATCACAGTTAACGTCGTTGCTCCTGGTGGTATCAAAACCGATATGTACCATGCCGTTTGCAAGGAATACATCCCCAACGGCGACAACCTGACGAATGAGGAAGTCGATGAGTATGCCGCCACGTGGTCACCCTTGAACCGGGTGGGCCAACCGTACGACATCGCGCGTGTCGTCTGCTTCCTCGCATCCGAAGATGGCGAGTGGATCAACGGCAAGGTCATCGGCATCGACGGCGCTGCTTGCATGTAGAAGTTCATCTTGCTGCTTATCTTCTCATCACATCACTTGAAACCCGATTCCCCTCCGCTCATCTCGTACCCCTTTCTTCACAATCGCGGAGATCCTCATCAAGCTATACTCAATGAAGGGCCTGGATGGCAGTATCGCTTTGGCAGTTTAGAATGGAGCATTCAGGCTCGCAGTTAGCGAGTCATATGGCGTTGTACATGCATTATTCAATTGTAATTTATTATTTATGCCATGTTTGAGGTTATCTTATGTGGCTATGGTTTGGATAGAACTGAATGGAGTCAAGTGAATCTCAAGTTTCAGTACCTGGTAAGACTTAGGTGTTTATTGGCACATTTGTGATCGCACTGGTGGACTGTTCAGTCATACTAGTCACTGAGGTGTAGAAATTATCTCACCCTACTCCCTACGCTACATTGTATTAGGGGATCTCAGATCAATGGCTCTTTTGTCATGGATTCTTGTATTGGATGTGGTCTCTTTGTACATAATCATAGCCAAGCACCCTGCTGAGGCCCCTATTCCCCCTCTATACCCTTTAGGAACTGTGCGAAAGCCGTGTCGGGTGCCATCCTCTACTTGACGAGAGGAAACAGTGTCGCCACACGGATGGCTTCACTGTAACAATGATCTCGTAGTGAAAGAGAGCTGACCGTGCAATTGATTTGACAGGGCGACTGTACGCGCCAACGTATTAGAATAATGTCTCCTGACCGTACAGTCCCTCCCGACTGTACTATCATTCCCCACTACACAGTCCCTCCCCTCTGTACAATCTCTCTCCATCGATATACCACCTCCTTCGTCGTATAGCTGTCGCGGGATGGGCGAAGCAACGTACATAGACAAACTACCGGCCAATGTACCGCAAGGTTATAAAATAAATAGAATACCATTATACCCAACTTTCCAAAAATAAAGAAATTACACCTTTGATCTAGTGGATAATCTATCTTTTACCTGTCTTGAAGACAACGCTCGGTATTTCACATTCTGATTACTCGTAGGGATACCTCAGCAACTACACGCTTGGAGTCGCAAGATACCCCGAGAGTCACCGGCAATCTTCCTGTCCTCCTAGAGAAAAATGTACGCCTCGATGATTAAGGGTTCTTTAGCTTAACCTGGAGAAAGTATTTCTTTATATTACGTTTTGATAAAGCGACACATGATCACCGATGAAGTCGCTTCCGGGAACGTCTGACGATATCTCGAACGTATTCTTTACTGTTTCTTGTGAATTGGGCGCTTATGGTGAACCTTAGGAGAGATTAAATGTGTATGTTCACTTTTCCTAAGGTCACTGTGACGATGGTATCCTATAGGGGATTTTTCTTTATCAGGAAACGATCATACTAGAAGGTAAGGATTGGGTATCTGTTAGCACAACCTTATTCAAACATACCCTACCGGGCCGCTATTTATTCTCACGAAGCTTCCCAAACTCTGAGATATCCCCATCATAACGCAAAACCTTGTTCGCCTCTCTGTCCTATACCTGCCTTCAGTCCTGCCTTCAGATCCCCCCAACTCACTCCTTCTCCATTCCCGCGTTGTGCCAACTTCTGATCCGGTAACTCCTTCCCGACCTCAATAGCGTCGGTAATCTTCCCTAATGCCAATTTCCGCATGTATACTGTCTCCGTAGCTCCTACTAATTGCCTTCCCTCACCATGGAGCAAATAGTCTTCGAACCACTTCTCTTCATCCTCATTCATCGGGAACTCAACGACTTCAATACCATTGTCCGGCCGGTCTTTACGGGAATGGGTCAAAACCGAGCTGAGTATGGTTTTCAGGAGCTCCCTGTGCGTTGTGGGTGGATGCTGCCGGGCGAAAGAGAACGCTCGGGCCGGCGAAATCTTGGACAGATGTGCAACAAAGCTGTATAGGAGATCTCCCGATAGGGAGGGAGTCATGGTGTGGTAGTATGGGAGAGCTAGGGAGGGTTCGTGAGATAGGAGGGCGGAGAGGATTTCGGGGGAGAAGGTGGAGGGAACAGCTGGGGTTGCGAGATGATTGAGTGCGTTCTGTCTAGCGTTAGTTGGTTGAATTGACGCGTTATCCCGTGCCGAGTTGAGCTCAAGAATGCCCCAAGGGAGGGTTTCACTGACTGTGAATTGGAAGTTGTCCATGAGCCAGAGTCCAGACAACACGATGTAGAATTGCTCTGGTAGGAACACAGCTCTGTAGAAGTCTTCGGATGGGTCATTGCTTTTCGACGCGCAGTCTTTTAAGATGTAAAATAGAAGAGATTGCTTGTAGTGAGCTGCTAATGGTGCATTAGCGATAGCGGTGTGAATTTCCCTCAGGTTATGGTTCGTCTGAGGAGGATAGAAACGAAGCACTATATGTTTGTAAGTAAACGTTCTAATGTACAGTTAACCCCAATATCTACCGTCAAGCTGCAGGGTGTCGAACAGTCGATCTATGAAGAGCTTGCCTTCAAGCTGTCGCCGTCGGTGAAGGATGCTCCCATATTTTTCGCGTGGATACGTGTAATCCGGATTGAAGCTAAACACCTCGTCATAATTGTTGAAGTCGAGCATTGTGGTTAATCACAGCTAGCTTTCCCTTCTAGTTCCTTTTTGAAGTGAGGTTGCGCTGCGAAAGGCGCGGACGGAAACCCTCCGCGACATGTGAATTCGCGAGCAGCTCGCGACTGGTGCAGCACTATAAGTTTCCTTTGTACGTGCCGATATACTGAATCTCGACAGAGATGTATGTAATGCTTAAATGTCTCTTTGCAAACTCACAATAATGAGTGGATATATAACGCATTTTCAATTGGCTAACAGTTGCAAGCTCGTTTCCATTTCCTCTGCAATCGGAGCGAAATGGGGGTTTCGATGCCTCGTCTGACTTCAGTAGAGGCACTAATGGGGCTCGTACTATAATCTCATATGACTTATTATAATTGTGTAGGATATTATATTATGTATGTAATCTCCTTACCTCGGAGTCCATATTCCTTGATTGATCACTATCCAAATGCACATGAAGTGGAATCACTGCAACCAGATAACTGCACGAGTTCAAAACGTTATTTTTCTTTGTGCAAACTTTGATTGAACTTGTTGAGTTTCTTTTTCTTTTCGCACTGCTTCAGTGTATGGACCTTCTGTCATTCGTGTAGTTATCTCAGACGATCTAAAAAGTTTGGAGTACACTTTTCTTGAACCAAAGGCTCTTGAATGACTACTTGAACTCCAAAGTGTCATAAATACATGAAATGCGATTCCCGTCTCGGGGCTCCTTTTCCACCGGTGACGGAATAGCAGAATCGGGGGCAGATTAAGAGTTAGTGGTCTATCATTCCTCTGTACACCTTGATCCTTGTTTGCGGAGATATCTGAACCTTTCTATTACTAAGTCTTCTCACGTGACCGAGTATAGAGCTGATGTGCACCGGAAATACAACAAGATTATGTGATCGCCAGAGAACGGATTGGAAAAGGGGTGCAGAAGGTCGAAACCGGCTCGTGAGGTTTAGGTAGAGATTGTTCTACGAGTCAGGAAACTAATATAGTTGTCGAAGTGATTCATTATATGCGCGTGACTTTGCATTCTTCGAATACGGATGGTACTATAGACGCTAGATAATGCGTATCGACGGAGGGTGGTATATCATATATGGTATCGTACTACAGAGAGGCAAAAACGCCGGCCCAAATGCGCGCAAGATTATATCCTGGTTAGATTAGCAACTTGGGGAGAATATATTAGGAGATACTTGACGGACAGCTTCCCCTCATATGCTCAGCATCATTCTCTCTGTTATCCTCTCTCGCCTCCGCAATCATGGTGTCGATGCCACGTTCCTTCAATGCTTTCTTCTCACCTCAGTTATCTTGAAATTATTTGCTCCACGAGGGAATTACCATTAAACACTGGTTGTACTGTTTGAAAAGCGGTTCACATTCATTCGTAGTCGCATTTCCGCGTAGGAATTCTTGCATAGTATGTCAGAATAAGGCCCTTGTTCCGTGAGGATGTTGCCACAAACTTTCGCTATACCATTTTAGAAAGCAATTGTCGTAACGCCTGGGTTCTGTCAGTGTATCCATACTTGAACTACCATAAAGATAAGACTCAACTCTTTTACTTCGTTGCATTCGGGTGCTAGAGATGCGGACATGCTTGGGCTGTGGAAGTTGTAATATGACGACTTATTGAAGCCCCATGCTGAAAGGAGCTTAAGAGGGCGGCTTGGCATCTCCGTCCGCAACCGCGACTGGAAAGCTTCCAGATACCAGAGCTCTCCCCGAGCTCTTTTACTCCACATTCCAAAGATGCTGAAACTCTTAGCTCGTCCACTTACACCCGTTGGGTGTAGAAATGTGGCTCGACTATGTTTACGGTCGATATCAAATTTTGCAGGACATGGCTCGGTTCCCTCCCGCGCAGCGATTCCTATGCCATTTGTCACCGAGACAATTGTAAGGTTCCCCTCAATCAAGGAACAAGATCAAATAAACTGACTGGCTAGGGAGGTGGCTGGCATACATGTACGCCTTTGTTGCGCAGGATTGTTTCACAGCAATTAACAAATTGGTCCAGATGATATATTCTCCCGGCTTCTGAAGGTACTTACAGCGCTTGCGATCTATCACAGACAATAGAGTAATGTCATGTTATATAGGAACGTATAGTCTGTCTCAATGGACAAGTTGACGATGTAGTATCAGCGTCTATTGTAGCCCAGCTCCTATTCCTCGAAGCAGAAGACCCGGACAAAGGGATCAGCTTGTATATCAACTCGCCAGGAGGTTCAGTAACAGCAGGTAATTAGAAGAAGATACAATACTTGAACACTCGGAGTAGAAATCTAATACTGGCTAAGGACTTGCAATCTACGATACGATGACCTACATTCGTTCCCCAGTTACGACAATTTGCGTCGGACAAGCCATGAGCATGGGCTCCTTGCTATTATGTGGAGGCGCCGTTGGATCACGCTTTTGCTTACCGCATAGCTCTATCATGATCCATCAACCTAGTGGAGGCTATACAGGACAAGCGTCAGATATTGCTATACATGCCAAGGAAATTTTGAGGATCAGGGGAGAATTGAACAAGATATATCAGAGGCATCTAACAAAACCCCATACTTTGGAGGAAATTGAAAAGCTGATGGAGCGCGACTATTTCATGGGCGCTGATGAGGCTTTGGCTATGGGACTGGTTGATAAAATTCTCAACAAACGGGAATCAGAATCTGATAAGGATGACAAAAAGGACTAGATCTCCTATAAGATGTAAAATAAAAAATATTAATGTAAGAGAGTGAAAATGTCACGTCTATGAATCAAAACTTCTACTTTAAAGCTCGTTTATTAATCACGTGATCGTGTTTTTTCATCGTGCTACTTTTCGCGTGTTTCGGCGCGTTGAGAAGAGCACCCGAGAAACTCGACCCATTTTTTGAACCACCATATCCCACTTCTACCCCCTACAATGGCGTTCACGCGACCTGGAAAGCGTCCTCGAGCGCAAACTGCAGACGAAGAGATTGTTGAGGTTGTCACAGCGTCCTCTAATCTCAAACCTGGCAGTGCAAGTTTATCTAAGAGTCTCCTCTATTAGCTGTAGGCTGACCCTGTGCAGCATAAACGACCTCGCCTATCTGCTGCTTCCGACGATGATGGCTCTGAATCGGAATCAGTATCAGAAGACTCCACTGAAGCGTCAGGTGAAAGTGATGCTGAATATTCGGGCTATGATTCAGACATGCAAGAGGAGGTTAATAAGCTCCATACCCAAATAGATGCACGCCATAACGGGCAGCGCTATACGGAGAATAGGCCGGCCGATGATAGTATTGTTGAGGAAATCAAATGCATCAACTTTATGTGTCATTCGAAGTTGACGGTACCATTGGGTCCTCTAATTAACTTCATTATCGGTCACAACGGTAGCGGTAAAAGCGCCGTGTTGACTGCATTAACGTTATGCTTAGGAGGTAAAGCGACTGCCACGAATCGTGGCCAGAACCTGAAAAGTTTTATCAAAGAAGGACAAGATTCTTGTACTCTCTCGGTGCAACTGAAAAACCAGGGTAGTGGTGCATACCGACCGGACCTTTATGGGAAGTCTATTATCGTGGAGAGACATTTCTCCAAAACCGGATCTAGTGGGTTCAAAATCAGAAACGCGAAAGGGAAGGTTATCTCTACCAAAAAGCAAGAACTCGAGGACATCACAGATCATTTCGCACTGCAGCTGGATAACCCGGTGAATGTCCTTACTCAGGATATGGCACGCCAGTTCCTGAATTCATCGACCCCGAAGGATAAGTACAAATTCTTCTTTAAGGGGACCCAGCTGGAGGCACTCGACCAGGACTACAAGATGTTTCAGGAAACATTAGAAGGCACCGAGGCTAAGCGGGAAGACCTGGAGGCAATTATTGCGCACCACAAGAAGGAGTTAGATCAAGCAAACCAAGACCTAGCTGCTTGTGAGCAACATGCAACCTTGAAACGAAAACTTGACTCCATGCGGCGGCAGATGATTTGGAGTCAAGTTATTGGCGAAGAGAAGGTCAGTCTTCTAAGTGATGGTATGAATACTTTTTATGCTCTAACTTTTCTCCCCAGTTGCTAGAAGAGAAACAGTGTCAGCTGGAACAAATAGAGGAAGAAATTTCTCAAAAGCAACATGAGGCAGAGCTGGCTCAAGCAAGGTATAACGATGCAAACAACATGTACACACAGGCAAGTCAAGCTGTAATTGACCTTAAGGACTCACTACGACCGTGTGAGGAACGCAAGGAACCGATCAAGGATCAGTTCGACAAAAACAAGGCGGAACTGACCCAGCTCCATGTATGTTCCCTATTTATTTTTTCAAGAATATTGTAATCTTATTTTCGGCTAAGACACCATTAGAGCCAGCAAAGACAGATCAAGGGTTATATCGAACAAGCCAAGAAGGTTATTGATCGATTAACCCGAGAGATTCGAGAAGAGCTCGAGCGCATGGAAAGCGCAAACGGCGGCCAACATGCTGCCAAACTGAATGAGTTACAGGATGCTAAGCTCCGTGTAGAAGAAGCAAGGCATGAACTTAATGAACATGGGCCCCAGAGAAGGAGACTCGAGGAGCGACTTAAAGCAGCACAACAGGAATCGGATAGTGGACTCGAAACGTGTAAGAATAAACAGAAGGAAATCGCAAACGGGGAGAGACGTATACAGGAGATTTCCAAGGACGAAGGACGATGGACTCAAGGCTACGACCGAGCCTTGCCCGCTCTTCTGGACGCTATCAATAGGGAGTCTGGATTCAGGGAAAAGCCTGTCGGACCTCTAGGTCGGCATATACGATTACTGAAACCAGAATGGTCCTCAATACTGGAATCTTCATTTGCTACAGTTCTGAACAATTTTGTTGTGACAAACAAGCCAGATTCAGATCTATTAGGTGCCCTGATGAGGCGTACCAAATAGTAAGTTTCACCTTGGTAGACTCTCTCGTTTCTCCGAGTTTACGGACTAACCGTAAGTCAGTCACGCTTCCGTTATCATTACAACAAAGCGTCCTATAGATACCACTGGACACGAGCCAGATCCATTGTTGGTAACATGGTTAAAAGTTCTGAAAGTAAGTGAACGTCCTCTGTGGGCTATCTATTACTGACCATTTAAAGATCGATAATGATCTCGTCAGGAATAGCATAATTATTAACCAACAGGTTGAGCAGACCGTACTCATCGAGGATCGTAATGAAGCCATGCTTTTTATGGGTCGGGATGGGAACGCGAGACCGCGCAATGTCAGATTATGTCTGACTATGTCGGATGACAACAAGAACATGGGCTTCCGCATCGGATATTCTGGCTCGGGCCAGCTGAACTCACAACCAATCAAAGCTTGGGAGACCCGAAATCGAATGCAAACTGATAGAGAGTCTCAACTAAGGTTTGTCACATAAAACATATCATACGATAGATCTGACCTTATTACAGCATAGCGCGAGATTCGGTCCAGAGACTTAGGCAGGACATGGATGTTCTAAAGGCCCGTCGTCGTGACGCTGAAATAGAGGTTAAAAATTGTAACGACGCGATTGGCAGACACATGAAAGAGTACAACCGCCTCAAAATTCAAGTCCAGCATGCGGAAGAACAGGTCGACCGGCTAAAGGATGAGCTCGACGCCGATACTCCTCAGCAGGGAAAATTAGACGCGTTGCAAACCGCTCTTAAAGAGGCTGAAGCAGATCGTGAGATGCAAAATAATACATACGGTGATGCTGTCAATGCAAAAGATGCTCTAGGTATCCAACAGCGAGATCTTAAACAACAAATGGACGAGATTCAAGAGGAGATCGATGAAATCCAGATGAGGATCTCGAAAGCAGAGTCCACTCAGAGCAGGGCCCTAGAAGCGAGACGTGTAGCGTTGCTCGCTAATAACGAAGCTCACAACCTTGTTGAAGAAGTGGTTAAGCAAAAGCAAAGGCTACAAACCGAACTGAACGAGCAGCAGGAGGTGGTTACTACATTTGTTAACCAAGCAGAGAATGTGTGTCGACGCGTTGCTATTGAGGGAAATCTCACACATGAGCAGCTCGAGATAAAATACGATAGACTGCAGAAGGATTATCAAGCAGCCCAGAATAGGTTGGGTGGGACTGAGGAAGAAATCACACAGCGTGCTCTAAACGCAAAAGAGACGTATGTTTCCGCGAAAGAACAATTCGACAGTAATGAGAGAGTGACGGAGTCTTTGAAGCTCACTTTGGTGAATCGACAAGCACGCTGGAGACGGTTCCAGGAGTTGATATCCCTCAATGCGCAGACAACATTCACGCGTCTTCTCGCGGTGCGTGCTTTCCGAGGACAGATTCAATTCGCGCATAATCGAAAGGAACTTGATCTTGCTGTAAGTGACTATAAACGGTGGTCTTAAAGAGTGCTGATGGTGATTAAATTCTTAGGTTGAGCCTGACATTACGAAAGCTAGTAACAAAGGAAGGCAGACGAAGACTCTGTCCGGCGGAGAGAAATCATTTTCAACAATCTGTATGCTTTTGGCGTTATGGGATGCGATGGGTTCACCAATCCGCTGCTTGGATGAGTTTGACGTGTTCATGGACAGCGTCAACCGTGATATCAGTATGAAGATGATCATTTCTGCGGCCCGTGAAGCCGTTGGTCGCCAGTTTATCTTTATCACCCCACAATCCATGGGAAACATCACGGCGGGCGACGATGTGAAGATCATCAAGTGAGTATGCCCGAGTTGAGTTTTTACAGATATTGGACTAACGGGTATAACAGGATGAGCGACCCTGAACGTGGTCAAACAGCACTTCCGTTCACACAGCAGTCATAAACCACTGACCTTATTTCTTTTGGCGTTTAGGTGGACGTTGATGTTGCATTTACCCCGGAACTTGGGGATTAGGAGGATGATCTGTTTTTCGATCGATCTTCCGTAGATATCTGCACGATTGCCTGCATGAGGATCTTTGGCCTGGCTTATTTCCGTGTTTATTATTCTTCTTGTACTACTATACCCTTCTCTGAGTTGTTCGGAGGCTTCTAAATGGTCGGTTGAAGTGGGTTTTCACACATGTATAGAGGGTTGCGGTGAGACGTGGGAGAAATGGGTAATGCCATGTTGAAGGCCGCTTATCGAGGTATACATGTGATTATATTAGCTATGCCACATGCGAAATCTACCTTATACATTAATGATGGAGGTACAAAGTACCTTACACCGCTGAACGCGCCAAATCGGTTTCCTAACTTTTCTTGGTTGCTATGCAGTGCCGCCTTCGTGTGTTTGGCGAGGTTGACGGGAGCACACGCCTCTACTTCTCACTTCCACTTCAACGTTGATCGTTGCTCCAACACCTGCTCACCAAAAAGGACAACAAGCAACTTCACGCTTCCTACGTTCTTTGTCAAGCGAAAGTTGGACTAAACATCGCTGAATCTCCTATATTGCCTTCCATGCGCTTCCTTGTGGAGCAAGGGCCGCTGCTCCTTCTCCACGTGTTGCGCCTGCTCTTTAGCTCACATCATCGTTGAAACAATGGAAATCTTCACAGAGAGCCCGCAGCGTAGTAGTGGAGCAACAACACCCCTCGTGCATCAGGAATATTCAGATAACGAATCGGCGAATTCATTAGGGCCATCAAAAGCACTAGACTCCGATGGAGAACTTACGGCGCAAACCTCGCATGCGGAGGGGGTCATCGACGAATACCTCCGCGATGAAGCCGTATCCACTCCAGAACCACAAGACATTCTTTCGAAACCGTTGAAAGGGAAGGGAAAGGAAGAAACTCCTGTTACGATCAAGAAGGGGCCGCTCACCCTTCTGGAACTTCCTGTGGACATCCTGAGAGAGATCATCACACACGTACGATCACGTTCAATGGTACCCCAAATGCTCCACGCCACTGACATGTTTACTCTAGTTGACACATACAAACGATTTGACCGCACTAGCGTTAACTCATTCGGCTTTTCATCAGCTCACCTTACCCTTCATCTATACTCGTTTCGACATCGTCTGGCCTGATGAGAAAACCCAGGAAATATACCCCAAGGTCGGTGTAGATGCATTAACATATGGTCTAGCTACGCTAGTTATGGCGGAGGAGATATTCGGCGAAGCACCCTGGCAGCGATCATTGAAGAGTTCACAGAGAAGCCAATATCCAACCATCACAAATGTGCGGCGTCGAAGGGGGAACCACTATGCCCAATTTACGAAGAAATTCTCCCTTGGAAACGGACCGCCCGACTGGGTTGCAGAGTATGCAATCACGAAAGAGTGCGGGAAAATGCTCGGTACACTGGTGGCTCTGGCCGTCGCTCGTATGCGTAATCTAGAGACCTTTGTTTGGGACATGCCAACAGGAGTTCTACGTGATGTGTGGCTAGCATTGTCATCTCTAGCCGATCGGGAAGATGGACATGATTGTAAACTCGAAAAAGTATGGATACGGTGGCATGACAATAGAGCAATGGATCCTACGGTTGACGCGCCCCCTCCTCCGTTGCCGATGGGAGGAATCACGGTGCAGCAAAGCGGAACAAATGCGATGCACATTTCCGTTTCTGCACCAACGAACCACACGGTCCCGGCTACCAGAGCGATTGACCGCATCGAACATCCCTCATTCTCACTTCTCCCCCCCTTGAAGAGCTTGAGCGTGCTCGATATCGACGAACTTCCTTACTTAGACGAGATTAGCGTTTTAATCGGGCGTTCACAAAAGAGTTTGAAAGAGCTAAGGGTTGGCATTGCTCGCCACGCACAGTCAAGAGATTGGGTAACAGCTTGGGAAGGAGATGGAGTGCAACAAGTTGACTATAGCACCGAATGGACGGCTACGAGCTCTATAGGTGATAAGAGACTCGGGGGAGTCCTTGGCATAATTGTTGGCAGAGTCTATAATATTCGTCAGAATTCCGGAACAGCATCCAACGTGGCACCAGCCAGCGATACTGCAGCAAGACAAGCTTCGGAAAAGCTTCCGGCCTCCCAACCCAATTCACACCCAAGTATCCAGACCGCATCCGGTGAAGGCGCAGGCCCAAGTAATATTCCCAGTGCGTCCGGTGGTGTTTTGTTAGAGCTTCCATCAGATTCGGTGACGCAAGCCTCCATTTCTGGAGATAGCGTTCATGAAATAGAGCACGGTGTCTCCTCCCTAAAGGTGCAGGATGGTCCTTTAGGTCCGGAACGTACATCACTGCGCTCAACATCGCCGCGCCGCTCTCGAGCGCCAGTAAAGAAGACAGAAACGATATTAAACGGCAAACTACACTTGGAGTCACTCGAGCTGGAACGTATCATTCTCTCTGTCTCGGTCCTTGAAAGAGCTTTTGATTGGTCAACGCTCGCAAACCTTACAATCCTGCATTGCCAAAACCACGAACAACTGTGGAAGTCTCTGAGGCGGACTTTCTCCCCAACCCCGTCACAAACTCGCAGTACAGCGTACAAACTCGCTCGTCCTGAATATCGTCTCAGGCTTAAAAAGATCCATACAAATCAAGTCTCCCCTTCACTCATCTCCTTCCTAAAGGAAACATTAGCGCCCAACAGTCTAGAAATTCTCTTCCTGCAGGAAGGTCGGTCATACTCGTCCAATGTGACGATTGATGCTATCTTCAGAGGGCCAATCCGCAGACATCACGCTAGCATCAAAAAGCTTATGATCGATTCTAGCGAATTCGACAATGATGGCAACCCTACAAGTAGTTCAAGATGGCGTAGGTGGATGCTCAACCGTGAGATTCTAAGTTATATGACTAGTGGTCGTATGAGTGGATTGAGAGAGTTGGCTGTTTGCCTCAATTACAAGGATTGGGTAAGTCTAAATTGCAAAACAAAACTAAGATGTTCTAACGATCTAATCTAGCATTATTTCTTACAAACGCTACCGATGATTCCTCATATTCGATCCCTTTATATCCCGCATGTAGCTGATCACGCTTACGGAAATAATATCAACAACGACCCCACCGAGCTCGCCATGCAGGTTGTAGATATTGTGACCCTTCGCCGGGATATCGAAATCTGCTACATGGGCATAGGCGAGAAATGCTATGAGATCCTTGAAAATAAAATTCCCACCACAGGGCGACACGATGGTAGCTTCAGCTCAGTTGACGGACCTCCTAATACCGTTCAAAATACATACCCCATGCACCATGCGATCGTTGAAGATGATGAGACGGAAGACGAGGACGATGAAGATGAAGATGACGATCATGGCGATGGGATCGAGGATAGCGAAGGTGCAAACGATAGCGAGTCAGAGGAGGAAGAACAGGAAAGTGACGATGATAGCTTTTATACCCAGGAGGAAGAACGAAGAGGACCCCCGAGGCTGAGACTCAGGGAAATACTGTTCTATGACGATAAGGTGGCAATTTTCAAGGCGAGGCATGGGAGGCTTTAGCGATCTCTCTTATTAGATTTGGGGTTTCGTTCCGGGCGCCTGAGTGGTTGGTACAGGAGCTTTTTCGGCGAGGCATTTCCGCATGGGATAGGCGTTTTGTACACATTGAACTATTGATTAGTTGATTTGCATGTCTTTGATCGGCAAGGAACTTCCTGATATAAGGAAATAGAATATCAGTGTTCCCCTCGTCATCCAAATTATTCTTTTGCTTGGAGGTAATTTTGAGAATAACCGTACGTACCCAGTCGTGCAAGTCCGTTCCGCTGGGACGGACTGCACGTGATGACGCGTTTACATGCAAATATCGAACCGCGAGACCCTCTAGAAATATCCCCCTTCAACAACTGAAATGCGCACACAGAATGGCCACAGCAATCCCACCACAAACATCTAACCGTACTCTCCTGTTCTCCTCCATCTTCCCGTCCTCCTCTGTCTCACATACAACCCCTACCCCTATTGCTACACCAATCCTCGGTTCCACCGCTCCGGGCCAGTCCTTCGGTGGTTTTGGCCCTCAAGCTACCTTCTCACAAGACGCTGACCAATCACAAGATATTGCGCGAGACATCATCAGAAGAGAAAAGGCTTGGAGTATCGCGACTAGATTTTTGAGCAGTGCTGTACAGTATGCGGGACAAAGTCAGAGTGGGGCTACCCGGAGAGGAAGAGAAGTGGATGTCGCGTTGAGATTGCTGCTTGCGGGGGCAAGGGAAGGAACGGAACAACTGGAGCTGGTGGAGTGGTATAGCCATGAAGTGAGAGAGCATTATTTGAAGGGAGTGCGGGAGGGAGTGAGGGAATTGTGGAGGTCGGTATGTGAGAGTCATGCGGTCATTAATAAATAAAAGAATGGTGTTGCTGATTAGTGTTTAGGAGATTTTGATCCAAGATGCTGGAAATACACTGGCAGAGACGATCTCAAGGCTTCATGCTATACAAGCTGCCTACTTGCAGCCACTGGTTGAGCATATCATACCGATAATACGTGAGGGAGAACCGAGGCAGAGTACTGAGACGGCAGAGGATGCTCCAACACCTTCAAAGCTGACTGCTAAAAAATTCACAAGAGATTTGCATGCGCTTTTCGTGCACTCTATTCCGCAACAGCGGTATTCGAAGACATTGGCGTTTCTGCTCTACGATGCGGGATGCAGGCTCTTCCGCCTCCACTCTGAGAAAACTGCAGATGCAAAAGAAGCAACTGAAGAGATGCAATCGATACGCAAACAAGTGCCCGCGCTATTGCGAGGTCTGCAAGAGGTAGGCTTGGGAGATGATCGGGCCCAGCGGGCTTTTGCTCACGCCATGGATAAGCTTATGGATGAGTTTATCATCAGCCATTATATGAAAGTTGACTGGTACGGAAAGTCTTCCGTTACGAGACGGTTGAGACAGTGGGTCAAGGAAGGCTTCGCTCCATTTGTCAAGGAGGTCATGCAGGCTCTTGGGGCTTCTGATGAACCTGTAACTGCAGGTGAAGTTCAGCAATGGCAAGACATGGCTATTGGAAGGTTAGGTCGAGCTAGAGTGGACAACCTATTTGACTACATTGTAGCTTGGGATAATAGTCTTGGGGCCGTTTTAGACCTAAAGGTAGATATTATGCTCCCTTATCTGTGATGGTTACTGAGATGATCTGACAGGAATATATTGCGTCACCAATAGCACGTACACAACTTACCAGCACATTTTCAAACCAGATATCACGTCGGCTATTACACGCAGGCGCAACCACA
Source organism: Patellaria atrata CBS 101060 (assembly GCA_010093705.1). Classification (NCBI taxonomy): domain Eukaryota; kingdom Fungi; phylum Ascomycota; class Dothideomycetes; order Patellariales; family Patellariaceae; genus Patellaria; species Patellaria atrata. The sequence goes on from MU006096.1 coordinate 206,260, forward strand.
ACCCACATCATAGACATCTATATCTTCGTTATCCGCGCCTTCACCGAGCTCGACCCCAAATGTGTGCTCCTAGACCGGGTAGCCCGACCCATCCGACGCTATCTGAAAGATAGAGAAGACACCCCACGGGTCATCATCTCTAGCTTACTTACTGATACTCCTGAAGACGCGACGGAACCTCCAAAACCTGACCATCACAGAACTGAGATCTCCCTGGAAGTCGCCAAAGAGATTATGGACGCCCCCTCTAACATCAATGCAGACCACGACTTTGACTGGGGTAACATGAACTGGACACCTGACCCCATCGATGCGGGTCCGGAGTATAAAGCTGGCCGGTCTGATGATGTGCTCTCGTACCTACTTAGTCTATACGACAGAGATGACTTTATCGCCGAACTCAAGACTATCTTGGGCGAACACCTGCTGCGGAATGATACGGGTATCTTCGACCGCGAAATAATCCTCCTCGAACTCTTTAAGAAACGCCTCGGTGATGATAAACTCCAGGCCTGCGAAGTTATGCTCCGCGATGTCGAGGACTCGCGCCGCATCGATGCTTCTATCCGAGCAGGTCGCGGCGCAGTTGTCGCGGAGGGCGCGGCTATCGAGGCGGTTGCTGAAGATAAGAGAGCGCCAGGCCTACACGCGCAGATCCTGAGCAGCTTTTTCTGGCCACCTTTGAGGGAAGAGACATTCTGCATCCCTCCGGAAATAAAAGAGCAGCAAGAGAAATACGAACGCGGATTCGAAGCCATCAAGGGGATGCGCAAACTCCACTGGCTCCATGCGCTCGGCAGGGTGAAGGTGGAATTGGCGTTCGAGGACAGGAAAGCGGACTGCGATGTCGCGACGTGGCAGGCGGCTGTCATCTACGCGTTTCAAGACGAGAAAGGGGATGCGGAGGGGGTATTGCAGGTCCAACGAACCGTGCAACAGCTCGTCGAGCAGCTGGAAATGGACGAAGCGCTCGTGCGCCAAGCGCTCGCGTTCTGGGTCGCGAAATATGTGCTCCGCGAAACGTCCCCTGGCTCCGACACTTTCTCAGTACTTGAGCGTCTCCCGACTACTACCCAGGGCCAGGACCTTACACCTACCGTTGAAGATACGCCGACGGTCTCGGCGGTTAAGACTCAAGAGGATCTACTGATGGAGAATATGGGCATCTATCGCCAGTTCGTCATGGGCATGCTCACGAACGGAGGAAATATGGATGCGAGGAGGGTGCACATGATGCTCAAGATGACTGTGCCGGGGGGTTTCCCGTTCGCGGTCGAGGACGTGGCTATGCTTTTGAGGATGCTGGAAAGTGAGGGGGCAGTGGTGAGGTTGGGGGAGGTTTGGGGTATGAAGAGGTAGCACGGCGATTCGATATTGATACCCTGTACGAAATATTGCATGTAAGATTTTGTATCTGTACCCGTGATATAAATCACCGTTTTTGAGCCAGCGCCTCTCGAATGCCATACTCGCACTGCACAGATGCCGCTGTTTTTCACATTGACCATCCCGCAAATTGAGGCCCATAGTTGTAAGATAAAGTCTCTTTCTACCAAGTTATATCTCCAATAAACTCGTGTATTCGAATACAAGTAGTCCCGTACGCAGATCAACCGCGACGAACTGTACGTGATATGCTGTTTGACAGTCCTAAAACACTTCCTGATTGGGACGTGCTGCCAATGTTTAACCTGGGGGGTTTTGAAGTTTATGTGGACTATATCCTTTCTCAGAAGGAAACTTTACTCTTGTAAATATCTAGGGCGATGATCACATCAGTAGTTTGAGATCAGGGGCAAGACATCATTTTGTACAGTAGCCCAGGGGTCAAGCTGCAGGTTGTTGACGACACCTCTATGTAAGACCGGTCGACGTACAGGCAAGATTGGAGATAATAGGGGACATGGAGAAGCATACTGAACCCAGTGGGGAAATATTACATCTTGAATAATCACACAAGCCTTCTTCAGGTTTTTCAAACAAACTCTTGATCAATTTCTCAGACCACTCACACTACTCTCAACAATTTCCTAGTCTAGGTACTCACACCACCCTCAACCGGACTCTCGGGTTGCTTCTGGCCTGATTCGTGACCTAAGGAGGCAAAGACCCCAGATGGCCACATCCGAGACGGCCAAACCAGAATGTACGATGGGTATACTAAACAAGCAAGATGCTCATCATTCTCCAAGTCTAGCTCATCCACCATCTCCTCAGTGAAGTACCAGCTAAGGACCCCAACGGCGAAAGAAACTTTCACAGCATTCTCCGCTTTCTCACTCTCCAGACCTGAAGGAGTATTCGCCCACGAGGAATCCCAGAAGGTCTGCTCAAGTATATCCCTGTGACTTAGTTCAGAACCCCTAGGCGCAAAAGTATAGAATGGCATATACCACTCATATAAGTTCCCGAAGTAGGACTCGTATATGCTCCATATACCCATGCCAAACACCTCAATGTTCGCTTATTAGAAGCTAAGGATTCCTATCACACTTCCATGGTCGCTAACGAATACATTGCATTCCCCAAGGCCGTGATGCGTAAGGACTGCCGGCAAGCTTTCCAAGAGATAAAGCTGGGTTGTGAATGTACTAACGAGGTCTACCAGCTCCGGAGCTCCAGTTCTCAGGGTATGATTCTTCATCAATCGACATAGCATCTTCTTAGTCCAGCTGGAATCTGGAATGGCTTTGGTTGCTCGAAGAATGCTGTGTTCGTAATGAATCGTCCAAGGTTCGCGACGGTAGTCTTCTCCTCGTTTAATGGGATCCATTTCCAAGAAAATGGCTGAAGGTTATCGTGTACTATTCCAGGTATCGCATTGCGACTTAAAGACTGGCAAGGGAAAGTTTTGGTAAAAAGTGATATTCGGCACAGACTCACTATATATTCTATGAGCTAAACAAGTAGTGATAGTATCCGTATCAATTGGTTCGAGGCGCAATTGGATAATAGTCCCGAGACTCAAGTTCTGGAGAGTGAAGCTCCTCCACCCTTGATGGTTAACGGCAGAGATGTCATCCGTATGGAGCGGAGCTTTTGCAGATTGGATGCAAGATTCTTCGATACAGAGAGACGCAGATTGATTCTCAGAACCAAAGCTTGCGGAACCTCCGCCTGGAAAAACTGGTCAATAATCTTTCGTTGAAAGAATTTATCGAACTGCTCCCGATATCTCCGTCGGTTTACGCTTTGTTTACTTTCGTTGTCCATGACTGCATGTTGCTAGGTATGCGGCAGAGGAATCAGACTCGTAAGTCGATATTTATTATAGTTCACTTCTCTTACCGGATTAGTGGGACAATCACATGATGAGGCGATGGATGTGGTCTCGGCGATGAGAGGTTTTATGGAAAGCTTTCGATCTGGTCTCGTCATATCGAAATATGCGTGTCTAAGCTAGTTGACTGCTTCCGCTCTCGTCTATCTTAGGTTACTCTTAACTGTTGAAAAGAGGGCAGCTCTTTCCCCTTTGTTGTATCTGGAAAGTATTATCAACTACCTTACTACTTCCATTTCTAGAAAGGGTAAACCAACCCATTCCGTAAAGATTCTAGCTCCAGGTCCGGATCGTCGAAATTCGCCAAGGGCCGCTTCGGCGAAGGCGTTAAGGAGTTAAGGTAAGGTACCTTACGGAAAGGTGTGTACGGGAGGTCTGATATATTGTGTACCTTACCGTACTGTGGACTGTACTGTGGTAGTATTGGGTCATACGGCTTGAGCCTGCTCTAATTGATAATTCTACAATATATATCTTAGTCTCTAGTACTCAGCTGCTCAGCTAACTGGTACGGTACGACAGCAGAAGACTATGCACCGTCCGATGACGGTTCGCAGTCTTTTATATCATAAGGTACTGGTGGTAAGTTAAGATGCTATTCGAATAAGCTTTGCACGTGACGATACTTGTAGTAGCGACGCGCGGCCTCTGGCAAGTACAGTCCAAAAGTATAGGTTGAGGAATTTAGCTTGCTATTATCACACAAGTTAACAGACGATTCCTTTTGCTCCTTTTTAAAAGTCGTGCACGCTTCAGCATGGCGAACGACTGCCCGAAGGTCCTGAATAATGGGAGCCAAGTGAGAGACACAGCCGCGGGGGTTTGACGTCTGAAACTTACCTTTTAAGGTTGGTCAATGGTCACAGCCCCCGCCCCCAGAGTCCAGTCATGTTGATACTTCTTATTAGTTTCTGGATCTATTATTTGAGTATTATTTGAGTATTATTTGAGTATTATTTGAGTATTATTTGAGTATTATTTGAGTATTATTTGAGTATTATTTGAGTATTATT